>JAYKKM010000196.1:3645000-3967500 GCA_035772405.1 Chrysogorgia sp. JL179-B06
ATTAATTGGTTGAAATTGGCATCGATCATTATCAGGTGTCGGATATATACTGATTCCAACCCATTACTTGGATCACATCATGAAGTGTTTGAAATTTCTCTTAAAACAAGTCATTGTTATATTAATCAATGCTTTACAGCATGTGTGCAGTGCAACAAAACTAATTTCCCTAATTTCCCCCCAATTATTGAAAGGGCCGCCTTGCCACCCTGCTATAGCCCGGTATCAAATGAGCTATGACTATGAGTTATTTAGTGTCAGTACTGCCAAATATTTGAGTTTAGTGTGTTGCAACGCAATTAAAATATTCTATCTCAAAAGCAGGCGCTTGTTATTACTTGGATTCAGGTCAGGTCTGCTGACCTGCCAATCTGGGACTGCACCCAGTGAATGCCAATCTGGGTGCGTCTTGAAACGATCTTCTTGTTCCTTTCCTCCATTGTTTGCACTTTGCATGGTATTTGGTTTTCCTGCGTGGTACATTATTTCTCAAACAACTAGATCTGATCCCCCCACGCGCGTAGAACAAATACCACGCGCGTAAACCAAAACGAGCCTGTCAACAATGGAGAAACAAGAAGACGTTTCAAGACATTTCAAGACATTTCAAGACAGTATTCAAAATTTTTTTGGTATCATATGCAGTCCGTCAAGGGTGGACGATGACAATATCCAATTTCCTCTTATTACGTTTAGCCACATCCTTATATCTCAGTCGGTGCCTTCACCACTAGACAGCTATAGTTATTTGTCAGTTGGCAAGTACGTTTTCTCCATTCTCTGAACGTTTATATCTTGGTTTTCTCTACGATGATGGTGTTCTTAATCTTGTCTTTCCATGTGATTCTCATGATCTGTCTCAAGTGTGTCATCTGCATGTATTTTTTTTATCTGTGATCGCGGTATATTAAAACCGTCCATGTTTGCGATCCGTATATTATGGTGTATAGTACTACTGCTCGGTATACTTTGCACTGACTTCACTTGGATCGACAAATGTTTGTTGTTCCACAGTCGCTCTCTCAACCTTCCAAAAGCTGAGCTGGCCTTGCTCAATCTGCGCTCTATTTCGTCACCGAGCCTTCCATCATAACTGATTGTGCTCGGCCGGCCTAGATAGGTGAGGTGGTTACCTGAGCCTGTACTAGCTCTCGTCCTTCGATAAAGATGGCTCAGGTTTTGTCACTTGGCTCGAGTCAGGGCTTCGCTGCATGAAGTAAAGAACTTCAGTCATCTTGATGTAGATTTTCAATCCGAACTTTATGGCAGCGTCACCAAAAGCATCTACCAGGCTCTGCATCCTCTGTATTATCGGGGAGATAACAACACAGTCATCAACAAACAACATTTCTCTCACTACCAATTGTGTGGTACGGTCTTGGACTTATCTTTGAAGTGCAACACCTAGAACAAGTGTATGTCGAGTTGCGGAATGCCTTCTCGAGCATCGCTGACAGGAGAATAGCGTTGGTGCTAGAACGCATCCCTGATTAACTCCCACCGTAACATCAAAGTGTATAGAGCTGGAGTTCAATTGCGTGAGTACCTGAGCTTTCATGCCAGTGTGTAGGGACTCTATCGTACGAGTGAACGTTTCCGGACATCCGAACTTTCGGCTGAGTACTTGCCACATCCCCGACCTATTTACTGTGTCGAATGCGTGAAACTGTGTCGAAAGTCAATGAAGACTACATACAATGCCTTGTTCTGCTCTACACATTTCTCCTGGATTTGTCGGAGGCAGAACACCATTTGCATGGTACTCTGTCCACTTCTAAATACACATTGAGTTTTAGGTAAAATCTATGCACTTCCGTGATCTTCTTATTCAGTATGTTGAACAGTAATCTTGCAAGAATCTTCCCGGCTATAACAAGCATAGAAATCCCTCGAAAGTTGCCTCATTCTTTCCTATCACCCTTCTTGAATATAGGGACGATTCTGGCATCTTTCCAATCGTGTGGGACGTCACCAGCAGCAAGGACATATTCTACAGCCATTGCAGCGGCTGGCTGGTAGACTGCACAATGTGATATATCTCCGCCCATTCAAGGTTATGCCACGGAGCACCTAGTCAGATGTTGGATGGCCGTTGACTCCTAATAGTTCATACTCCCTTTCTCAAGTCTTGTTTTTAGTCTTGCTAAATGTCCAATGAATGCAAAGCCTTGGGGAGTCGGTTTAGAGCAGGTAGTACTGGATTACATGTTTACCAGTAGCAGAAATATTCCTTATCTGACCCATCTCCGCTTGGGGAATTCGACGAAAGCTAGAATCGTGAGAGCTAGAATCGTGACCAGTCAATTTATCATAGAATTACCCCACTTCGGGCTCGAGTTAACTCGATTAACTCGATGGGGATTCGCTCAAAACGTCTGTCTCGTACAAGCCTACTGACTCCCATAGTTATCTTTTATTATTCTTCCTCTCATCCCAACCACACTAAGCAATCTATCCCTTACTCTCAATGCGTCTTCGCCGCTTATGTATAGCGACGACCAAGATTTTGAAGCCAAAACAATGGAAATGAGATTTTTTTTGTTCAACGTGGTTACCCTATTCAACCTTCTGACCTTGCCATTCAGAAAGCTTTTCTCGTCCCCCGTTTAAACGCCCTTGAACCACCTTTGGAACAAGTTTCAAACAACAAAATTCCTCTAGTTCTAACAATTCATCCTTTCAATTTTAAAGTTAAAGAATTTTCTCATTTTACAAAATAATCCTGAAATGTCAGCCATTTTATTTCATCTCGTCTATACTCTGATGAAGGGCTCCGCTCGAAACGTCAGTACTCAGTATTTCGTTCCTAAACACCTCGGCACCTTTTCGCTTTGCTATATATTCAAAACACTGCCTACGTAGCACTCTACTTTTTAAAAAAAAATCAACACCAGTGCAGGTCCAATTACCTATCCATCAAGATATTTTACCATCAAAATTGAAAATGATTTTATTAAAACATTTTCGCTACAGCTCTGAAGGCAATTTTGAAATCCTTGATACGTTTCTTGGGGTCGTTGGGGATGTCCAGGGGAAAGCTGCAGGGTCGACTTATTAACGCTTTTCTTGTAATTCTCTTTAAGCTGAAAATATCCTGAACTCCATTGAGTGGACGAAGAAGTTAGACGAGAAATTTAAAGAAAATCTAAAGAAATCGCAAACGAAGTACAAAGCGTGGCAGTATATTGGATTAACAGATGGAGTGTTTCGCACGTATCCAGGTATGAATATTTGCCTTGAGTTAAAGAGATTCTTCTTTAGTATTTAGGGATAAGTTGTTCAAAGCTTGAATAACTCTGGATCATGCAGCTGTGATAATATTCACCGAAGTGGAGGTGAATAGCCATTACTTATTGGATTCCTCCAGCTGAGCCCAATATTACAAAATATTTAAGTCGAGAATTCAATATTGGGCGAGACCGAAGGTCGCGCCTAATATTGCAAATCGAGACTTAAATATTTTGTAATATTGGGCGAAGATGAATCCAATAGATATTTTATTTTATCGAACAAAATATCTTAACACAAACTGATATTTATTCGCACGTATAAACAGTCCAAAGATTGCTAGTCGTCAAAAAGAATAAAAACAAACACTCGAAAAACACATCACGTTCCGCGAGAAAGTACTTCAACCAATGAAATTTCGAATTAGATAAATTAAAAGGCACGTATGTGACGTTGCTTTGCACGTGAACAGCCCGCGTAAACAGTCCAAAGGTTACTGCCCAATATGTAGCTGTCCTGGCCCAGTGTCAGCGCTATATAAGCTATATATAACTGGAGGAATATGTTCCAGGAAAAAGTGAAGCCAAACATGGCGGACATGGAGGCCACTTTTGTACGTCGGTATCAGTCTCCTACGCGGTCTTGTACGTCACTTCCAATACAAACCAATCCTAGCTAATCCTAATCCTAATCCTAACCCAAATCCTAACCCTAAAACTGACTTGGGTTGATGTTATAATAATTTTACATTTCGGTTGCTCATATATCAAGAAAGGGCCAAGAAGTCCTCGAACAAAGTGAAACCGACAAACGTTCAGTAACCGAGTACTTAAAAAGGATTTAGTATAATGTTCTGTGACGAGTGTGACCTGCTAGTGACATCAATTGTCGATTTGTCTTAATTTCTTAACCTTGCTTTTCTTAAGAAATGATTGAGGGGTTATTTCGTCATTTTGTGTTAATTCTGCAATTTGTTTCTATAAGACACGTACCTTTTGACTCAGCTTGACTTTGGTAATATAAATTATTGGTTAATTTCTGCCTCTTGAAAGACCACGTAGGGGACTGAAATTGACGTACAAAATCACCTCCATGCCCGCCATATTTGGCTTCACGTTTTGCCAGACCAAACACCAATTATATTTATCCTCCAATTATATATGGGTTGCGTGCAGACTTGCTAGTTTTGGAAGGAAATGTTTTGCGTCGATTTGAAGACAAATAAACATGTTTTACACTTTTATGTACGTTTGGGAATGATTACATCAACAAATTGCTTTAGAATGTAACCCAGGCTCTGTCTCTATGATTTTAAGCGAAAGACCAAATAAATTAATAGAAATAGACATGAAGTCATGCCCTGGAATCGAACCCAGTCAAAATACAAGTGGAGTTCATATGAAAGATCTCACTGACTTTACTTTATTTTCAATGTTTGGCGGGCAAAACATTTTTGCCCGAAAATTAAAAGCAGCGGTTTCCTCACCGAAATAGGGGAGTACTTCATCTATCGTGTGTGATAAAGCCCTTAGTATAATTTTAAACCGGGCAACTGCAAAACAACTGATTATAACAAAACAAATTATTATAACAAACTATAGTACTTTAATATTAAAACAGTTCAAAATATAAATTTTGTCATGAATATTTAGCAGCAATATTACCCAAATAGCGTTCCGTCGAGATCACGTCAGTATCGATGTTTGTCCGCTTTTACCCATAATTCTTGCGGCCATAACAAAAGAAAATAGCTCATTTGCAATAATTTGTGAGTCAAATTTGGTTTGTTTGTCCGCATTTTTAGCTATTAATAGCAGCCAGATGCTACGCTATTTACCCGAAATGTCTTTCAAAAAGTGCCCGAAATGTTCATTGTTAATTGCACCCCATTGGTAGGCCTATGGTTTGGCATTCAAATCAATTAGGTTAAGGGGATATCGCAAGTTGAATTTGGAGAGTTTGTACAATTTCAACGCCATATTTGTTTCTCAAATATGACGTCAATGGGTGCTTCTATCTCGTATTATTGCCTGAGAAGCTTTCCCGCACGCGGAACTAAATAATTTATAATTTGGACTAATTTCCCCCCAAAGTGCACTTACAACAACTATCACTATGTACGCCATCAAAGCAGATCCACTGCCGATAAAGAAGCACTCAATGACGTCATATTTTCAAAACTAATATGACGTCGAAATCCTCAAACTAGCCATATATTTAACGAAAACTAAATTGATGCACGTACGAAGCCAAGAAGCTTGTTTGCCTTGCTATATTGTTCATGCACTTGTTTCGTCCATCTGAGGTCGCTAGCCACCCAAACAGGTACATTATACTTCATGGTAACACTAGACCGGGTTTCCATCTGTTTTTTATACCCCTAACCCTAACTGTAACCCTAATCCTAACCCTAATCCTAACCCTAACCGTAAAATATGGTGGGAGACTATATGTATTGTTACCATGAAGTATATCCCTCCAAACACCGAGATCTTTTTCCTCAACACACGAATTCACAAAATCGTCCTTGATGGAGTAAGGGAATTCTACAGGTTTCTTTAAGAAGAACTTCTTGAACATTGAACATTGAATCTTGAACTTATCCTTTGAACCAACGACAACCGTATATAAAATAACTCAGCAGATCAGAAAGAATAGCCAAGTAAAGCAGAATAAAGAACACGAAAGAATATCTTGAACATGTTAACTAACTTTATATATACTTTTAGTAGATTCCTTGCATTCATAGAAACATTCCTTGTTTCCTATATTAAAGATCCTTAACCTCACGCTTGTGTGTTCTACCTTTGAGAAGTCCCCTACATAACCGACACATCTCCTTGTATAACAAATGTCTTAAAGGGGTACTCCTGCAGCCAAAACACAAATGTAGTTCATATGAAAGATCTTACTGACTTTAGTTTACCACCAAGGTTTCAGCATCCCTGGGACGCGCCGTACGCTGTACCTGGCTCTACCTGGCTCTACTCAAGCTAACAGGACTCCTTCCACGAATACCTTGACCTGTTCTTATTTTTTAAAGCTTTTAATGGTCTTGTTTATAGTAGACAAGTGTAATAAGTTTTGATCCTCATCAAAAAGAACAGTAACTTTTCAACGATCCTTCATTGTCAGAGTAACTAGCTAGAACTGGGCCACAGTAATTGGCGTATAAGCTGTAGTGGTATCCCTGCCAGACTTATATTTTATATGTTAATTTACCAATGGCGAATCGTAATAATAATAATAATTAGTGTTGCACATCGAACCGCCTAACGGATGGTACATAATATCACAACAGTTCGTGACAAAGAACTATCTTTTTTGTCTTTTACCTTTCGATACTTTAATTTAGCGAAAACTAACTCGAAATCACAATAGAAACACACTCGCCCTTCACTAGCTCGTGACTCGTGTTTCTATAACTCAACGGAAACACGGAAAACTTTTCCTGATCGCCAGTGAGACGCTCTAACCTTTGAGCTGAGTTGGTGGTTGTGAAATTTACACAAGATCTAAACTGAGAAAATTTTGAACTGAAAGAAAAAGACAAAATTTATTTTGTTAATCTCAGTTATTGTTTTAATTTACCTGATATGATTGTGTTTGCTAAGTTTTATTCCAATCTTACTTTCTTTCAGGTAGTTTATGGTATAGTAAGCGGCCTGAACTGCAATATTTTGATTGTCGACAAAGAGGATGGTACGACTGGATTTCAAACAGTTATTGTTTTCGCTGTTGATCTTGGAAATTTTTTATTTATTGTTATGATTTATTTATTTATTTATTTATTTGTCTATTTATTTTATTTAAAGGTATATTGAAGGTTCAAGCTCTCCCAAAGACATTGTTATTATTCTTGATCTGTGAGTAAACAAATTAAAGAGTGCATATTACTCATGAACTTATCGCTTCGTGTTTTACACGCATTATAACTTGACAATCGTATGCGACACATTGTTTATTTTCTTAAGGTGGCTCGATAGTCTAAATCACGAGAAATTGCATTTTCCTTCCATAAAACGTTTTGTAATGCAGATCTGATCTTTATTTTGGTTCATTGTATAGCTCCAGAAGTGGTCTTAATTATTGAAACGTTTCACACTTGTAGCATTTGTATATCTAGAGAAATTGTGTTTATTATAAGCGGAAGATATTATGCAAATTATTTTCTGGATTTATTGGAATTAAACACGATCTCTCCACTCAGGTAAACTTTGAGGGTATAAAACCTTTCAGTAAACAAGACCACCACTAGAGCTATGCAATGAACCACGATGAAGCTCAGATCTGCATTACAAACATTTTATGTGGAAAACGGCAATTTCTCATGATTAACACTATCGAGTCACTTAAAGTGCCCCTAACCTCAAAATGTTTTATTGTCTTGTTTGGAAGAACTTTCAAAATGATAAAGTTACTTCTTTTGAAGATTTTCGTTTCTTTGCTTTCTTTTTGAGATATATCCGTTTGTTTGATAAGCAAATGTCTGGAATTTCGTCACACATGCATAATGACTTATTGGAGAAATGTGTATATCTCTTTCATTCTCGAACGAAATCCTTTAAAAGGCAAGAAGTTTGGCGTTGTGGGAGAAACGCACACACGTGTTATTCACACTTTGGTGTTTTTATTTCATGAACGCAAAGATATATAACATTCTCTGATAACTCATTATGCATGTGTGACGAAATTCCAGATATTTGCATATCAAACAAACTGATATATCTCAAAAAGAAAGCGAAGTGAAAATCTTCAAAAGAAGTTACTTTATCATTTTAAAAGTTCTTCCAAATAAGACAATAAAACATTTTGAGGTTAGGGGCACTTTAAATAATTACAATTAAATAATACAGAATATACTCTGTTATTGTTTCTGTTTATCCTGTTCTCGCAGTCAATTAGTATTTCTATATTTCTCACGTCATTTTTCTTATATCAGGAGCGGCAGCGTTATTGGCAATCGTCTTCTGATCGTAAAATTGGCTGTGATGTCTTTACTTGACACTTTACAAGAAAATGACTTTGTCAATATAGTTTATGTAAGTAAACAAATACGTAATGGGGGAGGGATGGGTGAACTCCAATTATTACCATAGATGTCCCTGGAGGGAATATAACGTCTCGTCTCCATGAGGGGCCAGTTGTTCAAAATGCGATTAGCTTAATCCTGGATTAGTGGAAATTTTGACAAAGATGTTTTGAAATTTCTGTTCAGATATCATACAGATTATGAAATGTTTAAGCTTAGAAAGTTTTAACTTAAGTTGTCAAACAGAACATGCTAAAATAAACACCTGATTAAATTTTAATCCAGGATTAGCGCTAATCGCCCCAGACTGTTATGACATCATAAATTCTTGCTATACCTGCTATACCTTCAAAAATTGAAATGTATTGCGGTTGCTGTTGAACTGTCATCGTCGTTGTTCTTGATTTTGTTGTTGTTGCTGCTGGCAGCATATTACATATTGCTGTTGCTGTTTATACTGTCGTCGTCATTGCTGTTTTTGTTGTTGCTGCTGCAGCATATTGCTGTTGCTGTTGATACTGTCGTCGTTGTTGTTGTTGTTGTTGTTTTTGTTGTTGTTGTTGTTGTTGTTGTTGTGGTTGTTGTTGTTGTTGTTGTTGTTGTTGTTGTTGTTGTTGTTGTTGTTGTTGTTGTTGTTGTTGTTGTTGTTGTTGTTGTTGCTGCTGTCATTGTTGTTGCTGTTGCTGTTTATACTGTCTTCGTCGTTGTTGTTGCTGTTGCTGTTTATACTGTCGTCGTCGTTGTTGGTTTTGTTGTTGCTGTTGAGCATATTCCTGTTGCTGTTGATACTGTCGTCGTTGTTGTTTTTGTTGTTGCTGCTGCATATTGCTGTTGATACTGTCGTCATCGTTGTTGTTTTTGTTGTTACAGCATATTGCTGTTGCTGTTGATACTGTCGTCATCGTTGTTGTTGTTGCTGTTACAGCGTTGTTGTTGTTGTTGTTGTTGTTGTTGTTGTTGTTGTTGTTGCTGTTGAGCATATTGCTGTTGCTGTTTAGACTGTCGTCGTCGTTGTTGTTTTTGTTGTTGCTGCTGCAGCATATTGCTGTTGCTGTGTATACTGTCGTTGTTGCTTTGGTTGTTGCTGCTACAGCATATTGCTGTTTATACTGTCGTCGTCGTCGTTGTTTTTTTTGTTGTTGCTGTTACAGCATATTCTGTTGCTGTTTATACTGTCGTAGTCGTTGTTTTGCAGCATATACGTTATACGTTATATTTAGCCTACAACATCTAATCTATTTACAACATCCAATCATATTTAGCCTACAACATCTAATTGTATATGGACGTTTTTCCAACCAAATTTATGCGCTCTTGTGGTTTACCAATGTCAGAGTCGTTGAATTTATGTCGATTATTTGCATACGTTTTCCCGTAAATGAATGAAACTCCAAAGAAGTTATTGAACAGTGAAACAAACTGTTTCATCTGCTCTAAATCTGTACACTCGAAGGAACGAGTTCGTATCAAGTTTTATATAATCTAGGGATCAAGTGCAGTATAGGTGCATGCAATCGTTATTTCTCGCGAGTACAAGAGCAGATACCGTAAAACTATTGATATTTCTAAACATACTTAAAGGCCTAGCTTTAGTTTCAAAGTTATTTATTTTTTGACAACAGTTCCCTTTTAATTATAAATTATTTTTGTTCTCAACCTATATTTTCGTTTGATAGAAAAAAGCACATTTATAATTACTACTTTTCAATGCAAGTTACTCTTTATTGTTACAGTTTAACAAGGAGGCACATTATGTGAAATCAGATTGGAAGCAGTTGGTTCAAGCTACAGAGAGGAATAAGAAGGTATATAATGATATTTTTAATTGCTTAATAGAACAGATATATTATTATATATATATATATATATATATATATATATATATATATATATATATATATATATATTAATTGGATATGAGAGAGGATTTAAATATAGTCAAATACGTGGACAAAGTGACTGCCCCAACCGGGAATCGAACCCTGGTCTCCGAATCAACGTTTCGGCGCTCTGACCTTTGAGCTAATGAGACACGGTCAGAACAGTCAGTGATTTCTCCATATACGTATTAATTCGCTGCTTTCACTTAAACACCAACAGGCATGCAGACATCGCATCTAACCATAGCGTGGTGCAAGGCCTCTCGAGCGCACTTCCCAAAGAAGCGAAGCGATACACGACTTCTTGTATACAGAGGGCTTTAAGAATAATAATTGGATATGAGAGAGGATTTAAATATAGTCAAATACGTATATGGAAAAAGTGACTGCCCCAACCGGGAATCGAACCCTGGTCTCCGAATCAACGTTTCGGCGCTCTGACTTTTGAGCTAATGAGACACGGTCAGAACAGTCAGTGATTTCTCCATATACGTATTAATTCGCCGCTTTCACTTAAACACCAACAGGCAGACATCGCATCTAACCATAGCGTGGTGCAAGGCCTCTCGAGCGCACTTCCCAAAGTAGCGAATGTATACAAGAAGTCGTGCTCTGTATACAAGAAGTCGAATGATTTCACGATATTTGAGTTGACCGTTGAAGGATTTGTTTACTGACAATACCGATTTGGCTGGGTTTATCAGTCTGCAGACTGATAAACCCAGCCAAATCGGTATTGTCAGTAAACAAATCCTTCAACGGTCAACTCAAATATCGTGAAATCATTCGACTTCTTGTATACAGAGCACGACTTCTTGTATACATTCGCTACTTTGGGAAGTGCGCTCGAGAGGCCTTGCACCACGCTATACGTGGGGTTGTTGTTAAAATTCGGCTTATGGTCTTTTAGAGTGATAAACGAGTCTTTTGCAGCAAACGAATCAATGCGGTTGTCAAGGCCGATGCTCTTAGCGACTTTCTTCTCTTCGGATATTATTTTGCATGCGGTTTTCGGTGGAGCTTTCTTGTAGGTTTTGGTTATTGTAGTGTCGAGTAGTTTGTTATAAGCGGGGGCGTCTAACAGGTAAGAATTTGTCGTCTTATCAGGTGCAATGCAGAGTAGTTTGTTATTAGTCCTAATTTTAGTCAAGTCCTGTGATAGTTCTCTCTGGAATTCGTTCTGATCTCTTTTAAATTTAACATTTTGGATAAGCGTGAGCATTTTGTCTTCAAATTGTTCTAGTTCTTTAATCGCTGGCGGGGATTTTGTTGAGCGGAATCCAAATGTCTCATTGGTGGGAGATTGAGTTCCGGCTGGCTTTAAAAAATGACGAGCTTTCCATCTAATGCGCGTCGTAGAAAGGATTCTGTTTTCTCGACCAAACATTTCAAGTATTCCTTAGGCTGCGCGATTGGTATGTTCTTAGTGGAGTATCCAAGGTTGACGGGTTCCATATTTATTCGTAGAGTGCTCAACAGTAAAGGAGCGAAATGTTGGAATATCCAACACTCGAAATTTTCCTTCACCATAAATCCTTTCAACATGTAGTTTGATCGAGTGAAATGCCAAATATTACCTATATATAAGTTTTTCAAGTCAAAGCAATGGAAATGAGATCTTTTTTTGTTCAACGTGGTTAACCTACCAACCATCTAGACCTCGCCGTTCAGAAAGCTTTTCTCGTCCCCCGTTTAGATGCCCTTAATTGAACCACCTTTGGAACAAGTTTCAAACAACAAAATTCCTTTAGTTCTAACATTTCATCCTTTCAATTTTAAAGTTAAAAATATTATCAATCGGAATTTTCACATTTTACAAAATGATCCTGAGACGTCAGCCATTTTCACCGATAACCCTTTGGTATCTTTTCGCCGTAATAAAAACATTCGTGACTCCTTAGTATACAGTGCCCTTAATCAAAATACCTCGGCACCAGCGGGAACATTTTCTTGCGGCCGTTCCCGCTGCAACACATGCCCTTTTCTCAATCCCACTACAGTTATTACTGCCCCCAAATTCAACCACGCAATCCGTCATACTTTTTCATGCACGTCCACCAACATCATTTATTGCATTTCTTGCGATAAATGCCCTAAAATCTACATCGGTGAAACTGGGCGACGCCTTTCAGGAACAGTGATGTTGACAAACCTGTAGCCCGCCATTTCAACAGCGCTAACCATTTGGTTTCAGACATGAAAGTCTGTGCCATCCTTCCCATCTCAGGTGGTAACGATAACCGCAAACGGCAAGAGAAGCGTCTCATTTTTAAACTTGGCACCACACATCCTCTTTGTCTTAACGAACGTTTTTCTTTTATTTAATTTCCTACAAGTTTTTTGTTATTTTAGTTTGCTTGGAACTTTTTTATTATTAGCTTATGCACTTTCATTCCTTTTCAAGTTTTTGTTTCTTACTGCTTTACTATGGCCTAATCCCCTTGAATATTGGACCTGTCATTTCTCCCTCCCCCTCAGTCTGTTGGCTGATCGACTGTAAAAATAGCAAATGATTAAACTTTTCGCATCTCATTAATTATTAGTTTGTTTATCTCCCGTGCATTTGATTGGCTACTTTCTACTTGTGACACCCTTTTGGCATATAATAAGCCCTATTTATTTTATTTATTAATAATAATAATATTAATAACTTTAATTTGCCGTCTTTAGCATAAGAATTACAACAGCATTACATAATAATAATATAAATAATATACATAATATAATAATATACAGTTCAATTCTGGTACGCTAAAGCTAAAAGGTATATATAATCTATAGGATATTTTAAAAATATTAAAAAAAGGTATATACAATCTAAAAGATGTTTAAAAATATATTAAAAGGTATATACAATCTACGAGCTACCGTTCAATTTTGCTCCTCTGACAGTAAAAGATAGTTTATGTCTGTTTGTACGTGAAGCTGGTACTCTAAAGGATGTACTTGACCTTAATTCATGTGTTTGATCTATTGGTGCCTCTAAAAATCGCCTGCACCACTGCTCACTGAATTTCATAAAACGTTTAAATTCTTTGCTCGTTGAAATATCTCGTCTAAGTGCTATAATGGGTCAACAGTGTTCCTGGGTAGGCCAATTACGTCCAGACATCTGTTCTGCACTCTTTCGATATCTTCCTCAAGGTAGGCAGGTAGGCCTCCCCAGATTGGTGACGCATACTCGAGCAACGGTCTGATCTTTGTGAGGAAAGTGGTGAGTCCAACATCTTTAGGAAGATTAGCCTTCCTACAAACTCTTAGATAATACAACCTCTTATTTGCTTTTTTCACTATGTCTGACACATGTGTATTCCATTTTAAGTCATTTTGTATGTTAACACCAAGGAGCTTGAACTCCTTGACTCTCTCCAGTGTCTTCCCTCCAATGCTTATTCTTTCAGGTTTCGGGCAGGATTTCTTGAAACTTATCCACATGTCCTTAGTTTTTTTGGCATTTATTTCCATTTTATTTAGCTCAGCCCATGTCTCCAGATGCTTCACGACATCCTGCATATGGCTGGTGGAGTCAGCAGATACAAGTTCATAATGTGTGCAGTCATCTGCGTATTTACACGTGGCTACGGCCAGATCCCGTGGAATACAATCTTCTATGTCGTTAACGTGAATATTAAAAAGTGTCGGGGAAATAACGCCACCCTGTGGGACACCAGCTAACACGGGACCGGATTTTGACAGAATTCCCAATAGTTTAACTTGTTGAGTTCTCCCTGTAAGGTAGCTCTGTGACCATTTCCAAAAGCTTTTGTTGACACCCATCTCTGCTAGCTTGGTCAGTAGAATGGCATGGTCAACTAGGTCAAAGGCCTTACGAAAGTCTACAAAAACCACGTGTATACCATCGTAAAGGCTACCCATATCCGTGGCGTTGTACCAATCCTGGGTTGCGGTCGCAAGTGCCGTTACTGTAGACCTGTTCTCCGTGAAAGCATGTTGGGAGGCCTGGATTTTCAGGTCGTTCCGGTTGAGCATAAGCTGTATCTTTTCCAACACTTTCGCAATTTGAGGTAGTACCGAGATCTGTCTAAAGTCATTATTAATATCTGTTGGATTGTTCACTTTAGGCACTGGGCTAATTAACGCGTGTTTGTACCCAGTAGGGTATTTACACTGTACAATACTGGCACAGATAATATCGTGTACTATTGGCGCCAATTCTTCATGGAATCTTTTTAAAAACCAGGCAGGCACTCCGTCTACACCGGTAGCTTTCCTTGGATTGAGATGTTTAAGTATACTTTTTACTTGGCCAATATTCGGAATAGGAGGTGGTCTGTCTGGATGACCCTCCTGCAGGTCGTCGACCAATAAGGCAGTAGGTTCCCGATTTTTCCACGGTGCAGTAAAAGCCTCCAAAAGCTGATCCGCCATTGTCTGTAGTTCAGCATTAGTTGGAACATTAAGAGCCGCAGACTGTCGGGGTTGAGCACCGCAAAGAGAATAGATACTCTTGAAATATTTGCTTGGATTTGAATTGCGTGTTTCGCTGACCTTTTTTTCATAAAATATGCGCTTTGCGTTTGAAATTGAGTCAGCAACCTTTATGCGCAAATGTTGATACTTAGTCATATTACCCTTGACAAAGGCTTTTTGTCTAGCTCGAATTTGGATTTTGATGGCCGGCGTAATCCACTCTTTATCTGCAGGGTGCATTCGCACCTGTCTCCATGGAGTACAGTTGTCAAGGGCATCGGTTACTATTCGATTGAAAGTTTCAACCTTAGCATCTACATCTACCTCTTCTAAAACCGCATTCCAATTTTCCAGGTTAATTCTGATCCCAAGTGCTCTAATATTTTCTTGTTTTAGCATCCTGACATTTCTTTGTATAGGTTTGGCAGGAGGTCGCTGTTGTAAAGGAGTAAGGGTAATACACTGATGGTCAGAACGGCCCAGTGGTGGGAGATGTTGTGCATCATTGTATAAGTGATGCATGTTGGTGAGAATTTGATCTAATATATTCTGTCCGCGGGTTGGAGCTTTTACGATCCGACGAAGGCCAAACCTTTGACAGAGTTGACGTGGATTTAGATGATTAAAGTCACCAGTGATCACGATTCCAGCCGACGGCTTCTCCTTCAGCAAATTATCTAAATTGTCCGTAATATAATCATTCAATTCTTTTCCTTCTGAAGCGGATTTTCCCGGAGGAAAATATAGTCCGACTGTTATTAAACAGCTGAACGGTCTTGGTGTTCTATGAGGGGTATGGAGTAACCAAAGTACCTCCTTATCATTAACTTCAACATTCACGAGGCGTTTAGTAGGGAGGTCATTATGCACATATACCAATACACCACCACCAGGCATAAGTCTATCTTTTCGAAATATATTAAAGGATTGACCAATATTAATAGCAGTAGATGGAATACTGTCATTAAGCCAGGACTCCGTTACAACAACTACTGATATGTTGTTTGTTTCCACAACAGCCTGAAGTTCATCTACTTTATTAGTAACGTGGCAAGCATTAGTTACCAAAAAAGACGGCAACAAAGGTTTTACCTTTGTCCCTTTAGAAATATTAACGTTAATACAATTTTCCGCACAATGTCCAGCAGATTTACGGTGAATCTTCTGTTTACGCTGAACAGAGGTGTCGCCGTGAGTAGCCATTGAATCATACCACCTTGGTCGAGTCAGAATTGGGATAGGATTCATCAGACCACTCGATTTATTATGAGAAGCCTTAGTAGAAATAGTTGTAGTACCGCACCATCTAGACATTTCAAGATCCGAAGATATTTCATCTCGTCTTGCGCTGATGAAGGGCTCCGCTCGAAACGTCAGTATTTCGTCACTAAAGTTCTTGAATGCAGTTCACCACCTTTTCACTTTGTTGTATATTTATATATATATATATATATTACGCGCTATCTGTTATTTTACTCGAAAAATAACGTTTTCATTCTCGTAATTTATGCTTCTGGACGCCGCCGTTTTGGAGATTACTAGCTACATAGCTAAAAATCGCACAAGTTGTTACATGTTGGCTCAACAATACTGTAAGAGTGCTGCTATCATAGCTGAACAATAATGTTGAACGAACAATGTTGTTCAGCATTGTTTCAACAATGTTGTTCGCCATCGATTAACAAATTAATGGTTGTTCACGTTTGTTGGAACAGCGAAAGACAACAATTAAAGAACAAACATGTTCTCCACTGCCAACTTTGTTAACGCTGTAACAGTATTGATGAATTAACAACCTTGTTATCATGGATAAACAACGTTGTTGATATACAACATTGTTCACAGTTGACAGTACAACATTGTTCACAGTAGGCAGCACAACATTGTTCACAGTTGCGCAGCACAACATTGTTCATAGTTGGGCAGCACAACATTGTTCATAGTTGGGCAGCACAACATTGTTAACAGTTGGCAGCACAACATTGTTCACAGCACAACATTGTTCACAGTTGGCATCACAACATTGTTCACATGCAGTTGACAGTTGGCAGCACAACATTGTTAACAGTTGGTAGCACAACATTGTTCACAGTGGCAGCACAACATTGTTCACAGTTGGCAGCACAACATTGTTCACAGTTGGCAGCACAACATTGTTCACAGTTGGCAGCACAACATTGTTCACAGTTGGCAACACAACACTGTCCACAGTTGGGCCTGGCAGTACAACATTGTTCACAGTTGGCAGTACAACATTGTTCACAGTTGGCAGTACAACATTATTCACGCCTGTCGACAACTTGCAGCACGTTGTACATTTTTACACGTGTAGACGACTTAAAGTTGATGTACAGAAGCATGCAGTTTTCTTTTCAATTTTGACGTTATTGAGTGCTTGTCTTTTCTACCTTGTACAACCTTGTACTCAATGATATAAAAATTGAAAAGAAACCCCAGTTGTACATCTAGTGTGACCCGTCGAGCAAACTCAAAAATGGAGGCACATCAAGAGCCGCATAAAATACGAGAATGAAAACGTTATTTATCGAGTGCATTTGCAGCTGATATCGTTAAATTATTAACATTTCTAAAACTCTTGAATGTCTTTGATTTAAATATTATTTGGTTTTTTTACTACAGTGCCCCTTTCAATAGAGTCCTTGTCTTCTATACATGCATGCACGGAACATCAGTTGGAAACGATGCATTGTTCTGCATGTCTCTTACATCTTGCAATTGCTTTCATTTAATGGTTTATAAAGAGATTTGTTTTACAGATTGAACTGCTTCCTCCTAGACTAACGGTAGCATTTCATAATTAATTACCAAGAACCTAGCTCTGTTATGGCTGTTTTCTAGCTCTTGTGCTAATTCCAATCTTCGTTACTCCATATTATATATGCAGGTATAACTTGTAAATTAATGTCTTTTTTAAAGATTTTAAAAAGCGCTATGGAGCCACTGGATGGTACCAATATAGCAGAGGTTCAGGATGGTTTCAAGCTGGCATTCAAAATTCTTAAGGTTAGTGGTATTATATAAAAAATTACAAGTAATTCTATACGAAATGTGAAATTTATGACTTAACGTCCCCGATGACCGAGCAACTATATTTGTGGAATATTGTGAGTCGTGTACACTTGAGATAGTGTTTCTGTGTACACCTGAGTCGGTGGGGGTGATTTGCAGAATGCTGAATGCAGATTGCATAACGAGACTACAGTATATTATAGGAGCAGCCGTTCCGCACGTTGTATGTATAAATTATTGCCATTATATTAGCATTGTATCCAATAAGTTATTGGATTGTAAACAACCCCTAAACAACAAAGATCCTAACCATAACCCCCCGTCTTACGAGTTTTCTCGTTCTGCAATCTGCATTCTGCAAATCACCCCCGTCTCACCGGAGTGAGTGTTTCTGTGTACATCTGAGAGAGTGTGTTTCTGTGTACATCTGAGCTCGAGTGTGTTTCTGTGTACATCTGAGAGAGTGTGTTTCTGTGTACATCTGAGCTCGAGTGTGTTTCTGTGTACAACTGAGAGAGTGTTTTCGCTATAGTCATCCAAAGGCTGGAAGGGCCATTGAGTCATCCGCCTATTTTCCGGTATTGCATGGTATTCTTTCGACCAGTGATGCAAAATGCTAGGAAAAGGCCGTTGAAACGATCACAACATGTTCGTGTGTACTCGATAAAAATGTCCAAACGATTCCGATCCCGTGATATTTCTAAAAACAAAGGAAAGTACGCAATACGCAGCAATAATACTGCTGATAATACTATCGCCATGCCATAATATATTTTCATATATAATATAATAATACTATCGCCATGCTATAATATTTTCCATACGGACCTACCAACCTGTAAATAATAAAGAATTATTGGATGAGGCTGAGCAGGATATCAGAATTATTCAGACCGAGGTCAGCGTTATCTGCCGAAGCGAAGCTGAGGCAGATAACGCTGACCGAGGTCTGAATAATTCTGATATCCTGCGTAAGCCGAATTCAATAATTATTTTATTATTCATTGTACTATATTCTCGTAAGCGAAACGAGCAGAAACCATTGTCAACACTCAAAACAAAATAGTTTTTACAAAATTTCCCGCACTTTTGCAATTCATGCGAGATACCGCTGAAAAAATACGCGGGCACCGTATGGACATGACAAATACGACATTTATTTGTTATGTCCAAATTTTCCACATGACAAATACAAGATTTATTTTGTCTGCGCCGAAATACGAATAATTATATGTAGGCTCTCAACCAATGAGAAAACGAGAATATAGTACAATGAATAATAACATGCTTTATTGTGCATTTTTTACTCTCTCTAAATATATATACTGTATCTCTCGATCTTTGATTGACTGTTAGCATTCAGATAATTTGATTGACTGTTAGCATTCAGATAAGTTGATTTTGGGAGATCGAACCAACGATGAGGTACCTGTTATATCCCCTGTTATTGCCAACAGGATTATATCTTGTCATCTAGTAAGTAAAATTCTAAACGATGATATATGCGATGCATTTAAAGTGCCACTGTGATGAAATTTTGAACCCCATGTTTTTTAGCATTATTGCAAAGAGTACATATAAATAACTCCCCATGCAAAATTTTAGCGCTCAATGTCAAATATTGACTGCGCTATACGACGATAAAGTTCGTAATTTCACGGCCGCCATTAAAATCTGCCATCTTGGAAATTTCAGGTCAAAGGGCGCCGGTGACGTCAGAGTCTCAAGCACGCTTCACGTGTAGTGTTGTTGCAACATATAAACAACGAGATTCCACTAGATTCGGAAGAATTTGACATTTTAAACGCGGTTTGTATATGCGCTGCTTTGTATTCTATAGTAATTCTATTTGTGTTGACTCGGCTCCTTGAGACTATGACGTCACGAGCGCTTCTCGAATGGATAAAAACAAGATGGCCGATTTTAATGGCGGACGTCGATTTAGGACTTTTCAAACGTTTGTAACTCTTCGATTTTTATTCCGTTTCGACTGTAATTTTGTATAAGGGCTACTTTCACATTGATAAATACATCCATGAAGAAAAAATGGCATTTTTCGATGACGAATTTTCATCACAGTGGCACTTTAAGGGATATTTCCTTATTCAAGATCATAGTAGAAATACCAGAAACAACAAGAATGTTGTTGTTCTACCATCCTTTAAGACTGAATACTCTCGGAGAGGGTTCTTTTATATGGGAGCCAAGATATTTAACGAGTTACCCTTGAATATAATTAGAAAGCTATGCTTATGACAAATCTTTTAAGAAGCAGCTCAAACAATTTTATGGATGACACTATTGACTATTGATTTTTGATTTATTTTAGAGTTTAATCTATATATTGTATATAATTTATATATTCTATTTATAGTATTTGTATTTTAATTTATTCATACAGGACAAACATTGATAACAGCAATTTGTAATTGTTGAAGTTTTTATCCTGTTTTTAAATATTCGTAATAAATAAATAAATAATAAATTAATTAATTAATTAATTATTGGATGAGGTTGAGCATGATGTCAAGAATTATCCAGACCGAGGTCAATGACCGACTGTGTAAGCCAAATCCAATGATTGTTTTATCATACAATAATAAATGTAGAAGCCTTTAGGGAGTTTAGGAAGTAAGCAACCCAAAGACACGTTTCGTCACCTACAGACAATTTTTGATATTTTGTAGATGGCAAGACATCAAGAATTGTCTGTAGGTTTTTTAGCCAATCACAATCGAGATTGTATGAGTATTGTATAATAATTTATTATATCTCTAGCTTTGGCGTCAAGCCTACAGATATTAGCTTGTCCGATGGTTTGATCGAGTGAAATGCCAAATATTACCTATATATATATATATATATATATAGATTTTCGCTTACCTCAAAACTGGTCTGCTACAACTTGTTTCATCTGCAAAAAGAATCTTCAGGTATATATATATATATATATATAGTGTTTACCCTTAACAATTTTTCGTTTGATGGTGAACATTATCAACAAATAAGTGGTGTTGCGATGGGCACCAAAATGGGTCCAAGCTATGCTAATTTATTTGTTGGTTATGTTGAAAAACAGATCTTTGAACAATACACGGGTCCCTTGCCTGATTTTTTCGGAAGATTTATCGATGACTGTTTAGGAACAGCGTCGTGTTCACGTATCCTTTTAGAGCAGTTCATCAACTTTGTTGATGATTTTCATCCTGCTCTGAAGTTCACGTGGGAAATCAGCGAGACCTCTGTGTCGTTCCTTGATATTTTAATTTCGATTAATGGTGATTCGCTGAAAACGTCGGTCTCGTACAAGCCTACTGACTCCCATAGTTATCTTCTATTTTCATCCTCTCATCCCAACCACACTAAGCAATCCATCCCTTACTCTCAATTCTTGCGTCTTCGCCGCTTGTGTAGCGACGACCAAGATTTTCAAGTCAAATCAATGGAAATGCGATCTTTTTTTGTCCAACGTGGTTACCCTACCAACCTTTTAGACCTCGCCGTTCAGAA
Source organism: Chrysogorgia sp. JL179-B06 (assembly GCA_035772405.1). Classification (NCBI taxonomy): domain Eukaryota; kingdom Metazoa; phylum Cnidaria; class Anthozoa; order Scleralcyonacea; family Chrysogorgiidae; genus Chrysogorgia; species Chrysogorgia sp. JL179-B06. The sequence continues at coordinate 3,666,112 of JAYKKM010000196.1, forward strand.
AGCTTTTCTCGTCCCCCGTTTACACGCCCTTGAACCATCTTTGGAACGAGTTTCAAACAATAAAATTCCTTTAGTTCTAACATTTCATCCTTTCAATTTTAAAGTTAAAAATATTATTAATCGGAATTTTCACATTTTACAAAATGATCCTGAGACGTCAGCCATTTTCACCGACAACCCTTTGGTATCTTTTCGCCGCAATAAAAACATTCGTGACTCCTTAGTACATAGTGCCCTTAAACAAAATACCTCGGCACCAGCGGGAACATTTTCTTGCGGCCGTTCCCGCTGTAACACATGCGCTTTTCTCAATCCCACTACAGTTATTACTGCCCCCAAATTAGACCACACAATCCGTCATGCTTTTTCATGCACGTCCACCAACATAATTTATTGCATTTCATGCGATAAATGCCCTAAAATCTACATCGGTGAAACTGGGCGACGTCTTTCAGACAGGTTTGCTGAACATCTTCGTTCCGTGAGGATCAATGATGGTGACAAACCTGTAGCCCGCCATTTCAACAGCTCCAACCATTTGGTTTCAGACATGAAAGTCTGTGCCATCCTTCCCATCTCCGGTGGCAACGATAACCGCAAGCGGCAAGAGAAGCGTCTCATTTTTAAACTTGGCACCACACATCCTCTTGGTCTTAACGAACGTTTTTCTTTTATTTAATTTCCTACAAGTTTTTGGTTATTTTAGTTTGCTTGGAACCTTTATTATTATTAATTTATTATTATTCGCGTATGCACTTTCATTCCTTTTCAAGTTTTTGTTTCTTATGCTAATATTATCGCCTAATCCCCTTGAATATTGGACCTGTCATTTTTCCCACCCCCTCAGTCTGCTTGCTGATCGACTGTTAAAAATAGCAAATGATCTAACGTTTCCCATCTCATTAATTATTAGTTTGTTTATCTCCCATGCATTTGATTGGCTACTTTCTACTTGTGACACCCTTTTGGCATATATATATAAGCCCTATTTATTTCATTTCATCTCGTCTTACTCTGATGAAGGGCTCCGCTCGAAACGTCAGTATCTCGTCACTAAATTCTTGGCAGTTTACCACCTTTTCACTTTGCTATATATATATATATATATATATATTATATATATATATATATATATATATATATATATATATATATATATATATATATATATCGAAATTTTCCTTCACTATATTATATATATATATATATATATATATGTAGTTAGATACGCTCTATGACCTTTAGGTCATATTGAGCGCTCTACAGGATGAACCATTGTCGCTTACGCATTGTGCGCACGCTCACTGCTTGCAGTTTGAGCGCTCTGGCATGGTTTTTGATGTCCCACATTTTGTGTGGCATCAATGGTGACTGTTAATAGCAGTTATCTTCATCCTGCTCATCAGCACTACACTGATGAGGCCCAAAAGGCTGAAACGGTACCGTCTGTAGTTAGTTATATATATATATATATATATATATATATATATATATATATATATATATATATATATATATATATATATATATATCTATGTATGTATTCCAACACTCGAAATTTTCCTTCACCATAAATCCTTTCAACATGTAGTTTGATCGAGTGAAATGCCAAATATTACCTATAATATACCCAGAATCTTATCCCGGCATTACCACCACCATATATACAGAACTCGTGACTAGGCTCTCGGCAACGGCTTCCGTAGCTCAGTGGTCAGAGCACTGCACTAGCATCGCAGGGTCGCGGGTTCAATTCCCAGCCGGAAGGCCTTAAAGTTGCATTTTTCGCTGTGTAAGCCAAATCCAATAATTGTTTTATCATACAATAATAAATGTAGAAGCCTTTAGGGAGTTTAGGAAGTAAGCAACCCAAAGACACGTTTCGTCACCTACAGACAATTTTTGATATTTTGTAGGTGGCAAGACATCAAGAATTGTCTGTAGGTTTTTTAGCCAATCACAATCGAGATTGTTTATGAGTATTGTATAATAATTTACTATATCTCTAGCTTTGGCGTCAAGCCTACAGATATTAGCTTGTTCGATGGATGTTTCGCTTAGTCGATGTCAAAAACCCAAATGTGATCATGTTCTCGGATAATATATATATATATATATATATTATATATATATATATATATATATATATATATATATATATATATATATATATATATATATATATATATATATATATATATATATATATATATAGATATATATATATATATATATATAGATATATATATTCAATTTCCTCCCTGCTTTAAAATTCTTGGCATTAGTGAGATATCCTGTTCAACACCCGAAATATATTTCATATTTCCGCACATCATGTATTATTCTATATATACAGCACGTTTAGTAGCCACGTGTGTTGTTACTTCTTTTATAATATTTATGTTTTTCAGGAATCACAAAACAATACGAGCACTACCTCTGGCTGTATTCAAACCATTGCATTTTTTACCGATGGCGTAGAAGGTGATAAAGTTGCTGAAGACGTATTCAGTGATTTTAACAGCGAGAAGAAAGTAATGCACGCAATTTATCACTTTATTTTTTTCTTTCAGTTCTATGCAGCTTAATACTTCGCACGCATACACAAAAACAAAATTATCCATACGAGTGAATTTATTCTGTGACGTCATGATTTAGTTAATATTTTGGAATCTCTAATCTCTGAAATGCCATTTCCTGCGTTTTGGAGACCACTTTTCGAAGAAATGTAAAAGTCTTAGGATGTACCACTCGTTTAATGGCAAACCTGAGATGAAATCTGACAGCCAGGCTATAGTGCAATTTTTCTGGGTATTTTGCAAGTTTTTCCTTGTAAAATAATAAAATAATTGAGCTATAAAGGAATCATATCAAGTGCGCATGTTTAACTAAAGATGATTTCACATTCACACAGTGATACAGTACGTATGGTTTTACATAGTTTTCACATGATGTTGCACTTTAGAAACCATAATAAGAATAGATATGAAAGCTGCTAAGTTGCTAAGCTGCTAAGAATAAGTATATGAAAGCTGCTAAGTACTGGATATAATATGAAAAGGAGAAACAAGAGAACTTCAATGTGTCGAAAAATACTTAATTACACATATTAATTACATTAATATACGTAAGTACTCTTACTTTTTTTACGTATTTATAAAGTAGAACTGCTAAATAGTACTCGGTCGAAACCGTTTTGCGATTCGACGATGGCAAGTATTATTTCTCTGACTCGGAATCTGGAGTTATGTCCGCCATTAATCGATCATGTTCCTGACCAGTGTAAGGAAGTGACGTCAGACTCTCAACGCGAAGACTCCACATAGCTAATTCTTCAAGTAAATTCATAGTGATCAAGGTCTTTTTTTCAAATTCTTCGTCTGAAAGGCTAGACATTTCATCTACTTCTCGAAGAAAACAAGAAAATAAATAACCTAAATTCAGGCGTAGCATTGAGAGTCTGACGTCACAAACAATATTACCTTTTGAAATTGCGGGCTCACTTGGATCACGTTCTTATTAATGGTGACGTAATCAGAACTCAAAATACTTACTTCAAAATACCATTTTTTATTTTTTTTTACATCGATGATTACTTTCGATCCTGAAATACTATTCTATGCTAAAGAAAATCTAAAAAACGGGGGTGAATTTTCATCGTAGTGCCACTTTAAGAGTATTTTTCGACACTTTAGAAACCATATTCAGCGAACTTAAAATATGTACTAAATATTAAGTGAAACAAGATAAATAGAAGTATTTAGAATCACATAGAGTCATTTGCTTGTGTGTGTGCGCGAAGTACGATAAGTTTGTCAGTTAAACCTTTTTGAGTCTTTTTCGAAGTTCTATACTGATTATGACGAATAATTAAGACGAACAAAAAAGTTGGCTGATAAAACCCCTCCCCACTTCCGCGAACGCTGACATAATGGGCTTGCTTTTTTTCACAGGTTCGTGTGTTTACATATTTGGTCGGTCGTGAAAAAGGTACTCCATTCAAGGCTGTAAAATGGATCGCTTGCACAAATAGAGGTAAAACTCTTTCATAAAGAATTTCCTTTTTACAAGATAAAAATTTGAAAAGAGATGTCTTCTTTTACCAGCTATTGCAGTGGTCTAGTGATTACCACACATGTCTATGAGCTGGGAGACTCAGATTAAAACAATTGACAGAGATTAAAATAATTGAGGAGAAAGTGCTGCCTTTGCAATAATACCAGCAAACGGGTACGACTTTCGGGTCTTCTCGGATAACGACCTTAAACCGTAGGCCCTCGGAACCCCTATCAATTGGGCTTCTAGCCTGTTGGGGGTATTCCGTTAACCTAAAAGAGTGATAAATCAACTAAAACTAAACCATATGATCATCTTAAAGTTATTACTACAATTAGTATAATGATGCGAAATTTCATCTCAAAATTCGTTGAGAAAGAAGTTGTATTTTACGTGTAATACGGCAATTTTAATTAATTGTTTATTTCTTTTCGGTTTCGCCATTATCATCTATATAATGTATCATCTACATCACCGTTTTATTCGCCAAACCTCTTCAAAAATCTTCACCCCTTCAAAAATCCCTCCTGAAGAAGACTGTTAAGTCGAAATACGTGGAGGGTTGTGAATATATCAACAACCATACTATCTACACGTGTCCACCACCCCCTTTCGATTCCATTTTCACCTAGTACACATTATCCATGTCAATCATCAGTGTTATGCACTAGTCAAGCCCAGGGACTATGCGGGGATTTTAACATTTTTACAGTGTTAAATATTGCTATTCTCCCCGCTACCGGTGGAATATTGGCTGTTAAAGTTCCCGCCCCTATGGCCCCGGTATTTTAAAATTTCCCGATGACTGAAGCAAATTGGGAAGGTTACGGAGTCAATTAATTGACCAATATTTAACACTGTAAAAATGTTAAAATCCCCGCATAGTCCCTGGGGTCGGGCGTCCGTAGTTTCAAATCGCCTTTCCCGCCCGCCTAATCGAGCGCGGAAGAACCTCTGGCTCATTAAAGTCTGAAAAGTTTTAAAAATTGCGAAAAATTGAGGAAATATGAGAAATTCAAGAGTCATATAATAAAAACCTTATTAACCTCGTTCGGTCGGTCTTTACGTTAAAATAATCCTGGTCTTGTCGCATAGTCCTCGCTCCTTCGTCTCTCGATCTGTACTGAAAGACCGCGCGGGCAGGATTATTTTGCCGTCAAGAACTCTCGCTCCGCCAATAAGTGTTTATTAATATTTCACGAGATATTAATTAAATATGAACTTCTAATCTATCACTTTCAATTCAGTCCTCTTTCGTCAACTGTTGTTATTAAAACCTTTGTTGTTTATTCGTTAGGTTACTTTTATCGAATTGAAACATTAAGCGATGTTCGTGCGAATATTGTGGTTAGTGTGATTTAATACTTTCTTTCGCATGTCTTCATTACATTTATATCAGATATATGTTCTCGTTATTTTATAATAATAATAATAATCAACTTTATTTATTGAAGGAGGTATATGACAATAAAAATTCTCAGAAAATGTTTATGAGTCTGTACCATGTAATCTTCTGATTGCCGGTGAGACGCTCTAACGATTGAGCTACCGAGACTCAGATGGAGAGCGAAGGTTACACAAATGTACTGGTTCGATTGATATATATGTACTGCCTATATGCGGCAGTCATTATATAGCATGAGTAATACTTGGGTGTGTTCTTGGGTCCTCAGAAACATTTTCTGAGGATTTGAGTTTGACGATCGTCCATATATCGTCTGTTTACTCCAAGCTGCCACATTCTGCACGAGTATATAGCGAGCTTCGTGCCTTGTAGGAAAAGGACAAGACTAAAAGGGATGACTCAAAAGAACCTTCCCATTTTCAAGAGCTAGTTTATAATCCTAATCCAAATCATAACCCTAATCCTAACTTTAATCTTGGTCCTAACCTTAAACCTAACCCTAACCGTAGCTAACCCTAACCTAACCAAAAATAAAGAGAAGACAAAAACAGAAAGGTCCTTTTGAGTGCCATTTCCTGGGAAAAACGAGTTGAGAGCGAATTACCAATGTTAATACGCTTGGACCAATCTACCTTAAGGGTGTTCGGACGTATTCCCTTGCTAAACAACCGGTTGCTAAGGACAGGTCATTTGTACTTCACGAGTGGACAATAAATTCAAGGTATAACCAAGATATTTTATGTGTGGAATATGTTGGCAAACCGCTTTCGTCTGGTGACGTATTTGATGACATCACCATGACGTCATCAACAAACACAACAACTCTATATGACAGTGTGCTATATTTTTTGGTGTCATATAAACCTAAATTACTTCCTACAAAAAAGTACGTATGGATTCATTGATAAATTAAATAAAAACGAAGTTATGAAAATTTTATTGTGTTTATTGTACGATATCTCGGCTAATTTTTAAAAATTCTTAAAATCCATGCGTACTTTTATGAAGGTAACCGTCCAGATTCTAATCACATGTAAAAAAATAATTTTTCTTAAAAACCTTCGAAGATTATAGGAATTTTCATATTTCGAAGACGTCACGATGACGTCATCATATGACATTACCAAACGAAAGAGTTTTGTCCACATATAGTACATACACACTGGATTGATGGATTCTTAAAACTGTGAAATTCTAAAATTTTGTCAATTCTAAGCTTCCTTAATAGCAACGGATATAAGGTTTGCAAATCGAAATACGTCTGAACACCCTTAACACCTGTAGCAAAACATTGCAAACTTATTTCAAGTATAAACAAGACGAATGAACAAGCGAGTAACGAAAACAGTGTTAAAAACAAAAGGAAAACCGAACAAATGCCGTATATTAAATTTCTCGTTTGCTCGTTCTGTACGGGAAAGTATTTGCCTTCGGAAAGTATTACAGCCTTCTACATCGCTCGGTCTCTACGAAATCCTCAGGCAAATATACTTTCCCGTACAGACCTCACACTCCGTTATTGAGTAATCAATATTGCATGACTAATATTTCTTTTTGTAATTGGTGTAAAGTAATACGTTCACATTATAGGATACAGAGAGTAGATTAACTGAAAGTTTTCTTTTTGAAGGGTTAAGAAGTATTTTATAAATATTTTTGATTTTTATCTTATAGAAATACGTCAATGTCTTGAGTCGTTCAGCAATTCGGACGCCGAAATGGACGCCCCTCTACGTGGATGCAATGGTACTAACCTGTTCTATTTTGTTTTATCAATAGCTTGAATGTTTTGTTAGAAAGAATAGGAATTTCAATGAAAAAGGACGGCGTAAATTTTCTATTTCCTAAACGGCCGTTACCTTCCCGAACAGTCGTCACCACATTCGTTACCAACAATTCCAGAGAAGAACGGCTGGGACCGAATTTCTATATCGAAAGTCTAACCAGTGTATAATTTTAATACTAACTCTAACAAAGCAAAGAAAGAAAAATGGACGAAGAAGAAAAAAGAAATAACGAAAAATTAAAACTAGGGCCATACCCAAGATTCTAACCAAGATTCGTCCGCACCACAAAATATCATACTTAAGGCATCCTTACTCGCTTCTAGATTAAGCGCAGTGTGTCATACCTCAAGGTGTTTTGTCACTGATAATGGCTATATCAAGTAATTTGTTTTCAGTCTCTCAGCGGAAACCTTGTTTTGAAGCATAACCATAATTCTAACAATGTCCTAAGGTGTTTTCTCACTGATTATGGCTATCTAACGCCGCCATTATTATCTAACGTTACCATCCTGAGGCATGTTATGTGATGGATCTTTGTTACTTTCGTCAAGTTATGTAACATGCACCAAGATAAGAAGTTAGCCTGATCACAGTGTGTAAACATATCTTAAGGATTTGATTTTGGGTAAGGCTAGTTCTGAAAACCTTATCCTAACGTACCTCATACACTAATCCTTGAGCTATTCATTCTTAGTCTTCCCGTGGAAACCTTGTTTTGAAGTATACTTTCTAATGATTATCTTCGTATTCATGACAAAATGACGGACTCGAAATGGCGTCAACTGAAATGTCCCTGGGTACCAGGTTTCATTTTGTTACTTGGAATACATGTAGTTTAAAGTACATTGGCAACAAAAAATAAGTACCTTTTCGATCAAAGTATGTGACTTAAATAGCCGGAATATAGTAGTTTGCTCGTAAAGTGTATTGATTGCTCTGTCAAAGTTGCTAACCTGAATCATTGTCCGCCATCTTGGATGTATTTTGATATACGTGTTACCTCACAACTGGGATAAAGAGAAATTTTTTTCTAGCCTTACTCATGTCTACTCTTTATAAGTCTGAAACTCGATTTTTATGAATGTCTTCCTTTTTCAATTGAACCACACCATTTTAAAAAGCATTCAGCTGAAACTCGGCTACCCTATTACAACAAAATGGCGGATAACAGGATTGTCTTTGATCAAAATTAGTGCTGTTGTTTTGTGCAAGAGTAGTTTTGTTCACTTTAGTAGTTTCGTTTACTCAAAAATTTGAAATTGTGATTTATGTTGCCAATGTACTCCGGCAGTAATATGCATGTGCATATTTTCCCGTCGTGCAAACCATGTGACGTAATAAAGCCCATAAAACTCGAACCCAGTCTATCCACTGGTCAACTTGCAAAAGCGGTACCCGTTTTAAACCATTTTGGAAAAATTTATTTTATGAATCCAATATTTATAAGCATTAAGCTTTCAAAAATTGTTAAAAAAATTTCACTTTATATGTACAATTTAAAGGTCCATCTTTGACTCTTGCAAACCATGTGACGTAACAACGACAGTCATGTGACTTTGACCGCGCGGTAGATAGATGGTCATGTTTTGAAGCAAAAGTGGTACCCGTTTGTGCCCGTAAAAATGTGGTTTTAAAACATTTTTGAAAAATTTCTTTTATGAATCCAATATTTATAAACATTAAGCTTTCAAAAATTGTAAAACAAATTTCGCTTCATATGCACTTTAAAAAGTACCTGGTGTCTGCATAGTAAAGTACCTGATGTCTGCATAGTAAAGTACCTGGTGTTTGCATAGTAAAGTACCTGGTGTCTGCATAGTAAAGTACCTGGTGTCTGCATAGTAAAGTACCTGGTGTCTGCATAGTAAAGTACCTGGTGTCTGCATAGTAAAGTACCTGGTGTCTATATAGTCATCAACATTGAATAAGGGTCGCGGGGTACACTAATGAGAAATTAAAAATTTATTTTCCAGTGCTGGGTTTTTCCAACGTATTGGTGAAAAGACACAGCATTGGCAATTCACCATAATTGTATGACGACTGCGGGAAGTGTCTCCAGTTGTTACTAATTGTAGCTTGGAAAGAAACCACCAAATTGCATGTCACAGACAGCAGAAATTATTTTTAAATTAGCATCTTGCTATATATTGTTGGCTAAACAATCGTTTTGACCAACAGTGTATTATTTTTATATTTTTAAATTGATATTTAGGGCCTCGGTATGATGTCAGCACTGGTGGCTCCTATATTTGACATGAAGAAGGTAAGTACTGCATAAATGTTGGTCAAACCTCTTGCAACGTAAACTTCGGATAATAGGCCTGGGCTTATATATATATGTTCAAATGGAGTTTGCGTTTCAAAATGGTTGGACTTATTAGTGGGTTTTGTGTCTAAAATGTTTCAAGCTGCAAAGACTCATCAGAGCCGAATTCCAATTTGCCAGATGATGGATAGTAGTAATAAAGTCACGTGATTTCTTCTGATCAGAAATTCAAGCTTTAATTGCGACCGTAAAATCCACGTTAAACCGTTGATGTTGGTTTTCTTAATATTTTGCTTCACTGGTTGTATTCTATATATCTAGTTTCTAAGGTAGTCCATTTCAATTGGGGCTATATGCTCTGTTGGACCACCTTTCACCTCTGTGATTAAGTTATTAAAATAAAAAATAAATAAAAATAAACAACGTAGAATATAGATTATTATGGGGCGCCAAATTGGACAATATTCGCCAAACTTCAATATTCGTTCTGAACTCGTAAAATCTATTCCAAACTTGAAATGTTTATTCTAAACTTAAAATATTCATTCGAAACATGAAATTTATGTATCTTAAAGTTAAAAAAAGCCATCCCAACTCCCAAAACTTGTTGGAGAATTTTGTTGGTGTTTTCTGAGAAGATCTCCAGTGAAAAAGTATAAGGTGTAATAGATTGTCAAAGCTAACATTGATCTTGGTTCCTCTGTTTACGTGACGTAATTAAGAATAGTACCATTCGACGCGAAATTTACAACATACACAAAATTTGCAATTGGTTCCACTGGGTTGTTTAGTGAAACAACGGTTCACTAATATCGCAACCGTTTAACTTAAAGACGGTATAAATACAAAAGATAAAAAAACCAAATAACAAAAGAATATATAGAAACTATTTACAGACTGTTTACGAACTATTTATTATTTACACAAGGTAATTCATAATTGGAAATCAAGCTTAGAAAGTGATTCTTAATTTTCCTTTTAAAGGGCTGAATTTTGTCAAGCACTTTAATATCCATGGGAAGGGAGTTCCAGGTTCTTACAACCCTTGGGAAATATGAATTGTTAAATTAGTTTGTATTACTTTTAAATTCAGTAAAATTATGTAGGTGATATGATCTAATCTGATAATTAGATTTGGGTCTTTTGTCAACAAAGTGAGATGTTTAATAAATGGAAAAGTAAAAAAATCGGTTTAGGCTTGAGTTATCCTTTAATAATTTCTATTTTTCATTTCATGCCTATGACCCTATGAAAACCCGTATACTTATCCAAACTAGGCAATGTTTTGTCTTTCTATTTTTTCTTCCATAAAATGTTAATTAAATCACGCGGCTTCAAAACCTGTAGATAGGCGGAGATAAATAAATGATTTCTTAATGCACTGCGTTATGTTATTTGATTTCAGGGAAAGCGTGGAAAACAACTTGGCGTGATTGGTCTTGATCTCATGTTAGAAGAAATCATGTCCAAGATTCCTGAATACAAGGTTCGCTTCTTTACAAAAATAGTGCGAAAATATGGCGAGAAATCAGAGACAGTATGGCGGATAAAGCGGCTAGCTAATGTTAGTGAGGTGTATGCTTTCCAACTGATGACGGGCAGCTAAGTGATTCGTATGGGCTATAATGATAATTCAAAATTATCTTAACTTGCATGGTACATATTTCAAGGGAACACATTTGAGAACGCCTAATATTATTAAGCATTATTTTGAACGAAATATGCTGCGACTAGTTTGACGATATCTGCTCTTGTACTCGAGAAATAACGTTTTCATTCTCGTATTTTAGAACCTCAAACTACTATATTCCGACTATTTAAGCCACAAGTATTTAAGTCTTCCTTCCTTCCTTCCTTCCTTTCTTTTTTTCTTCCTTTCTTCCTTCCATCTGTCTGTTACCCGCTATTTACGATCAGAATTCGCGGCTGTTGTACTGCGTGCAGGTAGCAGCAAGATAAAGCAATGGGGAGAAGAAAAGCTCTATTTTCGAAGCTTTCAAACGAATTAGTTGGACGGGTGAAAATGATAAGAAAACGCTTGTAGTTTGGACGCGAAGCTCTTGATGCATTTTCATCGAAATAGATAATTAAACGAGTTTTGAAAACGATTCGGTTTCACATGAAAACATTAGTGCTCTGTTAAACAGAACCTCAGTAACCACGTCATATGTCTTGCCAGTATAATAGTGTATGTCGATATGCGTTGTTGATATAATCATATAAAGATCAGAGTTTGTGGCAACAAGAACTCATGTGGAGATTTCAGATTTCGACCGATGATGATAATGATCGTAATAATTGAGACGGTAACATATAACAGTTATAAAACCGAACAACTAATGACCCTAAATATGTCAAAATCGATTGTAAACATTGAGGTTTTAGTAGAGAAAATATGGCAACATGCTAGCCAGCAAAAATATCAATTCATAACGTAGGTTTTTAATAACGTTTTCGAAAACCTCGATCAGTTTTGCCCAGTTCCCACAAATACTATACAATTTCGTTTTCAAATGACTCATGCGCCTTGACGAGGACTTCAAAAGGCTATATGTAACATTTTCAATGAAAACAATCACCGCGTACTTCATCGTATCAGTGTGGATGTAAGGTGAAAAGGGACATACGAAAACGCATTAGTGTGGACGTCCGTGTTAAGGAATAGCCATCCGTGTTAAGCTATATAAGTCTTTAAAAAAATCCCTCATTATAGGATATCAATTGTCAACTTTATTCAACCATTTTTTGTCATATTTATAGTTGGGTGTTGGTGGATACGCATTTTCAATAACCAACAATGGGTTTGTTTTCTTCCATCCAAGATTGCAGAAGGAAGAGGAGGTGTGTTTTTTAATTTTTCAATAGGAACTGCATACACAAACACAACGAACGACTACGCCTTCCTTCATGTAATTTAATTCTTGATTAAAAAACAACTTTAATATCACGAGTATCTTAACATTGCTCTAGTTCTGGATACAACGTCATGCCGAGCATTTTATGTTTTCAGAACTACGGTAACACTGGCGAAGGCTTCGATGCTATACTATTACTATAGTAGCTAGTCTAATGCAAATGCTGCAATCTAATTGGCTACGCTACTCGCTATCTAATTGTCGATGCGACAAGTGTCGTGTAAGGCCGAGTTTTTTTGAAAAAAACGATGATTATGTCTCATTTTTCTAAAGAATTTTGAATAAATAATGAACATAAGTTAGTTTCTACTAAAACAATTAGATTATTCCTTCTCATTTTCTGCGAGGTGATAGTTAATCATGCACCTTCATAGAAATTTCGAGCTCATAATGTAATAGTTAAATAGTCGTTAATATCATGGGTCACTAAGGTTTGTTTTTTTTACTCAACTTAACTGAAAATGTCAGGAAAAATCTTGCATTTAATATCGCTGACGTCCCCAAACTTAGCGTTGTGCAGTTTTGTCAACGATGCGATCCGTAATACGTTTTACTGGCCATGCTTCCGTGTAAGAGGCATTTGTAGAGAATGAATAAATAGGTGTCTTTTTTATTGGCAGTACTTCACAAAACAACCACAAAACAAGCAGTACAGTAGTCTTCATCAGGACGTTTTCCATGTATTATTTTTATGACACGATTTTGATAATTAAGATGTTTGCAGCGAATCAAAACTGAGATTTTATACTCCTTTTGCTTACCGTTCCTTTTCAGAAAAGTGTTAATCTGAAGAACGCTCCCAGCGTTTTCCTATCTGAAGTAGAACGTCACTTTGATAATAATGGATTTATTGATGAGGTACTCGATCGTATATTATAGAAACATCTAATCATTTGTACTGATGGAATTGGTCTGCCCCTTCCTCTAGAGGCTTATTTTCACAATTAATTTTCTACAACTAAGACAGTCCTTCTATTTATTTTTGTTGAGAAAACAAAAAAAGAATGATCCGGTTACCGGATTGGACAATTGTTGATCGCTTACAGCTTTATAATTATACAGCTTTATTGGAACGTTTTTACAGTAGATTTTGGCAAAAATGTTCCCACATTAGTTGATTTAACTCTTTCCTGTCCGGTTGGAAAACATCCAAAATTGAACTACCTCTTTGTTCTATTGATATCTCGGGAAATATCCATAACTGTTGCGAAACCTATACCTTTTCTGAAAGCCCAATAAACCGGCTGTTGCCAATGCTTTTAAATTTTCCGAACAAGACACATTATGTTAATATAAATTAGCATTGATTATCATAAATCAGGTTGAAAAACTTCCATTTTTCTAGAAAAGACCATCTTGCACGCCCGCGTAGCATCATGAAAATTCAAAATGCCACCAATCGCAGAGTTGTTTATGAAATCAAATCAAATTTGGCGCGTGAGTGGATCTCATGTGCCTGGCGCTTGTCGAATTTCAATTTTTAATCTTGCGTTACCGTGCGCCGTGTTTTTCGATTGACGACTTCGGGGTCTTCTATGACCCCTTTTGACAGGGCCGGACAGGAAAGAGTTAAACCATATGAATTAGATTTAAATACCTTAAATTAAGCTTAATATGTTTGTGCAATTTCTTTGCTACATTTTTGTTCATATATTGTTTCTTGTGCAGTCTAAAGATCTTTATCCAGTATGGCGGCCATAACTGCCACGTGACGTCTTGCTACGGAAACCTTTGTTTAGAATATTTCAAATAATAAAAACTTTTTTTGTCTAAGTCTTTTTATAAAATAATTTTATATAAATAGTTTTTGAACCGTTATTGTTTCTATTGCTTCTACTGTTACACATGCTGCTGCTGATGTCGCTGCTGCTGTTGGTGGTGCACGTGTTGGTTGTAGTATTGTATTTGCTGCTGTTGTTGTTGTTGTCTTTCTGCTGTTTGTTGTTGTTGTTGTTGTTGTTGTTGTTGTTGTTGTTGTTGTTGTTGTTGTTGTTGTTGTTGTTGTTGTTGTTGTTGTTGTTGTTGTTGGGGCGGTTGCTGCTACTGTAACAGGTGCTGCTGTTGGTGATGCACGTGTTAATATAGTAGTGTTGGTGGTAGTAGTGGTGCTGCTGTTATTTTTGTTGTTGATGGAGCGATGTTGTTGCTGTTGCTTGTGGTGCTGTTGTTGTTGTTGTTGTTGTTGTTGTTGTTGTTGTTGTTGTTGTTGTTGTTGTTGTTGTTATTGCTGTTGTTGCTGGGGCGGTGTTGTTGTTGTTGTTGCCGCGGCAGTGTTGTTATTGTTACTTCTACTGCGACTGCTGCTGTTGTTGTTGATGCTATTGGTGGTGCTGTTGTTTTTGTTGCTGTGTATACTGTTATTGTTGTTGTTGTTGTTGTTGAGGTTAACCGTTCAAAATATTTTTAAGCTTACCAAGGAAATGATTGACAGAAAAATATCGACAAAATCACCTGAAAAGAAAGATAAAAATTATATCTTAGCCAAGTACAATGACAAGGTTAGTTGGATGCTTTGCTTTTTCGCACAACAATAGTTTCCATTTGGGTGATGTGAAGGAGTCCTCAATAGACAAGTCACCTGGCTATGCCAAAAAAGTACAAAAAAAAAGTACAAATAAACACGAGAAAGAATCTTTTTTTCCGACATTCAAACACCGATAAGTTGGTTGAAAAAATGAGACGATACCGAATTTTTTTTTCAATCAACTTTCGGTGTTTGTATAAAGGATGGAACACTCTTTCGAATCTGGAATACTTCATATATTACCTTAAATAAATCAGTTATTTTAAGTGACGTTTGAGGTCGACGTTATCGAAAATTTGATGCAAGTTAAGATCTGCATGGCTCTGTTTCCGCACTGATTTTGTTTGTTTTCATTCGATTTTGTTTATTTTCAATCTCTTTGCGTTTTTCCAAGTTGTATATATTTATTTTTTAGTTTCTTATTGTAAAGAGAAAATTGGAATACTTCTACAGCAATATTATCAATACTTCTTTCAGGTACTTGTTGAAGAATACAAATTGAAAACTCTAAAATATTGATGTACTGCCGAAATAGTGTTTAGGAAGTCTAACATTTTGAGCCAAGGCCTTTCGTCCAGCTTCACTCTCTGACGAAGGGCCTTGGTCCCGTTTCACTCTCTGCAGGACGAAGGGCCTTGGTCCCGTTTCACTCTCTGCAGGACGAAGGGCCTTGGTCCCGTTTCACTCTCTGCAGGACGAAGGGCCTTGGTCCCGTTTCACTCTCTGCAGGACGAAGGGCCTTGGTCCCGTTTCACTCTCTGCAGGACGAAGGGCCTTGGTCCCGTTTCACTCACTGCAGAACGAAGGGCCTTGATCCCGTTTCACTCACTGCAGAACGAAGGGCCTTGATCCCGTTTCACTCACTGCAGGACGAAGGGCCTTGGTCCCGTTTCACTCTCTGCAGGACGAAGGGCCTTGGTCCCGTTTCACTCTCTGCAGGACAAAGGGCCTTGGTCCCGTTTCACTCACTGCAGAACGAAGGGCCTTGATCCCGTTTCACTCACTGCAGGACGAAGGGCCTTGGTCCCGTTTCACTCTCTGCAGGACGAAGGGCCTTGGTCCCGTTTCACTCTCTGCAGGACGAAGGGCCTTGGTCCCGTTTCACTCTCTGCAGGATGAAGGGCCTTGGTCCCGTTTCACTCTCTGCAGGACGAATTAAGGGCCTTGGTCCCGTTTCACTCTCTGCAGAACGAAGGGCCTTGGTCCCGTTTCACTCTCTGCAGGACGAATTAAGGGCCTTGGTCCCGTTTCACTCTCTGCAGAACGAAGGGCCTTGGTCCCGTTTCACTCTCTGCAGGACAAAGGGCTTTGGTCCCGTTTCACTCTCTGCAGGACGAAGGGCCTTGGTCCCGTTTCACTCTCTGCAGGACAAAGGGCTTTGGTCCCGTTTCACTCTCTGCAGGACGAAGGGCCTTGGTCCCGTTTCACTCTCTGCAGGACGAAGGGCCTTGGTCCCGTTTCACTCTCTGCAGGACGAAGGGCCTTGGTCCCGTTTCACTCTCTGGCAGGACGAAGGGCATTGGTCCCGTTTCACTCTCTGCAGGACGAAGGGCCTTGGTCCCGTTTCACTCACTGCAGAACGAAGGGCCTTAATGCCGTTTCACTCACTGCAGGACGAAGGGCCTTGGTCCCGTTTCACTCTCTGCAGGACGAAGGGCCTTGGTCCCGTTTCACTCTCTGCAGGACGAAGGGCCTTGGTCCCGTTTCACTCTCTGCAGGACGAAGGGCCTTGGTCCCCGTTTCACTCTCTGCAGGACGAAGGGCCTTGGTCCCGTTTCACTCACTGCAGGACGAAGGGCCTTGGTCCCGTTTCACTCACTGCAGGACGAAGGGCCTTGGTCCCGTTTCACTCACTGCAGGACGAAGGCCCTTGGTCCCGTTTCACTTACTGACGAAGGGCTTTCATCCCGTTTCACTCACTGACGAAGCTCCATATAAACGATCTTCCAAATTGCCTTGAAAACTGTTCAATTGGTTTGTACGCAGACGACACTGTAATTTATTTCACGGGTATTTCTACAATCGAGATAATAAAGGCAATGCAAGATGACTTGGACCGAGTGGCACAGTGGATGGATGAAAACAGGTTATTACTCAATTATAGTAAAACTGAGACAGTTCTTTTTGGTACAAGGCAAAAACTTGAAAAAGCTGCGCATTTCTCGTTAACACTTCATGAGAAAAATATTAAACGAGTTTCTACGTTCAAGTACATGGGTGTATTACTTGACGAGCAACTATCCTGGAAAGAACATACGGATGTAGTGAGTAAAAAAGTTAGCACGCGACTGGGCTTATTATCTCGTGTACGAGCATGCCTAACGATCGAAGCCTCAAAGTGTGTTTACAATTCAATTGTCCAGCCGCTATTTGATTATGCAGATACTGTATGGGGTGAGTTGTCGGTCGGTTGTAGTCAAGAACTCCAGAGGCTAAAAACCGTGGGGCACGTATTATTCTTAAACGAAGTACTTCCAAAAATGCCTTCGGTTTGTTAAACTGGGTGAATTTAAATTTACGTAGGAATATTCACAAATGTATTTTAGTATATAAGTGCATAAATAATATGGTTCCTGAATATCTTTGCAGTTATTTCCTCAGAAATAGTAACTTTCATAGTTATAATACGAGAAGGAAAGACGACGTACACATTCCCAAACCAAATCGAAATCTTGGAAAGAGGACATTTAGATACTCAGCCACAGTTTGTTTTAACGCTCTTCCAGCTCAAATTAAAGACTCTACATCATCGAACATTTTTAAACATTTTATTTTTAATCATTTTTACTCAGGTTCCTTGGAATCAAATTGTAATAGTTTTTAGTTGTTCATAATTAATATTTATAGTATTGAATTAGGTTTCTATGTTGAATTTGTATTTGGTGAATTTATATAGTAGTTCATAATCTGTATTTATAGTATTTTATTGAGATTTCCATTACACATGTAATTAGTCTTAAGGATTCAGGGCCCCTTTGAATACCAGCCTCGTAGCTGAATGGGCTACCCTGATTAAATAAAGTTATCTTATTTCGGCAGTACACCAGTAAAGCAAAATACTTTTATATCATATGGAAGAATAGTTTTGCACTAAATTTTGTTTATTATAAGCCAATTTTTGGCAACGTTTACTGTTGTATGATGATCAAATATTCCGTTTTATAGCATGGCGATAGCTTTAACGGATTATGGATCAAAATCTATCGTTCCTAAAGATAAATTATTCAACAGTAAGTATCTATATATATATATAAATATATATATTATATATATATATATATATATATATATATATATATATATATATATATATATATATATATATATATATATATATATATATATATATATATATATATATATATATATATATATATATATATATATATATAATATATATATATATATATATATATATATATATATATATATATATATATATATATATATATATATATATATATATATATATATATATATATATATATATATATATATATATATATATATATATATATATATATATATATATATATATATATATATATATATATATATATATACAGTAGTTCAATCTTCAGTGTAGCTTGGAACAATCTGGATGAGTCTGGTTGGACTATTATACACTTACGATCGTCATTGACAACCGCTTGTGGGATAGCACCGGCGATCTGCAGAACATCCAGATAGCGTGCAGATATATATCTGGAATATATATAAGATGGAAAGTGCGATGTTGGTTTTTTATTTCGCACGAGTTGTTTGTGTCGTTAAACAGACGAGTGAGTTTAGGACATCAACATTAACAATTAGTGAATATAAGATGGTACAAAGCACTTTTCATGTTTTATTCTGTTTATTACATGTATCGCATTGAAAACATTTTTGACTACGTTTAATGCTGAAGGACAAGTATACTAAAAACTTTAGCTATATAAGATATTGGTAAGTATAAACTGTTCATAAAACGTCATGGATATGAAAACGTAAAGTGCCCATGACCCCAAATACGATATTAGTAATATAGATTCTACATGAAGTAAATAGTTGAATACCAAAATATTTTATGATTTGAGCTTTGCGTTGATGTTTTAGAAAGGTTTATTTGTCTGAAATGCTAATGAGTGTGACGTCATTTGCGGCATCATTTCGGATACAATATTCTACTGTTAAAGCAAATTAATCTAACTCAAACGTTGATGATGTACTTGACCACTACAGTAAAGATTTTATCAACTTTTTCACTCAAATCTTCAACTAGTCTATCCCACGGAAAGCAGAAAAGAAAGCCAAATGCCGTAAATGACGTCGCATCATTAGAATTTCAGTTGAAACAAACCTTTGTCATCAACGCAAGCTCAAATCATAAAATATTTTGGTATTCAACTTTTCACTTCATGTAGAATATATATCAGTAATATCGTATTTGGGGTCATGGGCACTTTAAAAACGCCCAAAAATAATATACACTGGGTTAATTATACCTTTTATGATTCATCTAAAAGGATAATATAAACAACTACACTTGGCTCAGCACTTGGAAATATTTTCGCGCGATTTTTAGCAAGCGTTTCCTGATTGGCTCTTAAATTATTCTCTTGTTTTTCATTGGTTATATTTTTTCACAATATGTGAAGTACGCGATGTTGATTGGCGCATCACATTTAATCTCACATGTGCAAATATAGATTTTCATATCCAGGCTTTACGCAACCAAATTCGTGTGGCATATGCATGTAATAAAATAAACTGTGCTAATACAGTTGGATGGAACGAATAAATATTTTAACATAACTAAGTTCACACGTTTTTAAAAATAATTTTAACATCATTTTCACATCTCTTCTTGTATTACTTATATTACATCCGATTTCTTCACTGGTTGCCGGTGGGATCGGGGATTATTTTCAAGATGCTGTTGGTTGCTTTCGGGGCTTTGTGTGGCCCGAAAGCAATCAACAATCTGCTATTTGTACCAAAAACGAAGACCGTTATCTGCATGGAGACAGAACATTCTCGGTTGCCGCTGCGGTAAAACTCTGGAATTCATTACCAGAGCAAATTAGAAGAACTGATTGTTTATAAAGTAACTTCTTTTGAAGATTTTCGTTTCTTCGCTTTGTTTTTTTATATATTTCAGTTTGTTTGATATGCAAATGTCTGTAATTTCGTCACACATGCATAATGATTTATCAGAGAATGTTATGTATCTTTGCCTTCATAAAACGAAAACACTAAAGTGTGAGTGACATGTGCGCGTGTTTCTCCCACAACACCAAACTTCTTGATTTTAAAGGATTTCGTTTGAGAATGAAAGTGATACACAAACTTCTCCGGTAAGTCATTATGCATGTGTAACGAAATTCCACTCATTTGCATATCAAAAAATATTTCAAAAATAAAGCGAAGAAGCAAAAATCTTCAAAATAAGTTACTTTATCATTTTAAAAGTTCTTCCAAATAAGACAATAAAATTTTTTGACGTTATAGGCATTATTAAGACTTTTTTCTTTTTTCGAATTAATAGTTTTGTAGTTGTCATAGCTTTATACTGTATGCAGTACTGTAGTTTTGATTTATAATGAAATGTACTTACTTTAAGAATTTATTAAGAGCTTTGAGACTATGGTATAATGCTCCTAAAATGTCTTTATTATTATTATTATTATTATTATTATTATTATTATTATTATTATTATTATTATTATTATATTTTTACGTGTTTGCTGTATACGACACAACATTAAACTATATACTTGTTATTGAACAAGTAGTTTAATCTTGTGTCGTCACTATAGGCTACTTTCTTCATTTTTAGATTTGGACTCACTTAATGACGAGTTAGCCGACATAGACCATAATATCAGTGTTGCTAAATGGTATGGTTATTTATTGTGTATGTATTTTAACATGTCAACATTATTTAACATGTGCTAATATATACACTGCTGTAGTGAATGTGGGAGAGCTTGGAGTAGACAGACGATATATGGGCGATCGACGTCGTTATATGGCAACACTATAATATACACAATGGGTTAGGCACATAATCAGAATTGTCAACACCTTTTACGTTGTGTTAATATATACACTGCTGTAGTGAATGTGCTAGAGTCTCAGAATCTCTAAGGCCCAGGTCAAACGTCGAACTTTTCACGAGTCGAACTCAATGCAAATGAACTTAAACAAAAGAGTTTCCTAATTTACATTGAGTTCGACTCATGAAAAGTTCGACGTTTGACCCGGGCCTAAATGTGAGAGTTTCAGAATGTGGGAGAGTCTCAGAATCAGAATACAAAACTGTCCGGGACTCAGAATAATTTTTCTGAGGATACGAGCTTGACGATCGTCCATGTATCACCTTTTACGTTGGTGACGGATAAGAAACGTACAAATAGTTTCATTGTAAATGTTTTGTAAATGTTTTCTGGTCAACACTCGAAATAAATTTCATATTTCCGCACATCCATGTAGTTATTCTCAATTTATTAAATGTAACTTGCAGCTTGGTTATTTCAATATACACAACATACCCTTCGCTCTGTCATCTGAGTTCTGGTAGCTCAATAGTTAGAGCGTCTACCACAAGGTCTAATCGGACATCAGAAGGTTGCGGATTCGATTCCCGTCTGTGGCTCAGAAACATTTTTCTGAGTTTGCGTTGAAGTGTATATGCAATTAGAAATTCAGTTTGAAATAAACTCTTGTATATTTGAAAGAACTCTTGAAATTATAAAAACATAAATTTACAACGCTTCCGTATCTCACTTCGTTCTTGAGGTATGAAGATTTGTTTGATATGCAAATAACAAAGTAACACTAACTGGCGAAGATTTGCTTGATGTTTTCAACTTCAGATCTACGGGCCTGACATGAAGTTCTGTGACCTTGTCACTGTACAAAACAACCACAGGCTCCGAAAACGAGCTCGAGATCCTCGAGATTATTATTCAAAAATCGTAGCTGCAGCAATGGAGTTTCTCTCCAAAGGCAGGAAATAGCATTAAAGAGCCAAGAAAATCCAAAATTTTCCAGGCGGTTGTATTTATGACTTAGCCCCCCCACTCTTTAATACGCTCCGCGGGCCCTGTCACTGTATACGTCACACTGCATAATGACTTTTTGAAAAAGCCTGTATACAGCTAAATCAATTAAGGTTGTCCTCTGACAAAGCTAAAAGGTGAAAGCCAAGCGCGAAAAGTATGATGATAATTACTCTATGTAAATAGCTAAGCAAACAGTATACCATATTTTTATAGTCCCAAAATCAGACAAACAAACCCCGAAGTTGACTCTCTAGGGATTATTAATGAGAAATATGAACACATTGATGTCACATGTTATTATTATTATTATTATTATGTTCGCTATACGCTATTGCAAACAAGAACAGGGACAATGTTTGTTTATACCTTTGGGAATCACTCCTTATTACTTAATATTTTCTACATGTTTAAGCAGCCGATAAACTAAACAATCCTACATAATTAAACAGTCTGTTGGTAATTATCAAAGTACGCAAGTATTATCAAAGTAGGCAGAAACTGGTTAATTTTTTATATTTTCCAAGTGAAAATCAAGTTCCTTAACATTCAACCTCATAATTTCTGTCAAGCTTTTAGCTATTGACCACAAGTCTTCCTGTATTTCAACGACGTTATTTACGCAAACAGGGATTCAAATTTGTCATTCCCAATGTACTTGTCGCGCTTGGCTTCGACCTTTCAGCTTTGTCGGAGGACAACCTTGATTAATTTAGCTGTATCTTTGGGATTCTCAAATCAATTCACTCGAAACTTCACATGCGTAGTGTTATTTTACACACTCACGCACAAAATTCCAAGTGATTTCGTTACATAATCCCAAAAGTTTTAATTACAAAAGATATACATGATTTTCAGTATACATAATTTCAAACAAATCTTCATATCTCAAGAATGAAGTGAGACATGGAAAAGTCGTAAACGCCAATATTTATAATTTCAAGAGCTTTTTAAAGTAAGAGAGCTCATTGCAAACTGAATTTTTCATTGCATATACACTTTAAAGCTTGAGTATAGACCTACTCTTAACAACTTACCTAAATGTTTCTTAAGGAAATTTGTTTTAGTTGAGTGTTAGATCGATTGAATTGTTACGAAGACTATAATTTACTTGTGTATATTCATTTGTTTATTTACTTGTTTATTTTTGTTATTTTCTTTTTTAATATAGCATACATTTATTTTGATTATTTGGTTAATTTTAGGCCATATTGCGATGAGGTAGTCGAGAACTGGCAAAAACTAAAAGAAATGCTGAAAACCAGGACTCGTGACTGGAAACAATGTGAGTATATATACCTATGAACAAATCCTATAATTTCCTATAGGAATTGGGCAAAAATCTAATAGGAATAAATTTCCTATAGGATTTCCTATAGGAATTCCAATAGGAAATTGAAAATCCTATAGGAATTCCTAAGGAAAATTGAATTTCCTATAGGAATTGGGCAAAAATCTAATAGGAATAAATTTCCTTAGGATTTCCTATAGGAATTCCAATAGGAAATTGAAAATCCTATAGGAATTCCGATAGGATCCTATAGGATTTGGGCAAAAATCTAATAGGAATTCCTATAGGAATTGAATTTTTTTGTATTAACGACGTTAACGCTATCATTTATGAAATCAATTTCGAAACGAAATATGGCGGCCTCCCCATTATAACTCCACAATGGCGCATTATAGGTTAATAATTACATTATATTAATTGTTCGATGTAGATATTTCCAACCCCCAATGTCGCTTTTGTTATGATTTTAAACGGGAAAAAATAATCCATACAGTAGAGTAATTTACTGATATGAATAATATGATGTCATTTTAACCATAATTTATTAATTTAATCCGTAAAATGCTGAATTTTAACTGTAGTTGCTTTTTATTAATTAGGTAAAAACAAAGAGTTAATGGAACTATTATTGCACGACCTTAACGAGATGATAAAGTGGAAGCCAAAAAAGAGGTAGATCTGCTTGATGTCTTAGTCTGATTCGCAAAATTATATATATGTTATGGACATTATCACAGTTTGCAGACTTATCTTATCTTATCTTATCTTATCTTATCTTATCTTATCTTATCTTATCTTATCTTATCTTATCTTATCTTATCTTATCTTATCTTATCTTATCTTATCTTATCTTATCTTATCTTATCTTATCTTATCTTAATCCCCTCGCAAGTGAGGGTGATAATCTCCCCGCGGCAGGGATCCATTTCTCACCGAAAGTTTATATATATATATATATATATATATATATATATATATATATATATATATATATATATATATATTATATATATATATATATATATATATATATATATATATATATATATATATATATATATATATATATATATATATATATATCGGACAATATTTGGCAAGACAACGCGAAGCGGCACGTTCTCATAATATAATAGACACGTATGTTATGTATTTAGACTAGCTAATTCCAAATCTGTTTTCAGAATTGAAAACGGTTAAATATTGATCGACATAACGCTCAAAATAATATACGACGAATGGTGCCTGATCGCCGACTAATTTCTAAGTACATAAACCATTTTTACGAAGGGTATACACGTTCTCGAATATAATAGACACGTATGTTATGTATTTAGACTCGGTAATTCCAAAACTGTTTTCAGAATTGAAATCGAGTAAATATTGGCCGAGATAACGTTCAACATCTACGTAATTAAAATAATAATAAAATTATTATACAATTATATTAAGATAATTATTAATAATTATAAGATAATAAAATTCTATAAAACTAAATTAAGATAATTATTAAAAATAATAAAATATTAAGATAAAGTAAATGGTTTGAACCTATAGGAGTATCATTAGATGATTAGATGTGTGAAGTTGATCGTCCAGGTTGTTGTTGTCTTGAGAAAGACTATTGTTGGTGCCTGACGTTCGACGGCCTCAGCGGGATTATCTTCAGAAACATCAGTCACCAACAATAGACTTTTTCAAGACTACAACAACCTGGACGAGCAACTTCACGCATCTAATATTAGAAATACGAATCCGCAATAATCCCCTCGCTCGCCTTTTCAATCACTACCCCCACCCCACCCCTAGAGTTTCTTTTCCCCATCCATGGTCCCCAGTGCCCAGACCGCGTCTGTCGATAACAAATCCGGTTCGTCGTATGACTAAAACCTAGTCGAAACTTAAAGCACGTTTACACGATGCGACAAAAACATGCGACGTGTAACAAAATTACATTTTGTCGTAAACAGGCTTATTTATGACATTTATACGACATTCCGATGGTGTCGCAAGAAAGTTGAATGATTTCAATTTTCTTGCGACACCATGCAACAGTCGCATGTTTTTGTCGCACCGTGTAAACGCGCCCGCGTGTAGCTCATGAAAATGATTTCAATATTCGGAGTCACCATTGTTGTGTATTTTATCTTGTTCAACTCCACCTCTTTCTATTTCTTTTTTGTTCAAATCGAAAACAAAAAAGCAATTTTATATGATAAAGACGGTTGACAGCTTAATTCAGCTTATTTTTCTATGGAAATACTATAACTATATATTTCTTATACAAATCGAATATTATAAAAGGTTGGTGTACTGCCGAAATAGTGTGTAGGAGGTGTAACGTTTCGAGAGAAAGTCCTTCAGTGAAACGTAAGAGTGTGCAGACTTTTTGGAGAATAAATACTGTTCAATTTCTCTCCGTGTTTTCTTAATTTTGTTACCGGTTTAATTACTTATTTTGAAACTGTATTCGATTCTTTTTTCGTCTTGTGAAACAACGTTTCATATGGCTTGACGTCCTGGAAAACCATTGACGAATAAATTAAAATATTTGCTTGCGAACAAGAATTTTATGTCTTCCATCTGAGATTAACAGATAAGTTTTATAAATCCTCTCAACGTTGTCGAGGAGGGCAGGAGGAAAAGAAAATTCTAGCAACGTCTCAGTTCTAGCAACGTCTCAGTTCAATTAGCTGCCAACCACTTAAAATTGGCATATACTGCCTCAATCAAGTTATTTATCTTAGTTCGCCACCGATTGAAGACATGTCTTTGCTTCAACCCAGGCGCGGATTTAGAAGTTAGTCGCATAAATTAGACACTTCATGAACAACCCTATTGGTTATGCTTTTCTTAAGAATAATTCAGAAAAAAACCTATCCAATAGGATTGTTATTCACAGGTATTTTGAATTGCAAATTCTAAATCTAATTTATGCGACTAACTTCTAAATCCGCGCCTGCTTCAACCCATGTCCGCGCACATTACCTTTTATCTTTCGTTTAATTTGTTGTGAGGGCATTTTGTTGCACGTAGTAATTGTAATTTCTTGTTCCAACGTTAAAAATAAAGCGGCTGTGAGTTCTATCTTATAGCTAAATTATGCCAGACAAAGAAGTAAGAGTGTGTCTAAGTGATATAAATGACAAGACAGATGACATAAAAAACAAAACAATCATTCAGTTATTTTAGTCCAACTCTTTTGTAATTGTTTGCCGTAAATCTGCAACACCATCCAGCTAATTTTGATCGACACTGACAAGTCACGATATTTTATTCAACTTTATATATTATTCACATGAGAAAGTTTAAACTTTTCATATTCATTGATATAGTTTGTAATACCCTGCAACTATATTTTGCTAACAATTGCTATCTCTTCACTTAGTGCGAACGTTCCCGTAGTTTTCTTTGGCACAACGTCTGGCCTGACTTTCTTCACGTAAGTTTGGTTGTATCACGTTTATATCAAACAGATACGGTGTGTGGGATTTACAAAGGTGAACCGGTTGTAACTTATCCCACGTAGTTCGCCTGCTCATATCGTATCTATTACTTAAAATACGAATGTATCTACATAATCAAGTATATGGACTATTTAAGCCATTTTAGCTGAGTAAATCGAAAAAAAGGTTTATGTAAATCAGGACGATACTGTATCCGATTCTTTTGTTTTCTTTATGAATTTTTAATGAGTATTTTAAATAGTCACATATGTTTATATTTATGTACTAATAAACTATACATAGATATAGACGTAGATGTAGACGTAGACATGGACGTCGACATAGACATAAGACGTCGATATAGACATAAGACGTCGATATAGACATAAGACGTCGATATAGACATAGACGTGGACATCGACATAGACGTGGACATCGACATAGACGTGGACGTGGACATAGACGTGGACGTGGACATAGACGTGGACATCGACATAGACGTGGACATCGACATAGACATAGACATCGACATAGACATAGACATGGACATAGACAGAGACATCTACATAGACGTGGACATCG
This sequence comes from Chrysogorgia sp. JL179-B06, assembly GCA_035772405.1. Classification (NCBI taxonomy): domain Eukaryota; kingdom Metazoa; phylum Cnidaria; class Anthozoa; order Scleralcyonacea; family Chrysogorgiidae; genus Chrysogorgia; species Chrysogorgia sp. JL179-B06. The sequence continues at coordinate 3,693,427 of JAYKKM010000196.1, forward strand.
ACATAGACGTGGACATCGACATAGACGTGGACATCGACATAGACGTGGACATCGACATAGACGTGGACATCGACATAGACGTGGACATCGACATAGACGAGAACATAGACGTGGACATCGACATAGACGTGGACATCGACATAGACGTGGACATCGACATAGACGTGGACATCGACATAGACGTGGACATCGACATAGACGTGGACATCGACATAGACATGGACATCGACATAGACGTGGACATCGACATAGACGTGGACATCGACATAGACGTGGACATCGACATAGACGTGGACATCGACATAGACGTCGACATCGACATCGACATAGACGAGGACATAGACGTGGACATCGACATAGACGTGGACATCGACATAGACGTCGACATAGACGTCGACATCGACGTGGACATATACATAGACGTGGACATAGACGTGGACATCGACATAGACGTGGACATAGACGTCGACATCGACGTGGACATATACATAGACGTGGACATAGACGTGGACATCGACATAGACGTGGACATCGACATCGACATAGACGAGAACATAGACGTGGACATCGACATAGACGTGGACATCGACATAGACGTGGACATCGACATAGACGTGGACATCGACATAGACGTGGACATCGACATAGACGTGGACATCGACATAGACATAAACGAGGACATAGACGTGGACGGTCGACATCGACATAGACGTGGACATCGACATAAACGTGGACAGCGACATAGACGTGGACATAGACATCGACATAGACGTGGACATCGACATCGACATAGACGAGGACATAGACGTGGACATCGACATAGACGTGGACTTCGACATAGACGTGGACATCGACATAGACGAGGACATAGACGTGGACATCGACATAGACGTGGACATCGACATAGACGTGGACATCGACGTGGACGTCGATATAGACATAGATGTCGACATAGACGTCGACATACACGTTGACATCAACGTCGAACTCGACATAGACATAGACATCTACATAGACGTCGACATAGACGTTGACATAAACATTAATAACATCAATATAATAGACGTCGACAAATAAATCAGGTAATTTAAATTATTTACGTTTTCCAGCTTTTTCAACCTCCTTCCTGAACTTCGACATGCATATACGTCGACATAGACATAGACGTAGACGCCAACATAGACATAGATATAGACGTCGATATAGACGTAGACATAGACGCCGATATAGACATGGAAGGTGCCGTCGACGTAGACGTGAACATGGACAAAGACATGGACATGGACATGGACAAAAACATGCACTTTGCCATGGACATACCCTGTCAGTTTTGAATATTTTTGTCTTCATTTTATCAAAACGTTTATTCTTTACGTATTATAGATCAACAAATGACATTGTCTTCGAAACCTCGATAAAACAAGAATACTTTGAAAGAGCGGCGGACTATTGGCAAAATAAAACGATCGTTTTTTCAGCTCATGATAAAGAAGGTATAAGTTCGCTGCCGTAGATTTCGTTTCTTATTTCCATACACACCATACAAACTAAACCAAAATCACTTTATAATTAACTTACACAGTGCTTATGAAGATATGAGTAGCTTTATGCACGACGACGTCATGAAAGTTCGCGTTGGTGTTAAGAAAAAATATAACAGTAAACCGTGGCTTTGTGATAAGCGATGTCATCTTGCATCTGGTCCATCATGTGTTACACGTATTCCATAAACTATATAAAAACGAACATGTAACATTTTGATTGCCGGTGATACGGTCTAACCATTGAGCTACCAAGACTCAATGATGTACTACTCCTTTAATGATTTTTTGAAAGCTACATATAATTCCTCTATAAGTTTGCTATTCAAGCTTTAACGCAAACTCAGAAAAATGTTTTTGCGCCCAAACGCAAATCCAACAAGCAACCTTCACGATCTCTGGTTAGAAATATTTTTCTGAGTTTGCGAGTAGCAAACAAATTTTTCTTAGTCGCAAACAATTTACTAAATATATAATTATATATTAGTTTCTATTTTGACGTGGGGATACCATTTTATTTTATTTATTTATTTGATTATATTATTACACGAGTGTTTTAAACTCCTAATATTTATTGAATTTTAGTTCGCGCGAGCCAAGTTGTCACAGTTAATACTGGCAGTGGATCTGCTGTTTGGGGAGGTACAACCTTTACTCGATATGTTTATTAGAACAACTTTCATCTTCCAATAATCTGTGTAAATGACCTGTGTAATGACTTTGTTAAAGGACAACTCAAGCCTATAAGCCGATTTTGAGCTTTGTTCATGTGTTAAAGTACGTAGAATCCAAATATGATTATTAGAAATTTCATGTTTATCGAATGATTCACAAAAAAACGGCCGTTCAAGAGTCTGGGACTAGCGAGATTGTGACGTAAACAATTGCGGTAAACAAGAATAGGGTTGGATGAAACAATTTTTGTTGGAGTTTTCTGAAAGGATGTCGAGTGAAATATTGTAAGGTGTCATAATTTGTCAAGGCCAACATTGATCTTGGTTCCTCTGATTATATGTCACTGCCCTGATATTTCCAGGCTCATTAAATCTTCCTGTCTGGCGCAGTCAAAATCGGTCGTACAAGACTAATGAAATCGTGAATCGAAAAAAACGGCACACGGTAACGCAAGATTAAAAATTGAAACTCGACAAGCGCTGGGCACACGAGATCCACTCACACGCCAAGTTTGATTTGATTTGATTTCATAAATAAAATGTGCGATTGGTGCAGGCATTTTGAATTTTCATGATAGAAAATTCAAAGTCTTTCAACCTAATTTATGATAATCAATGCTAATTTATATTAACGTTATGTGTCTTTGGGAAATTTATTTCAGGAAATGTATATGGTTCAATTCTGGATGTTTTTCAGGCGGACAGACTCGTTTTCCATTTACATGAAAAACGAGTTTGAGCGTTTAGGTTTACGTCCACGTCTACGTTTAAGTGACGAATTCACCGCATAAAAAATCCGTTAGAAAATCATGAAATAAAAATAGGCTTGAGTTGACTTTTAAATGTACATATTGTAACTAATATTAACAACAGTGTGATAGAACTGTCTGTCGTGACAAACAAGAGAAACTAGATTGATTGCTATTTGCTCAATTTATGAATTGCAAGACTCTGTGCATGTGTTCCACAGACTTACCCAGATAAAAAGGAGAAAATATTCAATTATTCCAAACTAGACCTAAAACGCTTAAAGGGGTAGTAAGACCGAAAATCGTCTATACAATTTTTATTTTATCTATTAGTACTAAAAAAATGAGGAAGAATAGCGTTCTTACTTAGTCAATATCTTATGTTGTTCCAGAGATATTGACGTTTTTGAAAGATGCAAATGAACGTCATCTACTCCAAAATTTAAACTAAACGAAATCTCTAAAATGAAAAATGTATAAAGCATTAACTATACACAGTGTAGTGTACCATTTTTAGTAGCATACATCTGGAACGTTTCAGCACAATCTAGCCGCTATCTCCAAAGATATTCCTCATTTTTAGAATTTGAGTGGAGTAGATGACGTCATCAGGTATCTCATTTACAGCTTAAAAACTGAAATATCTCTGGAACAAGATAAGACATTGACAAAGTAAGAGCGCTATTCTTGCTTATTTCGAATGCACTTCTAGATAAAGCCCAAATTGGGATAAATGATTTTTGCGTCTTACTGTCCTTTAAAAGGGAAAATATTCAAACTTAAAAGAAGAGGGAAATGTCTATGAAGTAGCTACATTTGACGAGGGCGAAGCCCAAGTTGACTTCGACAAGAAGTCCTCGTAGAGTCTCTCTTTGAGAGTGAACAATCTAATTGTTTTAGTAGAAAACAACTTATGTTCTATAAATTGTTTGCTACTCAAGCTTTAACGCAAACTCAGAAAAATGTTCCTGAGCCCCAGGAACCTTCTGTTCTCCGGTTAGACGCTCTAACGGACACAGAGTGTCCGTTAGAGTTCGGGTTCGATTCCCGTCTCGGTTCAAAAACATTTTTCTGAGTTTGCGTTAAAGGGGCAGCGTGCTCAAGTCTGTTTTTCTTCGAGGGGTCCTTTGGCACGCCATAATCGAATCCATGGTAAGTGAAACAAATGGTTGTTGTAGCACCTCTCGTAAGAGTGAATCTGATGGGTTTTCTAGCGTAAAAATCTACTGAGCAAAGTCACTGTCACTCGGCAGTAATCACTCATCCAGCCAAGCATTTCGCATCAATCCAAGACTGGTATATCATTTCGGTCAAGTAGATCTTTTTATGGGAATCGTTCCATCTTTTCTTGGCTTCTTTACATTGATCCTGTAACTTCTTCTTGCGACTGGAGTTCTCTCGCTTTCCGCCATGCGATTTACCGAGTATGGACGCCATTTTGATTAAAAAAGTATGGCCCCAAAATCACACCATTTCCACACAGTCCTGCCCAGACTTTATCAGGCTGATTTTTTTCAAGTTCGCACACATGCGCAAATCATGACGCTGCCCCTTTAAAGCTTGAGCAGCAAACAATTTACTAAATTGAAATAAGATGCAGGTCACATTTATACTTCTGTTCATTAATTCGTAAAACGAACTACTTTGGAAAACGAGACATACAGTAAATATTGTTTTGTTGCGAGAATGTCGCCTAATATCGCCTCACTCGCCTTTACTCAATATCTATCGGACACAGAGCTGTTTATTTATCGACATGATTAACCTACACTACTGAGTCGACAGAAAATTGTTGACTCGAGCGGGATTTGAACTCGCACCTTTGGCACTCTCCTCCTCAGAGGCTTCTTGCGCTTTTTTGTAGAGTTCGGGCAGATATAAATGAGTCATAAAACAGATATAGTTTGGGCAGTGTGGGCTGGGAGGGCGTGTGGGCGATGCAATTCCGTATCCCCATTCTCTCCACGCGTTTCCAAAACACGCCCTGTGAGCCCAATAAAAGCGAATATAAAAGCGCAATAAGAGTGCATTTTCGAGATTCCGGTCAGCAGCGGACCGGAATCCCAAAGGTGCGAGTTCAAATCCCGCTCGAGTCAACAATTTCCCGTCTACTCAATAGTGTAGGTTTATCATGTCGATATATTTTCATGTTACCCTGAGGATGATTGTGAAACACAGAGTAAACTTACTTGTAGTCCAATGCAAATGTTGCAATCAGATTGGCAACGCTACTCACTATTTAATTAACAATTAGATATCGAGTGGCGGCGAATGATGCGTTAAGGCGAATTTCTCGCAACAAAACAATGCCGTTACGCCTTGTTTTCCAAAATAATTAAAATAGTTCGTTTTCCGAATTAAAAATACAGTAAGACGCAAAAATAATTTATCCCAATTTGGGCTTTATCTAGAAGTACATGCATTCGAAATAAGCAAGAATAGCGGTCTTACTTTGTCAATGTCTTATCTTGTTCTAGATATATTTGAGTTTTTAACAAAAGCTGCAAATTGAGATACCTATATATGACTTAATCTATACTCACTCAAATTCTAAAAATGAGGAATATCTTTGGAGATAGCGGCTAGATTATACTGAAACGTTCCAGATGTATGCTACTATTAAGCCCGCCGCACACTAGAGCTATCAGCTTAGCAAAGTTTCACTCGTGACTGTTGGCGTAAGCAAGTTCCCCTAGTGTGCGGTATCGGCACCGTATATTCAACATGTTGAATAATTTTGTGCACGAGTAAACATTTCCTCCAAGTGTGCGCGCGTGCAAAGCTATCAGCTTACAATAGGAGGCAAATACGCATGCGTGTTGACTCATATTTTCAAATCAAAATGGCGACTAGTAGTGTTGTTGCTGATGCTGTGTGTGAGGACAAAATCGCTGATCTGTGGCCTGAATATCCATGTATTTATGATGTGAGGATTCCGGATTTTAAAAATAGGGATTTACGCGATAGTTCCATCCAAGAAATAGCTGCATGAGAAACTGGGGAAAACAGGTAGGTTCGATAGAATCTAATTTTTAACCTTGTGGTAGGTGTATACGAGTGTTTAATGTGAATACACATGCAGGACAACATAGATTGCTACATAGATTGGTATGTGGTTATTTACTTATTTTTTTCTGTTCACTTTACTGCTAGCTTGAATTATGCGCCACAAAGAAATAATTTTGATATTCTCATGAAAAGTGAGGATAAAATAATTATTGAAGGGTAAAGTGACCCACACAAACACAAATACTTTATCCCTTGTTCCTAGCTGTGTCCTCACTTTTCATGAGAATATCAAAATTATTTCTTTGTGGCGCATAATTCAAGCTAGCAGTAAAGTGAACAGAAAAAATAAGTAAATAACCACATAGCAATCTATGTAGCAATCTATGTTGTCCTGCATGTGTATTCACATTAAACACTCGTATACACTACCACAAGGTTTAAAATTAGATTCTATCAAACCTACCTGTTTTCCCCAGTTTCTCAGCTATTTCTTGGATGGAACTATCGCGTAAATCCCTATTTTTAAAATCCGGAATCCTCACATCATAAAGACATGGATATTCAGGCCACAGATCAGCGATTTTGTCCTCACACATAGCATCAGCAACAACACTACTAGTCGCCATTTTGATTTGAAAATATGAGTCAACACGCATGCGTATTTGCCTCCTATTGTAAGCTCCTCCAAGTGTGCGCGCGTGCAAAGCTATCAAATGTTCACTCGTGCACAAAATTATTCAACATGTTGAATATACGGCGCCGATGGCACGCGTGAACAATAGCGCTCAAAACGCCACCGCACACTGGGGTGCTTACGCCAACAGTCACGAGTGAAACTTTGCTAAGCTGATAGCTCTAGTGTGCGGCGGGCTTAAGAATGGTACACTCCACTGTGTATAGTTAATGCTATACAGTGTATAGCATTAACACCACGTGTTATTTCCCCCACGGACGGTAGAATCAAGATCATTTAAAAACTACAATAAGGAGAAATTTCTATCTGACTTAAGAAATGTCCCCTGGGATATAATTAATTCAGTTGAATCAATTGACGATGCTGTTTTCCTTTGGGAAAAGCTCTTTTGTGAGATTGCTGACCAACACGCACCCATAAAAAAGAAAAGAATAAAAGGGTACAATGCACCTTGGACTAACAATAAACTTCTACGTAAAGCACGTCAATCAAATAGCTCATACCACTGGCAAATTATAAAAAAATTCGAAATTATGCAAATCGAGAGGATCGTCGCGTAAAATCAGAATATTTTTGCAAATTAATTGGGGAAAGCAAATCTGATGGAAACCGAATGTGGAAAAGCCTTAAACAAGTACTACCTTCAAAAAAGCTGACTGATATTGCTGGAATCACCTGTAAAAAAACCAAAAAGCTTTATACCAGCCCTAAGCAAATTGTTGATCTTCTAAATAATCACTTTGCCGCAATTGGCAAGAGATTAGCCAAATGTTTTTCTGCACAAGGATCACAACATTTATTTATAACGAAAACCGATGCCATTTTCTCACTTGACGGTGTCAGCATTGAATTTATTAAGAATCAATTACAGAAGTTGAAGACGAATAAAGCGACTGGTCTTGACAAAGTGAGTGCTAGACTCTTAAAAGATGCAACCGAAGTAATGGCTCCCGTATTCCAGAGTCTGTTTAACATGTCTATTCAACAGCAGTGTTTTCCAAGCAATTGGAAATCAGCCAAGATTAGAGCTCTTCATAAAGGCGGTGACACAAGTAGCTGTGATAATTATCGACCTATGAAATTGTGGTAAGAGATGCTTTATACGGTGCAGCATACCAAGTCTCTGCGTAATTTTTTTGCGAAGAACTTCAATATGATCCACCCAAGATAGGTTTTCATTTATAATCACTCCAAGATATTTATATGAAGGAACTTGTGAGAGCTCATCTTCTTCAACATGAAGCGATATTTTACCAAAAGAATTTAATCGCTTTGATCCTCCAAGAATCATAAATTTTGATTTTAATATGTTAAGAGTTAACTTATGTTTGTTAAGCCAATCTTTTACGCGAGCCAGGTCTTGATTTAATAATTCTTGAAGCTTGCAAGCTGTGGGAGCTGTAGTGTACATCACAGTATCATCAGCAAAGAGTAATGTTTTACTATGATTTATTGTTTCTGGTAAATCATTAACATAAACCATGAACAACAAGGGCCCCAACACTGAACCTTGAGGAACTCCAACATTTACTGTTCTGGGCGACGAGATAGCATTCCCCAGAACCGTTCGCTGCAAACGATTTTTAAGATACGATTTAAACCATAACTGTGCATGGGAGTCAATACCATAGGCTGCTAATTTCTTAAGGAGAATAGTATGGTCTATCGTATCAAACGCCTTTTTTAAATCAAGGTATACGGCAACGGTAACTTTACTTTTATCCATATTGTCAAGGATGTCATCGCACAAATGCAACAAAGCATTGGCTGTCGATAGTGATCGTCGGAACCCATATTGACATGGATAAAGAAGGTTATGATTTTGCAAAAAATCGTACAGCTGAAAATGGATTGCGCGTTCAAAAATTTTACTCACTGTCGGTAGGATTGATATAGGAAAACTATTTTTAACACTCTTATTCTCCCTTTATTCGACTATGGAGATCTAACATGGGGCGATAGAAACAATAAGACCCTAATGAATATTCTACAATTATTACAGAACAAAGGAGCAAAACTAATCCTTGATCTTCCGAAAAGATCATCCAGTTCTGAAGCCTTGAAACTATTAAACTGGAAACCACTTTATGAGCGGCGTAAATTTCATCGATGCAGTTTTGTTTTTAACTCGATGTACCAAGAAGGAAATTTACATCAATTTCAAAATTTGCGTGGATGTGATATTCATGACCATAATACACGCCAGCGGGATCAATTTAGGGTACCTGCTTGTAAAACGAACTGGGGTATGCAAAAATCCAGTTGTTTTTTTATTACCGAGTGGAACGATTGCAATTTTAACATTGATCATACTTTTAGTTATTCTAAATTCAAATATGTATATTTTAAGTAATTTTAATTTAACCTAGAATTCGTAACATTGTAATTATCTTAACTATTTTAATTTACTTGTAAGTTATATTCTATAGTTTTGAGGACCCCCATGAAAAGCACTTATTGGTGAATGGGGCTTTCCTCGTAAAAGAATAAATTTACATTACATTACATTACATATATAAAAAAAAAATGAACCCTTAGAAAACGGTCTTATACACCTGGGAAATTAAGATAACTCCAAAATTTTAAATATATACATATCAGTTTGATTACGTACATCAATATGCTCCAAAAGTTCATCCACCTGAATTTAATTTCGATAGGAACGATTCTCGTGCAAAACTCACTGTCTGGGCAGGATTGTGTGGAAATGGTGTGATTTTGGGGCCATACTTTTTTAATCGAAATGTGGACGGCATTGTCAATGTATCTCCGAATGTTAAATGAGTATGTTTTCCCGCAACTCGCTGTACATTTTGGAAACCAGTATTGGAATGCAATGTTTCGCGATCTTTGGTGGGCACAAGATGGCGCCCTAGCGCATCGCCTCATTCAAGTTAGGGTTGCCTAAACGAAATATTCGGAAATAACTGACCATAAAACCATATTTTTTTACGCACCGTGGCTCAGAGGTGTCAATGTGACAATAGGTTGTTTGAAAGGAATGTTAATTAATTTTATGCCGGTTCAGGTTTTTTTGATACACACTGTATACATTTTTCATTAGTTTAAATTAAGGAGTAGATGAGTTCATTTTCATCTTTCAAAACCTTGAATATCTCTGGAACAACATAAGATATTGACTAAGCAAGAACGCTATTCTTACTCATTTTTTGAGTGCTAATTATAGATAAAATAAAAATTGGACAGACGATACTATACCCCTGGTGATAGTTAACTTTCGCCCTCGTTCAACTGTCACTTCATTGTTCGTTTTTGAGCATTTTAGGTTTAGATTGCAATATTTTCACCTTTTTACACACGATTCTCCATGTCTAGATTATCTAGATGAGTTGACTACAGCTAATTAAGCAACTAACCACCAACCACAATCATTGTTAATTAGTTATCAACGTCGATGCTCAAGTTGATCACTGTTTCATTCCCTCTGTTTACTAGTGGCTGGAGTTCAAATAATTCCTAAATTATATACAAATATTCTTAGAAAACCACAGGTATATCATTTATTTCAACTGATTATTTAGTAAATACTTTTAGTAGAAACATACCAGTAATATAGTAGTTGTACATATACTGCAATCTTATTCACTACCCTACTCGTCATCTAATTAACAATCAGACAATGAGCCCGAGTTGTCTATTTAACAATTAGACAACGAGTCCGAGTTATCTATGAGCGAATAGTCAACGAAGGCGAAGCCTGAGTTGACTATTCGCTCATAGAAAATGAGGACGAGTTGTCTAATTGTTTTAGTAGAGACAAATTAGTGGACTATTACAAATCATGCATTCTCCAAAAAATTATCCAAAAACTCATCTGAAACCTCCCCAAAACGAGAGTTTCCTGCCATTGTTTTGAGCGCGTTTAGGTCCATCACGAATAGACAACGGTTGATCGTAGCCAATCAGAATGCAGCATTTGTAATGGACCATGGTCAGTTTCTATACTAAGAGCAGATAGTCAACGAGGGCGAAACCCCAGTTGACTATCTGCTCATAGACAACGGGGGCGAGTAAATCTAATTATTTTAGTATCAACCATAAACAACCTTTATTTAACGTAAAAAACTCTTGTTCCAAATTTTCAGATAGTTTCACCTTTTTGTTTGTAGAAGTCTCCTCATTCAAAATGTAGAGTAGCTCGATGGCACATGATAAACAATCGCTCACAAAAAACGAGATTGTAATTACTTTACTTCAAATTTGGTGTAGATATACTCCATAGGCATAAGCGAATTCATTTTCTTATTCGAAAATGTCAAATTGAACAATTTCCCATTACTTTCGGGCCAATGTTTTCATGATTTCATCACTCGTATATAAATTTTAGCGGACGCCATGTTTGGCCTAGATTTCAGGTTTTACGTGCAGCGTGAATATGTCGTGGCTTCTGATTGGTCAGGATAGGAATATTTCAGTTTTAAGGTTTGTGATTGGATAACGCTACTAGTGGTCTATCACCACTAGACCACTAGACCACTAGATGTGTGAAGTTGATCGTCCATGTTGTTGTAGTCTTGAGAAAGACTGTTGTTGGTCACTGACGTTTCGACGGTCAGTCACCAACAACAATCTTTCTCAAGACTACAACAACCTGGACGATCAACTTCACACATCTAATGATACTCCTAGGTTCAAACCATTTACTTTAATAGACCACTAGTAGCTCAACCAATCAGAATTCCGAATTTGTCCACTAGTTGGTGGGTCGATAGATATCGAGTAGTGACGAGTGACGTGGATAAGAGTAAGGACAAGTTCGTAACCAAAAAACAATGCTTTTCGAAATAAATTTGAAGAAATAACGAACATATAAGTTTGTTTTTACTAAAACAATTAGATTTTTTGTTCTCAATTTGAATGAGGCGATAGTTATCTCTATGAAGTGATAGTTAGTTGGCTTCGCCCTCACTTCAGGAATCACTTCAAGAATTTTGAGTTCATATATTATAAAATATGAATATATTATATAAATATATATATAAAATATTAATTATTAATTATATTATATAAATATAATATAAAATATAAATATATTATAAATTTGTACCTGATTTACCAACGTTATACCTATTAAAAAATCCTTTGGGGTGTTTATAAATATCCAGGAACGACTAGGCAGTAATTTTGTTCTTCCTCTTTTCTTATTATTCATCTCCTTTCTTTTTCTTCTTGTCATCCTCTTCTTCCTCCTCTTCCTCTTCTTCCTCCTCTTCTACCATTTTCTCCTCATATTGCTACCCTGTTCCTCCTCAAACATGTCTTCAGACATTAGTCGCTTCATTGTGAAAATGTTTGTTTTGTTGGCATTTTTACTTCGTGGTGTAAATATATAGTCAACATCTCATTTTTATCTTATTCTTTATAGTGTTCAAGTCATGAGGTGAGTTATCGCATAGCTTTTTTTTCTGCTAGTGATAGTTATTCAAAACATCACGATATTTTGCAACGACAGCCATATAGCCTTTGCGGCCTATTGACATATGTTGCTGCAAATCCTTTTCTTGACATGCACAGTTACACTTTGTAACAGTGGTATGATTCAAATTACCTCCCCACATATCCAAAAATATCTATACCTAATATCTAATGAGTGCAGCACATGCATTATAAAGCGGGGGAAATACGCGCGAAATTGAAAGGAGAGGATCTGTGGGGGAGGTGGAATTTTGAGAAATTGAGAAAAAGTGTCCCAATACTGTTGCCCATGATTCATTGGTCCCTCTTGTATTCTCCGAACCGGTTTAAATTTTGACGAGACTCAACAACAGTTGATAATAAACTACTAGCTTGCTGCTCATTTTAAGGGTGGAGGAGCTGAAGAGATACCAGCTCTCATGTGGCCCAGGGCCCTTAATTATTGATAACAGCATCGTTAGTTTCTGAAAAGGCTACCCTGTATTATTATTATTATTATTATTATTATTATTATTATTATTATTATTATTATTATTATTATTATTTGTTTTTCCAAATTTCTTTAGAATACTACTTGCTATTTGGTTGATGAAAATGGTTATATAATTTTTTCTGAAGACAATGATCATGTATGTTTCACAATATTTTTAGTCTTTAATCAAATAGTTTAGTTTAAATCGCAATAAATTTGACGCGGGTGGACGAAACTGGTAATTATTAATATGGATAAATTGTTATTCTTAAGACTGGAGAATTCTTTGGCGAGGTGGAAGGTCTTGTAATGAAGGATTTAATCGACAAAAAAACATTTGACAAGTAAGTATTTTTAGAACGCATCCCGTAATTTTTAAGAACGGATAGGCTTTAAGTTTGAAGAACCAAACTTTTTTCACGATTACTACAGTATTTGTAATCACTCCGTTGTCACTCGTAGAAATGGTATTGATATCACTCCTCCGAAGGTTAGAACTGAAGCAGCAAGACCACGAAATCGTTAATCAAGCTGTAACTTTGTTTTGAAGCTTTTTAGTAAAATAAGTATGATTATTTTTGACAATTATAGGACGAGGTTGGACAAGATGTGGTGATTTGTCTGTGGCAAGCAGATCAATTATTTGTCCATGCGGAACGCTGAATATTATTTATAGGCAGTAATTAATTACAGCTGACGTAGCATTTTTACAGCCCATCAAAATTAATAAAAAATAAATTGAACAATAAATAGTGTTCAAATAGTACACAGGCTTATATCTTTTTTAAATTTTAGGTATAATTTCACGGATGTCCAAGGCACGTGTGAGACTGGATCTGATGAAGCGAGTAGTTCTGTCAGAATACTTGATGTAAGAAAACTTTAGTTATAATTAGCAACTCCTTTTAAGGCCATGAACTCATGAATTAATTAAGGCAAAAAAAAAGTTCTGCTTATCATTTTCACACACATCTTTTCAAAGCGTTAGCAACACATCGTTGTTACTGCATTTTTATGACCATTTATATCGGTACTGTATGCCGGTGTCCGCTATTTTACCAGTCAAGTGGGATCCAAATAATTTTCGTTTCAATTGTAATATCAATAAATAAAGTGCCTATGTCACATTTGGGGATTTTACATATTCGTAATATTTGGGTCTTCTTGAGCAAAATCGTAACATATCTTTTCAGCCGAAAATATCATCTTCATGGACTTCTTTGTTAAAGCTACCGGATGTGATGTCACGAGTCATTTCTGTGGCAAGTAACAAAATAAAACTGGTTTGCAATGCCTCTTGTGACATCACATCCGGTAACTTTGACAGCGAAAAACTCCCGATGAAATTTTCGGCTGACAATATATAATATGATTTTGATCAGGAAGACCCAAATATTACGAATATGTAAAATCTCCAAAAACAGCAACAACAACGATCTATTACACATTTACGTTCAATATTATTATTTACAATAGAGTTTAACATAAATTTAGGTGATTGGGTACCCAAAATAACTATAAAAATCTAGTTGGGCATCCAATTAGTGGTAATTTATTTTGTTGAGTCAGACGATACGCAAACGATCGTCAAGCTCATATCCTCAGAAAAATGATTCTGAGTCCAGTTTGTTGAGTCAGATAAAAACACTCATTACATTAGATAAGATAAACTATATTTGATATTTATAGTAGTGTGAGCTAATCTCTATATTAACGACGTGGACATACAGCCAGTTGTATTACATGATAGTTGACGTTTCCAAACACCACGCAATGTTCAGTTAAGCTCTGATGATGTCCCTAGTGTATTGGGACGAAAGCTCTTATGCAAATAAAAATCTTAGATACATGGATGTTTCCACAAATTCTTATTAAGATATAGCGACTCCATGCAAAGCTTTAAACAACATATCATTAGTAATCCAGCAATAAGCGTCGCCCCGAAACTAAGTCCCCAACACATTAGTTATTAAGGAATAAACCCCTTCCAAGAACAACAACAAAACAAAACAAAACAAAACAAAACAAAACAAAACAAAACAAACAAATCCCCAAATTTTTTAACTTTGAATTTTTGTTTTTTTCAATACCAAATAACTTGTAGTACTTGATAACTGCTGAATGTTGTGTACATCTCATTTTCCTAATATTACTGTTGCAATAAAGCTTGTGTTGTGTTTAATATTGCAGTGTTTAGATATTTAATTTTCATTTTAACACTTGCTGCGCTCTATCCTTATTTGCAACTTGGAACATTTTACAACACAAAATCCCCTTGAAAATCCCAATGAAAATATGAATTTTTAAAGTGCTAATAGTTTGAAATGAGACTGTTTTTGGATTAGTTTCACTCAAAATAGTATATTTACTAAATGATATACGACTAGCCAATACCGTTTCCGTGAAGCGGTATTGTTTTTTCTGTTGTTTGCTTCTTTGAAGCCATTGTATTGGGTAATTTGGAAAAATATTTAATTTAAAATATCATGAGTCCGTGCATTAATCATTTTAATCTATGAGTATAATTCCCCACAATAAGCTTGCATAATTTTATATTTGCTAGAATTATCGCTATCATTTTCATTTAATTAGTATTTTGTTTATTAAGAAGTGTTGTTCATAACTTTGTAGCCACTCTTCGCGTTTGTTAATTATGTCAAATGGTGGAGCACGACTGTTGCATTGTGAGTAAAGTCATTTTAATTGTTTTTAAAGTGCTACTGAGATGAAAAATTCATCTATTCAATTTTAATTTTATCGAAAAGTATTTTGAAAATAAAACGTAATGGCTATCTCGGTTTCTCACTACCTCATCTCGTTCCAGAGATATTCAGGTTTTTAAAACCTGCAAATTAGATGCGTATAACGTCATTTTCTCACATTAGACTAAAAAAATTCACAAACTAAGTAATATCTCTGCAAATAACAATCGTAAATGTTTTGAAACTTTGCACATGTGTGCCAATGATGAAAGTGCGCAACATTGTGCACAGTATATTGTTGCCATAAAACAAAATGTGTTTATTTCCCACTCTATCAAATGACGAGTACTGTACTTCATGGATTCGAAGATTCGTACACACGTAGATATTATATTTCTAAGGTCTAAATTATCTTATTCTTTAAGAAAAAGACATAATTAAGATATTAGTTTGTTTAGTTAAAAGACTCCTGGTTCCTAGTGGTCTCCTTCGCAACAATATACTTTATATAGTGGTGCGCACTTTCATCATTGGCATACATGTGCAAAGTTTAAAAAAATATTCTGCTTGTTTACAGAGAGATTCCTCATTTTGTAAATTTTATTTTGTCTATGTGAGAAAATGACGTCATAGGGCATCTAATTTGCATGTTTTAAATGCACCGAAATGAGGTATTGAGAAACCGAAAAAGCCATACAGTTTCATTTTGAGGCTTTTATTGGAATTTTTCCACCAAAAGCCGTAGTATAAGAGGTTTTGGATGCATGAATTTATTACGTGGAGGTGAATAGTGGTAAACTATAACGGCGAGGTAAATATCCACACTATTCACCGACACTGAGGTGAATAATTGTTTTAGTATGAATACACAGGTGATCTTTTTCGAATAGCATTCTTTAAAATTGGTTACTTCCTCATCTGTCACACTGACAAATCGGCTGGCAGCCATTTTTCCTAAACGCTGTAGGTGATTATCGTGAGATAACCCGAAGTAGCTTGAACAATCAGCGTGTGCGATTTTCTATAATCATGCCTGTGTATTTATAGTAAACTGACAAATATCTTTCATTTGATTCTCACCACCCCATATGCCATAAGAAGTCCGTTCCTAGGACTTTGTTTTTGAGAGCTCAAGGCATACCATCTACAACAGTTCCGATTGAAGGGAAAGTGAGCGAAAACATCTATTCGACGCTTTAAATGCAAATAACTACTGTATTCTAATGATTTTCTAAAAAATCTGTTTAAAACCTGCAGTTACGAATGTTCGGTGATGGGTTTTCCGGTTGTTCCATATATTCAAGGGATTATATACGGAACCAATTAAAATAATTTTAGGTAGTTTCAACGTAAAAGTTGCTCAAAAACCTTTCTTGACGTTGGGTCATATTTTTGCAAAACCTAAGGATCGTATTGCGAAGGAACAGAGGAAAGTCACTATTTATTCCATTCCGTACAATGACTGTGATCAGAAGTCCCTCGGTCAGACTAAACGTCAGTTTCGCACGCGTAAGAACACCAAAAGGCTGTTTTCTTTTCAAGAAAGGAAAATTCTGCTTTGTCGGAGCACGCGTGCGTAACCTACCATGAGATTGCGTGTGAAAATTCCAAAATTATTACCACTAATCCGCGGTACCATCAGAGACGTTGTCTGGAGGCTTGGCATATCAATAGCGCCCACGCCCCATTGAATCGCGATGTAGAAGTTTATTTGCATCTTTTTAATACATAACGTCATCATCGGTTCTATGAGGGTATAAATAGGGATCCTAACTTTACAACGATCACCCCTGATGAAGACACTACATGGAGTGTCGAAACGTTGGGTCATGACAGTGACTTTTAAAGTTACGTTCAAAAAACTTTTTAAAGCCAGAGTAGCGTCAAACTATGTCTGGTAAATGTATATATTGACCGAAGGTCGAAGGTGTACATAACTGCTTGAGAGTTCTCAAACTTTCTGTTTGCAGCAGGTTATAATTCTCTAAACCAATCTGAGATCGAATGTTTGTGACGTAACCTGATGCAAACACGACAATTAACAAATCATATAATACACATCATATACATATATAAATTAACATTAAATGTCTAAAGAGAAAAACAATTAGATATAAATCTTTTAATATAAATATTACTGTTGAGTCTATACATAGTCAATCGAGATATGGTCTGGAAACTCAGCTAAAGTCTTTGTTCTATCTTTTTGTTCCTCTTTATGCAATTTTGTGCACGGTGCACGGTCACTGAACCTATTGTATTTTAGTATAATTAAGCAATCATCCAATAGAATCGTTTGGGTTTAATCGCTCAACCGTGTTGTTTAAATATTAATAAACTTAAAACAAAGAATGTGCACGGTGTAAGGTACGGTTCAACATCAAAACATAGCTCATTATAGTCGCTTTGAAGTTTGCCGAGTTTCCAGACCATATCTCGATTGACTATGGTCTATATAAATATGTCCGTAAAGTCAATAATTTGTACAGATAAATCTTCTTTATTGCATACGTACTGTATGTTATTGATATGGTATTCTACGTCAATAAACGCTTTTGTAGATATTGAGAAATACCCTGAGAATGAACTAGATCCCACATACATATAACATCATCATTAAGATCCGTCCTCGTTTGAGAGACTACATGCATATAACGTTTAAATCGCATATTATTATTTGTTTCTTTGCTTCACTGCATATTTTGATTAACTTGTATCTTTACTTTGCGTTTTAAATTTTCTAGGAGCTTTATCCAGTACAGTTTTTACTCTATTATGACTGGACTTAGTCAAGGTAAAAGTAGTCGCTGGTTATTTATCTTTAGGTCTAACATTAACTTGTCGAAAAACAATGATATGGTTTATTGGTTTAAATCTTTGGATAAAGTGAAGTAGAGTAGAGTATAGTGAAGTGAAGTGACGTCACGTCACGTCACGTGACGGTCAGTGAAGTGAAGAAGTGAAGTGAAGAAGTGGGGTGGAGTGGAGTGCTTCACCTCTTCACTTCACCTCTTCACTTCAGTTCTTCACTTTACTTCTTTACTTCACCTCTTCACTTCACTTCTTCACTTCAGTTCTTCACTTTACTTCTTTACTTCACCTCTTCACTTCACTTCTTCACTTCAGTTCTTCACTTTACTTCTTCACTTCACCTCTTCACTTCAGTTCTTCACTTCACCTCTTCACTTCAGTTCTTCACTTCAGTTCTTCACTTTACTTCTTCACTTCACCTCTTCACTTTCACTTTAGTTCTTCACTTCACCTCTTCACAATTCACTTCTTCTTCAGTTCTTGACTTTACTTCTTCACTTCAGTTCTTCGCTTCACTTCAGTACTTCACTTTACTTCTTCACTTCAGTTCTTCAGTTCTTCACTTCACCTCTTCACTTCACCTCTTCACTTCACTTCTTCACTTCTTCACTTCTTCACTTTACTTCTTCACTTCAGTTCTTCAGTTCTTCACTTCACCTCACCTCTTCACTTCTTCACTTCTTCACTTCAGTTCTTCACTTTACTTCTTCACTTCACCTCTTCACTTCACTTCAGTTCTTCACTTTACTCTTCACTTAGTAAAGTGAAGAACTGAAGTGAAGAAGTAAAGTGAAGAACTGTAATGAAGAAGTAAAGTGAAGAAGTGAAGTGAAGAACTGTAGTGAAGAAGTGAAGTGAAGAGGTGAAGTGAAGAAATAAAGTGAAGAACTGAAGTGAAGAATTGAAGTGAAGAAGTGAAGTGAAGAGGTGAAGTGGAGTGAAGTGAAGTGAATGAAGAGGTGAAGTGAAGTGGAGTGAAGTGAAGTGAAGAGGTGAAGTGAGAACTGAAGAACTGTAATAAAGTGAAGAACTGTAATGAAGAAGTAAAGTGAAGAAGTGAAGAAGTGAAGTGAAGAACTGTAGTGAAGAAGTGAAGTGAAGAGGTGAAGTGAAGAAATAAAGTGAAGAACTGAAGTGAAGAATTGAAGTGAAGAAGTGAAGTGAAGAGGTGAAGTGGAGTGAAGTGAAGTGAATGAAGAGGTGAAGTGAAGTGGAGTGGAGTGAAGTGAAGAGGTGAAGTGAGAACTGAAGAACTGAAGTGAAGAACTGAAGTGAAGTGAAAGAGGTGAAGTGAAGTGGAGTGAAGTGAAGTGAAGAAGTGGAGTGAAGAAATGAAGTGGGGTGAAATGAAGAAGAGAAGTGAAGAACTGAAGAGGTGAAGTGAAGAGGTGAAGTGGAGTGAAGTGAAGTGAAGTGAAGTGAAGAGGTGAAGTGAAGTGAAGAGGTGAAGTGGTGAAGTGAAGAAGTGAAGTCGAGTGAAGAAGTGAAGTGAAGAAATGAAGTGAAGTGGAGTGGAGTGAAGAACTGGAGTGGAGTGTGAAGTGAAGAAGTGAAGTGAAGTTCATCTATTTAAATACCTTATTCGTACTTAATTTCGCGTGTACTTAATTTCGCGATTTTGGTGAGACAGTATTTCGCGAGGCTTTATTTTCGCGTTTTCGATAGGGGAAAATGAAAAAAGGGCATTAAATTTCGCGAAAGCGTTGTCAACATCATTTTATTTTCTAAAAAAATCTGAACTTCAACCTTTCTAAACAAACTGGAACAAGTTAAGATTAGGTACATATATTGTCCTAGAGTCCGCGATGTTCTTAAACATCCAGGTCTTCAAAGGGATCTTCAAAGGAAATCTTTGCAAATTAACTTTATTAATCACCAGACAAGATGCAAAATGAAGCTTACCACATGTGAATAATTTATTATTTATGTCGATACATAATTAGCTGTACATGTTGTTGTTGATCATGTTTATCAAGTTTTTTGTGATTCAAATTTCTTACCATGGTATTTAATTTCGCGTGTGTAAATTTCGCGAGCATTTTTATTCGCGCGTCTTTAATTTCGCGATTTTTTTACAATCGCGAAAATCGCGAAATTAAAGACGCGCGAAATTAAGTACGAATGACTAACGCCTATAATTTTTCTATGGACCTAAAAAGCCAATTTTATTTGGGGGTTTTGGTGAACATTTTTTTCAATAGGCTTTTATCTTGTAGTTAATGCAAACGATAGTGGAAGTGAGGCCACCAATTCATGTTTCAAAAAGATGGACTTGTATATTCGAAATGATATGGCTTTTCGTGAAGAAATCCGCAATGGTAAATATTTTGAACAATGTAACATTCGTTGACAATATCTGAACAATTTATAATTGCTGATCACAAAATCGTACATATGTTAGGCAGTAAAGAGAAGTATTTGAGAAGAATTAATATTTGAGAAGTTAAGAATTAATGAAAAATCGCCCGCGTGCCGTTGGCGAAATATTCATAATCAACAGCGCAGCGTCCAGAATGTGTGGTATTTAGGGTAAAATGCCTCATGTAGTATTTTCCCAAATATCTCCAGTAGACAGAAATTTAACTTTAATACTGATGTCATTGGCCAATCAGGAGTAAGTATAATTGATTGAAATGTTATTAAAGTAGAAATCTTTGGAATTTAGCTTTTGATATATTTAGGTATTATAAAGCGTCTGTTGTGTTTCCGTTGTCAGTTTGTCCACACGCGACCATATCAAGTCTGTTAAAACGTTATTTTGTCGTATTGCAACACTCAATGTAGAATTTACACCGCTTACTTACTTAAACATACTTTCATTTGTTTTATTTAGATTCACTTAATGTATGTGAAAAGTAAGGATTTTATAAATTTATTTTTTATTTTTCATAAAATAACGAAAATACTACGTCTACATGTAAATTTGGCTCAGATTCCAGTCAGCGGGTGTTTCGGCTCCTGCGATATCCTCTCCACCCCTTTGGATGAACAGAGTTCAGCTTTTTTTAAATTGGCCATAATTAATCGCTTTGGGCTTCGACAATAAACATGAAAATGCCTGTAAGGTTAGGTTTGGATCATTTCGAAGAAAAAGTGATTATATTCTAGCTGTGAAAAGTTCATTGATGGAAATTTCACAGGGATTTAACAACATATAGTGATGTGAACAACCCGAAGAAAACACCACTCTAGTGACTGCAACGAATAAATAAGGATTGATATGTACAAATGGAGTCGGTCAACTTTCCTACATGGTAAACATGTCTTATCTTGATTGGAGAAGTAAATATAATTACTTGCGAGCAATGTGTCATGTTCAAAGATAAGGTAAACATCTTTATGATAAGTTCATCGTGTGGCATTCAACACAACAGAGCCAGTATGCCACAATGAAATGAAATGGTACTTGATCGTTAGAATGAAGATGTTTTATTCAGCATATTTGTAGCCTGAGTTCAGCCACCGCTGCTCCCTTCCCCTGAGGAGCTGAGCTTTCTCCCCGATTTTCCAACAGAGCGGGGTGCGGCTGTACACAGGCTACATATCTGTAAAGTAGGTCATTACGGAAAAATCCGGACACCGCTGACCAATTATATTGCGTAATTTTGCTGGAGGGTCTTTAACCGAGTGGGGACTAGTACTAGTTCCTAAATTATATTTCTGCCCTGCCAGGTTATCTTGACTCTTATATCACCAATAATCGCCAATTGTCAAATACTCTTAGATTACCAATAATGGGTAATTCCACAACAATATATTGTAGGATTCTAGAACCCAACCCCAACACAACACCAATCCTAACCCAACCGAGTGGGGACTACGACTAGTTGCTAAATTATTCAAGTTTTTTAATTTTTTAAAACACACAGGTTGGGAGTTAGGGTTACAATGAAGTTGAAGGCGGGGGGTTAGGGTTAGGGAGACACTTAAGGCGGGGGGGGGGGGGGGGGGGGGGGGGGGGGGGTTAGGGTTAGGATTTGTGTTGTGTTGGGGTTGGGTTCTAGAATCCTACAATTTACTGTTGTGGAATTAGCCATTATTGGTAATCTAAAAGCATTTGACAAATGCAGATTATTGGTCTCTAATCTTTAATCGTGTTCTCCTAAAAACAGTCGTAATATAGTAATTAGCCCTAGTCCCCACTCGGTGAAAGACCCTCGGTGGATTGCCTCTAGTGCCGACCGTTACCTAAACCAGGTGCGCCAACGTACAATCAGTCAACCAGGTGTCAGCGGTATGTTAAATTTCCGGTCGTTTTCAACGTGGGCCATGTTTAAGACATTGTTTCTTTATTTTTTGTAATTCCAAAATGCGGTTAATACGTCAAAATACAGCGGGGGTTAGGGTTAGAAAACTCATTAGGAGGGGCGTTAGGGTTAGGATCTCAGTTGTTTTGGGATTAGCAGTTCTATCATAGAACTGCTAATCTCCAAACAACTTAAATCCCATAGAACTGCTAATCCCAAAATAACTTAGATCCTAAACCTAACCCCCTGCCTTAAGTGTCTTCCTAACCCTAACGCTCCGACTGTATTTTGACGTATTAACCACATTTTGGTTACGAAAAAGAAAGAAACAGTGTCTTAAACATTTCCTCTAAGAAATGAACAGATCAACAGAAATTTAATATACCGCTGACACCTGGATAACTGATTGTTGGCGCACCTGGTTTAGGTCGCGACATCTAGTATCTTCCGAAATATAGCCACAGCCATATAAATTTGTTTAATTAATTTTAAATCTTCATTTGTTCTTTACTTTTCTAGGTCTTATAAGGCCCACTTGGTCAAACACACAAATCTGATGTTGGTTATTGTGAATAACGAGCAGTATTGCCCAGCTTATAAGAATATAAAATTAAGCAATGATCCTGTAGAAAATATCCTTTTTGGTAGTTTTAGCAGACAGCGTAGAACAAGCATAGTGGGATTCTCTATTGGTAACGTACAGTAACATGATTTTGGCCAACTAATTATTATTTTTATTAAAGAAATATAAAATACTCGGACGCCCCGAGAATAAAAGAAACAATGGAGATTCTTTGGAATTGCAGACACACGAACGAGGTCAGAAAGGCTTTCAATGAATATAAAAGAATATTTAATTCGGGTGCCATTATGAAAGAGGTCTACTACAAGAATATCTTGGATGAATAAACCAAAAGCGATAACTATTGGATTTCATTACCGGATTAATTTCATTACCTGATTAACATTATCATTGTGACAACTGTGACACCACAATTTATAATAGAAAATATTATACCTCAACTGTAAATTGTCCAATATGGCGGGGAATATTTTAGTGAGTGCTCGGACACCACGCACGAAAACCAAATACCACGCGCGTAAACGAAAACGAGCATGTCAACAATGCTTTCGCCCTTGGGGTACATCATCCTTCACCTTCACCCTCGCTCCGGTACGTCTATAAATGATAAATGTTTGATGGTTTACTGTAAGAAGTATACAAATACATGTAATTATTAAAACCACGGTATTCTGTTCATGTCTATCAAACTCGCAGATTTTGATTGTTTAAGGTGGCTTCCTACTGTTTCTTGAAAGGAGGTATTTTAGTTTAATTAATGAATAGGCAGATTTAAAAAAAATTCTGTGGATCCAATTTTTTAATAAACTAAAAAAACATGATTTTTTTTGTGTAAAATAATTGGATCCACAGAATTTCTTTTAAATCTGCCTATTCATTAATTAAACTAAAAGAAATGTTTAAATGCAAAAAAAATCGGGGGTCACCGACTCGTTTGCGAAATAAATTAGATTAAATGTTCATTTTCGGCCATTTTGAAACGTCACTGTTGTCATAGCAACAGATGAAATACTTTAGCCATTAATAGTATTTGATGCCCTGAAAGTTATTCTATGCATAGCTTTAGTTTCAATCTTTTCCGAAATATTCATGGGCACTTTTCGAGATTGAAATTTGCATTTTTGGCACCTTTCAAGAAACAGTAGGGAGCCACCTTAAAAGCGCTTTTGCGCTTTATCCAGTGTGCGTTTATATGCGAGAAAATAGGGTAGTCGGATACGGGCTAACCAGAGCTTATAATATAAAGGATTTTTAAGGTCTTTTAGAAAGTCCGAACCAGCTTCCTTTTGTATTGGCCAGGACCAAAGGTCCATTGTATTTGAATCAGACCAATATACCTCATGACCCATGCCCACAACCAGAATTATTATTTTCTTATTAGTATCCTTAGTGTGTCCGTATAAATAAGAGACATGTCTATCGTGAGGCGTTTTTTATTGTATAGCTTTTTATCTTCCTTGACTTTTTTTACTTGAGTATGAAGCGACAAATGAAGCACTTAATAAATATCGCCGACAGCCAGAGGAATCTGGTGGATGTGATGTAAAGGCCAAGGTAATTGTAAACGTAAAATATAAATAATTTAAATGTAAAAAATTGATGGCTGTCAGTTCCCATGGATGAACGAGCAAAAGATGGCGGATCAAATCCGCATGAATGATGCTCTCTAATTAAGGTTCCAAAAAGTGCTTCTTTAAACAAAAGCTTGAGACTCTATTTACACGATGTCTTCACGATTTGAAAGCTAAACTATATCGTACCGTTTAGGCTTTCCATTTACACGATTCCAGCACTACCATACATGACATGAAAGGTGGTCCTAATCGGCACCAAACAAGTTGAACTGGTATCGTGTACTTATACCGGTATGACTTCACAACGGTAATTCGTTGCAACAGGAAATATCGCTTTTCAATACTTTTTTACTGTCTCGATATAGTAATATACTTTCTACAGTATGTTACTGCTCAACCATATACACACACATTTCGTTATAAAAAAGAAAAGACAGTACCGGAGAAATTTGTACGAGAGATTCTGCTAGAAATAAATGACCAAGTATTGAAGTATACTAAGTATTTACATTTACAAGAACTTCTTACTTTATTCTCGACCATCTTTGAAAGGACAAATGCATGTTACTACAAGAAACGTTTCGGCCCTTACAGGGTTATCCTGTCCAAGCCTGTCTCCCATCCGATCCTAAAACAAATGCTTGATTCTCAGCATCGACCGTATTTTGAGTCCCGCGTGAATATATTTTTGTACTATTTTGTTAGCCCTGGAATAATTTTATAACTATGCTTTCGTGATTATTTGTTTTGTGATCACAAAAATAGTAAAATACGTGCATTCATTGGTTTGTGACAGTAATGCATTGCTTTGGGGAAAACAAAGAAATATAAAAGACCTCCCTCTGCAATTTCAAAATTTTGTAGAATATTTTTTTATATTATATTTTATATTTTTTTATATATATTTTTTATGATGTTGCACAAAAGGTTGTCAGGTGTCAAGCATTTTGTGTAACATTTACATTTAAAACTCGTGGTTGAAAATCGTCCCTGTAACATCATCGCCTTTACGGACGTTTCCATCTCCTGATTATTTCGTTATTTTATTTCGATAATTATTTTACGTTCCCTGACGAAAGTAAAAACCTTGACTGTGTTTTGATTTTGTCATGAACTTCCCATGAAATCTCTATTTTTGTTGCCACACTTGTAATTTCTATATTTAAACGATACTGTGCGGGCACTAAGCTAATCATATTTTTAAAATTTATGGATAATTTGTAATTTTAGCTGAACACAGTTAAAGGAGCAGTATCGCAAGCTGCGCATGCGTCAGGTCTTCGACAGTTTAATTTGTAATTTGAAATTCAAAATGGAGTCAGTGGCCGGCAAAGCGCATGGTGGAAAACGCGAGTACTCCGGGCGAAAGAAAAAGTTTCTGGGACATATCAAGAAGCGAAAAAAGCGTGGAATAGCTGTCACAAAAGGATATATTTGATCAAAACTATATTCCAGTCATGGATAGAAGCAAAAGAATTAGCTGGATATTTGCCGAAGGCAGCCGAATACATAAATAAATAATAAACTTGCGCATCTCATGACACTGTCCTTTAATTCGTTGGTCTTCTTCTTAACATTTTTAGGAAAGTGGAGAGTGTAGTGGTGGAAAATCATTGTTTCCTTCTCTTCTCCTTGTTGTTGTTCTTCAAATGGCCATCTTCCTAAAACCTGGCTATATTATATTGCATGAGTAAGAGACAGACATTTGAAGTTTTATTTCGTTTTATATAGTCTATTGAGATACATGTAAATAGATTTATTAATAAGAAGATATGTGAGTTTATCGACATTATTTAGACAGCAATTCAAACTGTGTTTTACCTTTCACTATGCATTCTAACGTAAACATTCCAACAAGAGTCTTGGAACGAAACTGTTTTCTCCATCAGTTTGAATGGTGATATTTAATAAATTATAATCAACTACAGTCGAACCCTCTTATAGCGGACACTCCTCTTAATGGTTCGACTGTATTGGACTAAATTAAAATTAAGATTAAATTAGATTGGTATAGATTATTTATTACTTAGATTGTGATAATGTAAATTGACAGTTAATTAAAATTTTAAATATCAGTTTGAAGTCTTCCAAAAAATCGATTCTATGGCATCCCCATAACTGAATGTTAAATAATTCTTTTCATGAAAAATTTGCGACAGCCAAGCAAAACCCGATAAGCACTGCAAGTTTTATATGTTCAGTAATTTTGAAAACCAACGTTGTCGATAACAGCAAGGTGTTAACAAATAATTTCCCAACGCAGCCAGGTAATAAATCAGTTTTACGTACGAAACTGACATTTACTCCTGATCACAGTCATTGCACGGAATGGAATAAATAGCGTCTTTCCTGTGTTCTTTCGCAATACGATCCTTAGGTTTTGCAAAAATATGACCCAACGTCAAGAAGGGTTTTTGTCTTTTTGAGCAACTTTTACGTTGAAACTACCGAAGATTCTTTTAATTGGTTCCGTAACCTTAAATATACGGAACAACCGCAAAACTCCTGCCTAGGAAATCGTGAGTGTGCAGGCTAAGGGGCGGTGCAGGCTAGCAATAGAGCGCCCGAACATTCGTTCTCGAGAGTTTGTACGTGGTGGTGTAACTGCAGGTTTTAAACAGTTTTTAGAAAATCATTAGGATAGTTATTCGCGTTCAAAGTGTCCTCACTTCCCTTGGTACGCGTTGAGTTCTCAAAAACAAAGTTCTAGGAACGGAAATCTTATGGCACCACGCAGGCTCTGATTGGTCAATACCCGTATTTGGATCAGCCATCCAAACACGGAAATTTCCCGCCAAAAATTTCCTTACGTTTTGCTGCTCGTTCTCTTGTATTAAGCAAGTGTGACCGTGGTCTCCGAGACTAATTTGTTTCCGAGACTTTTGTTTCCGAAGTCTCGGACACAAAATCTCATTCAAGTGTATCATCGAAGTCTCTGAAACATTTGTGTCGGAGACTTCTCTCTGTGATTAGAACACGGTTCTATTTCGGAAACAATTAAGATCTCCATTGGTATCCGACACAAAAAGTTTCAGAGACTTCAATGATACACTTGAAGACTTCGGAAACAAAAGTCTCGGAAACCACGTAGTGTGTCACCGGCTTTATTTTATAAAAGAAATAACCTAATGGTTTTTCCGTGTTTGGACACTGTTATCCAAACACTTGGGAAGTTGCTCGACTTTCGAAAAGCTAGACTCGCCTAGCGCGCAACTTCCGGCGTGTTTGGATCATAGTATCCAAACACGGAAACCATTAGGTATTTCTTTAATGAAAGATATTTGTCAGTGTGTGTTGGTTTTTGGTGGGTATAAACATTCATTCTTTTCACGTTCTACTGCGAATTGGTTTTCGGTGGGTAAACATTCATTCTTTTCACGTTCTACTGCGAATTGACTTGAAGGCTAACGCCTCATGAATCATGTTAATAAAAACGTCATCATCAGTTCTATGAGGGTATAAAAATAGGGATCTTAATATATGACGAAGACGCTAGATTGGAGTGTCGAAACGTTGGGTCATTAAAGTTACGTTCAAAAACCTTTTAAACCAGAGTAGCGTCAAACTATGTCTGAGCAATGTGTTGCCATATATTATTACTTATTATACCCTCACATGTAATCCACCAATCAACTGTCTCTATTAGCGTCACGTGGCAGCCCAATATTTACGATGTAGGGCAGCTACATATTGGGCAGTAACCTTTGGACTGTTTACGTGCGAAGAAACATCTTTATGTTAAGATATTTTGTTCGATATAATAAAATACCTATTGGATTCATCTTCGCCCAATATTACAAAATATTTAAGTCTCGATTTGCTATATTAGGCTCGACCGGTCTCGCCAATATTGAATTCTCGACTTAAATATTTTGCAATATTGGGCTCAGAGCTTAATATTGCAAATAGAGAGTTATATTTTGTCATATAGAGAGTCAAAAGGTTGCTGTCCTACATCGTAAAATATTGGACTAACACGTGATGCTAATAGCGACAATTGATTGGACGATTATATGTGAGGGTATAATAAACCGACGCTAACCTTGAGTAAATTATATTTCTACTCTTACAATGCGTGTTTTACGACGTTAAAACGAGTAACAACATTAAATATAAAAACACGAGGCATTTCACTAAACAGTTTCTTATAATATACATCTACAAGTAATAATATCGTCTATGATTTAGATCTCAATTGGTTTGACAACCGGTTTGCGCACATGTCTCATCGAAGAGCCAGGTTCTGTTGGTTTGAATGGAGCGAGAGCACCATATGGACGAGGAATTGGTAATTCTGCGTCATCATCTGGGATATAAGCATTAGGACGAGGCTCTGCTGTCGTGTACACATCGCCACCAACCGTGTACTGTTCTTGTAGAGCTTCAACCTGTCAAGGTTTTAAGAAAAGAAACGTTGGTCATTTTTAATCTTTTGGAAGACAGTTTCTGAAGCTCCATTAGCCATACATATAATAAATATATGTTATTTACCGGCTGGGAGCAGAGGTCCGTATGGAGAAATATTTCGCGAGGTCTCAAAAACGGACCGAGGCCGCAGACCGCGGGACGTTATTGAGACCAAGGGAAATATTTCTCAATACAGACCAACCAAAACGGTAAATTATTTATTTATTTTTTCCTTAATATCCTGGCTCAAATAATTTTGAAGTTAGTTTCTATTAACAAACTATTAGTCAACTTTTAGTTTCTATATTAAAACAATTAGATTATTCGTTCAATCTAAATTTCTGACTATGAGATGATAGTTAACTCGGGCTTCGCCTTCGTTATATATTATTCGCCTTCGTTATATATATTATTCGTTATATTATTATAGCGTTAGGCTTTATAATTAGTTTTATAAGTAACATTAAGAATATATTGTTGTAAGAGCATTGAGACTATTGTATAATGCTCCTAATACGTCTTTTTTATTATTATTATATAACTGTAGTAAATACAGGAGCTTGGAGTAGACAGACGATACATGAACGATACATCATTCTCTCGCCATCTTATAGTCTCGGGAGCTCAATGGTTAGTCTCTCACCGACAATCAGAAGGTTACAGGTTCGATTACTGTGCAGGATTTTATCGTCCTTGTCCTGTATAGTTTATTCTCCTGTTATCCAAACACGTGGGAATCTTATCGCGTCATTTCTTCTTTTGTTTCTTTCACTATGTACAATCTCTGGGGATTGTCTATGGTGACAACGTATGTATGTAACAACGACATAATATACAAAAATATAAAAATAAGAAATTTGGTGAAGAACCTCAGAACGCTTCGACTTTTCTTGCTTCCTTCGTTGCTCATCTCGTAAGATTTTCAACCACATTTTCTCAGCCTCTTCATTTGGTGGTTCTCCTTTCTCCATCCGTATATAACATTGTTCAAGTAAACCTTCTTTCTCTTTCACTTCTTGCTGTAGTTTAAGAGCATTAGCCTACAGAGCAGCAAAAAATTGGATACAAATTATAGTATAATTAGCGGTTGATTTTGAGAATGGTCTTGTTTGAGAACAGCAAGGAGGTGTTAACAAATAATTTCTTATTAATTAAAATACAAAAATTTCAAAAAGGGAAATGAAGATTAATTTGTAATAATAGCTGCGTGGGTAGTCCAAGAGGAAAATTGAGAGATTTTCTATCTTTTGAGTAAAACCCGAAACCAAGAGCAGTAAAGAAACGTCAGAGTGTAAAAAGTTTAAAGGGTAATTGCAACAAAAATCATAATTTCCAATTTTTGACTTTCTGACCAACAAACAGGCTACAAAGGTAATTTAAGTAAATAAAACTGCTCTTGTACAAGCACTCATTGACCAAAACAACCCTATCACCCGCCATCTTGTTGTAATACTTTGCCTAATTAATTAACTGGGAAGTTTATGACGTCACAAGCTGGGTAAACCTGATGAAACTACTTTGTGGGTAAACTACTAAAAAAACTACTTTAAACTACTTTAAACTACTTTAAACTACTTTAAACTACTTTAAACTGCTTTAAACTACTTTAAACTACTTTAAACTACTTTAAACTACTTCAAACTACTTCAAACTACTTCAAACTACTTCAAACTACTTTAAATTACTTCAAACTACTTCAAACTACTTCAAACTACTTTAAACTACTTTAAACTACTTTAAACTACTTTAAACTACTTCAAACTACTTCAAACTACTAATTGCAACTACTTCAAACTACTTTAAACTGCTTCAAACTACTTTAAACTACTTTAAACTACTTTAAACTGCTTCAAACTACTTCAAGCTACTTCAAGCTACTTCAAGCTACTTCAAGCTACTTTAAACTACTTTAAACTACTTTAAACTACTTCAAACTACTTCAAACTACTTTAAACTACTTTAAACTACTTCAAACTACTTTAAACTACTTTAAACTACTTTAAACTACTTTAAACTACTTTAAACTACTTTAACTACTTTAAACTGCTTCAAACTGCTTCAAACTACTTCAAACTACTTTAAACTACTTTAAACTGCTTCAAACTACTTTAAACTACTTTAAACTACTTTAAACTACTTTAAACTACTTTAAACTACTTTAAACTACTTCAAACTACTTCAAACTACTTCAAACTACTTCAAACTACTTTAAACTACTTTAAACTACTTTAAACTACTTCAAACTACTTTAAACTACTTTAAACTACTTCAAACTACTTCAAACTACTTCAAACTACTTTAAACTACTTTAAACTACTTCAAACTACTTCAAACTACTTCAAACTACTTCAAACTACTTCAAACTACTTTAAACTACTTTAAACTACTTTAAACTACTTTAAACTACTTTAAACTACTTCAAACTACTTTAAACTACTTTAAACTACTTTAAACTACTTTAAACTATTTTAAACTACTTTAACTAATTTAAACTACTTTAAACTACTTTAAACTACTTTAAACTACTTTAAACTACTTCAAACTACTTCAAACTACTTCAAACTACTTCAAACTACTTTAAACTACTTCAAACTACTTTAAACTACTTCAAACTGCTTCAAACTACTTTAAACAACTTCAAACTACTTTAAACTACTTTAAACTACTTTAAACCACTTAACACTACTTCAAACTACTTTAAAATACTTTTTGGTCGAGTTTCCGCGGAATATATTTTTTTAAAATGATGTGGTTCAATTGAAAAAGAAAGACATTCACAAACATCGAGTTTCAGACTAATAAAAACATGAGCATGGCTAGATAAAATTTTCGCTTTACCCTGGTTGTAACGTCACATGCATATAAAAAATATACATCCACGATGATTCGGGTTAGCGAATGAATTAAGCGCAATTAATTTGTTTTATTTGAATACTTTGGATCTAAATACACACCAATTTTATTTTCGCTTCATTTATTTGCTTTTCGCAACTTTTATTATTATATTCATAATTTTGCATAATATTTGAGTAGAAATGAGTGCAATGAAGCATTTTATTCACTCTAGATAAAAGAAGTTTATAGACGTGTAGACCGTACATTGAACAACAACAATATTTTATTGTATATGAAAAAGTGTGGTCATGGTCATGCACCAGGACCAACCTTAAATATGAAATAACCCGCTGGTGAAGGTATGCAGTCTCTGAGTGCCTTCTAGTTATAATTGTAATTAATTTAAATTTGATATGATCTTTGTATTCTCACCTGGTTCATTGACAGTTCTGATACCATAGCCATAATTTTTCTGGTCGTGGCTTTGATTTTTGCTTGGAATTCATTCACCTTCGTGATAACAAGAAAAGAGATAATATACAATTGTTGGATGAGGCTGAGCATGATATCAAAAATTATCCAGACCGAGGTCAATGTTATCTGCCAAAGCCGAAGGCTGAGGCGGATAACATTGACCGAGGACGCTGGATAATTCTTGATGTCATGCGTAAGCCTAATCCAATAATTGTTTTATTACACATTGTTCAAAATATTCTTACTAAAAATAAGCGCGCTTTTTCGCGCGCTTTTCCTAGTGACGTCATCAGCGTCCAATAATATTTTTTTGGACACCACCGTCCAATAATTCACAGTATTCGACGGAAATGACGTTGCGCCTGCCGGACATTGAGAATTCACTGGAGTATGTTGACCAATAAGAAACGAGAATGAAGCTTGAATATATAATAACAAATGTTATCATTCGTCTAAAACCTACCTTCTCAAACGCTTCATAGTATAGATTCCCTAGACCGAAGAAAACACTGACGTTTCAAGAAAAGGCCCTCAGAGTGAATGGCCTCTACTAAAGGTCCTTCTTGGAAACGTTAGCTGTTTCATTCCTCTATCTTGGCAGTTCACTAATCTTTCTTGCTTTCATACTTAGGCGGTGTTGACATGCGCGGCCAGCTGAAACTCATACTGGCCTGACTTTGTTAATTTCATCTTTTGTTTACATGAGGCCGGCCTTGAAGTCAGCCTTGATTACAGACCAAATATGGAGCTTAATTCAAAATTCGTGTTAAAGGGATACTGCCAAAATCAAATGTAGTTCATATGAAAGATCTTACTGCATTTAGTTTATTTCAAAAGTTTCAGCATTCCTATCAATTTAGTTAAGAAGATATGGCTAGTTGAAGTTGGAGAGATTGTCCAATTTCGACGCCATATTTGTTTCTCAAATATGACGTCAAAGAGTGATATTATCTCGTATTATGCCTAAGAAGCTCCTTTATTTTCCCACATGAGGAACTAAATAGTCGTCCAAAGAGCATTCACAACAGCTATCACTTCTCCACTACCGATAAAGAATCACTCAATGACGTCATATTTTCAAAACCAATATGGCGTCAAAATCCTCAAATTTTCAACTTCAACTCGCCATATCTTCTTAACTAATTGATAAGAATGCTGAAACTTTGGAAATGAACTAAAGTCAGTAAGATCTTTCATACGAACTACAATTGTATTTTGGTTGGAGTATCCCTTTAAGCTGACTCGCGTTACATATTTTTTCTTGATTTAAGGAATAATATCCTTAAATCAAGTTTTTGTTAGACTTTAGAAAATAACACTTACTCATTGGCTAATAGCGGCTCGGAATTTTAGAGTACTGACCACTAGGCTAATGCCACCCGAAAAAAGTTGACTTAAAGTTGTAAAACTATTTTAATAACCAAACATTATTGTTGTAAACTTTTGTAGTATTTGTACAAAAGTTACGTTCAACATAAACCAACAAAATCAACCAACTTTGCTCGTTTAAGTAGTTTCGAAACATTTTTTCAAAACCAGTCACGCGACTTCCTTATTTGGCTACCGATGCCGTTCCTATTTGGTAATGGACAGTACCGTGAATTTTGTTATTAAGGAAAACAATAAACACGAAATTTACCGACCAGGTCGGTCGGTATTGGGAAAAACAGAGCCCTCGGTTTTGAGTACGTCCCCTCGTCCTGCGGTCTCAAAACCTCTGGCACTATATTTGAATAATTACACAAGGGGATATAACGCTTTTCATTTAACGCATTGAATTCCTATTAATTATTGACGTAATTCCGGTCTCCGTAGCCTGATCGAGACCAGCAAGCTGACCAATCACAGCGTGCGTAGATTAAACATTAATTTATAATACATGGCAAAACAGCGTTGGAAATGCACCTTTTTTGCCAGATTAAGTGTATCTTCTTTGCCTGTCTCTGCCTTCTTTTTAGTTCTTTCCGAAAGCCTACTGACTTCTTCAAATATTAAATCCTTCTCCAATAGTTTCTCTTCTTTTTCTGCTAATCTCATTTCAAGCTATGGGAAATAATAACAGATCTCAGGTTAAATCGTTTCGCAATTCGCAAAAAAGCGAAAAAAATAGTGTCATCTCGAAAACTCAAGATTCCAATTAATAACAATACGAAAATAATTGGATTATTATGTATTCTTCACTCGATTGTGATAATTGATTGTCAGCATACATATATTATTTATAGCTTATAATAATAGCTTGCTCGCGTCGTGGTTGTCCGAAAAGAAACATGGCGGTGGAAGAAGAAAAAACTCATTCACGGGACAAGGTTTATTGATAATTTGTCGCGTATTATTTAATTTTCAGTTTTATTTCCGTCTTGAAATATACCTGAGTAACCTGACACTGTAAAGCTTATTCTGTACGTTTATCGTTTGCAAACGAATAAATTACAGATTAAAGGACATTGGTAACAAAAATCATAATTTCCGACTTTCTGATTAACAAACAGGCTTACGAAGGTAATCCAAGTAAACAAAACTACTCTTGTACAAAACAACAGTACTAATTTTAACCACAGAAAATCCTGTCATCCGCCATCTTGTTGTAATATTTTACCTAATTAACTGAGGTAAACCTGATGAAACTACTCTGTATGGCCGAGTTTCCGCAGAATGCTTTTTA
Organism: Chrysogorgia sp. JL179-B06; assembly: GCA_035772405.1. Taxonomy (NCBI): domain Eukaryota; kingdom Metazoa; phylum Cnidaria; class Anthozoa; order Scleralcyonacea; family Chrysogorgiidae; genus Chrysogorgia; species Chrysogorgia sp. JL179-B06. The sequence goes on from JAYKKM010000196.1 coordinate 3,728,300, forward strand.
AAATGTTGTGGTTCAATTGAAAAAGGTAGACATTCACAAAAATCAAGTTTCAGATTAATTCAGACATGAGGATGGCTGGATAAAAATTTCGCTTTACCCCGGTTGTGACGTCACACGCATATTGAAAATACATCCAAGATGGCGGACAATGATTCAGGTTACGAGTATTTTTACAACATCAATTACGAGTATTTTTACTACCCGTACTTTGATGTAAAAGGTACTTTTTTTGCCAATGTCCTTTAAATGCATAATAAAACAATTAGTGGAATCTCGCGAGTTTTCAAGATGACATTATTTTTCGGAATATGTTTCGTCTTGGCTAATTGTGTTTTCAGTATATATTACCTCTTCAATCTTTGAAGTGAGTTTATCTGGTTCGGGATCATCACCTTTTAATTCTCGAATTCTACCGTCTTCTGTTGGGTCCTCCAGTTGTTTTTCCAGGTCCAGCAGAAGATCACGACAAAGCAATAACTATTTATCAAATAGAAACATCAAGGCAATAAGGAAAACGTTTGGTTTGTCACACTTTTCTTAAACTCAGAGGGTGCACCTTTCTAGTGACATTTCCGTCGCTGCCATTATGTTATTAGGGAGTTTACGAAAACACGACGCGAACAGCGAGGACGTCGTCTCATAACAACGCAATTTTCCATCCCGAACAAAGGCTAAGTTTAATTATTAGTCCCAAGGCCAAAAGAATTTTCAATGACGTCCTTCTCCTAAACACAGGGCTCAAATTAACGTTTCATGTTATGCCGGTCATGGTGACTGGTCCAGTTTCAATTGTGACCGGTCAAAGGCGATTTTTGAACGGTCAAACTTCACGACACCCCTCCCCCCAAAAAAACTCAAAAAAACACAAAAAAAAAACACAACCCACAACACAACAAAAAACATGTAAAGTAAGCTAGTACTGATATGAACGTTTGTCATAAAAAGGAAAAGCATGCATAGTTCACTATATATCAGACATTATGAAACAGGTCTACAACAGCACAATAACACTCATTTTAAGTTCCTTCAAATGGAAGTAATAAAAATTTGTAATACAAATTTGACTGCTCACATTAAAAATTTGGCCGGTCATTGACCGGTGACCGCTGTTATTTTGAGCCCTGTAAACAGGACGTCATTTACTGTACAGCATTTTCGTGTTCTGTGGACGACGTCACCCGCTTTAAGTTTCAGTTTAGTTTACTCTGCACACTAATAGCTGTAGCTGAAATGCCTATGTAAACTTTCAAGCTTTCTATACAATGGTAACGATCTGCTACAGGGTTTAGAATATTATGTTTTATGCTGTTGAGAGTGCCGTCGTCGTCTTCACTTTCGTAAACTCTCTAATAAAGTAGGTCTATAACCCATATAGCTGAATAAAGTAGGTAATAAAGTAGGTCTATAACCCATATAGTCTATAGCTGTTTAATGTTACTTTCTAAAGTAGGGATACCAGAAATATGGTACAAAATAAACAAAAACCGATTCAGTGAAATTTTCACTAAAATACATTAGACATGTAAATTTGTGCGTCAGACCAAAAAATTGCGAACACAATTAGTAGCCTGGTGCTAATATTAGTCTTAAAACTTTTTAGTCTTAAAACCAATGGATATAGATCATCTTCTGTTGCTGCTACTGATCTTTGGAACTTCCTGCCTTTAGATATAAGAAGTAAATGAGAATGTAAATATTTTTAAATCCAAACTCAAGACACATTTTTTAAAATTAGCTTCTCATCTGTAATTTTTGCTATTTCTTTTGTTATTATTAGATGTATAGTTTAACTTTTAAATGATTATGTAAAGCGCTTAGAATAGTGATGTATAAGCGCTATATAAATATATTATTATTATTATTATATAAATTTTGTTTGACTAATTTATTGTATAATTTTTCACATGTATAATTATGCCTGACAATCTCTGTGGATTGCCTTGAGTTTACGTTAGAGAGAAACACACGAGTTTAACTTATAATTTTTACATATTTGTAAAGAGCATAGTGTTCTTATTTAACTTGCCAAATTTCAAACAATTGCGAGCATGGGAAGTCGCCTTTTCAGGGCTGTTTTTATACGAGATTATACGGCCGCCATTACTCGAACATGTTTGCGATTAGAGGAAGTGACATCAAAGACTCAACACGTGGCTAGTTGTGTATGAATATAAAGCTACTTGGGGAAAACTTTCTATTGTAACTTGTCGTATAATTTCCATAAAGCTTTGTCACGTGTTGAGTCTCTGACGTCACAATCACATACTCTGCTGTGGCATCGCGGGCTCGTCTGGAACAAGTTTTGAGCAATGGCGGACAAATTTTGGGCGACTTTGGAGGTTAAATTTCTTCTGATAGAATGTTTGTTGTTCATTTTTTTGGCAAATGCGAACATTTATTAACTTAAAATGATGTCAAAAAATGCCAGTAAACGTAATGTGATATTTCGACGCAGGCGCACTTTAATATTATTATTAATCATTACATTAACATTATCATTGTGACGAAAACAAGTAGCATTATCTTTGTGACATAAACAAGTAGCGTAACTTCCAATACCTAATCCCACATATACAGTACAATGGGTATAAATAAAAAAACGAAACCTTAGAAAATGAATTAGTATTCTTATCAAACAACCTATTGTAGTAGTTTGAAAGCCATAAACACTTCTGAGCCACGGATGAGTCTTATACACCTGGGAAATTAAGATAACTTGAAGTGTATGCATGGTAAATATTTAAAAGCTTTTTCTCTTCCTGTGGCTCAGAGGTGTTTAGGGCTTTCAAACTACCACAATAGGTTGTTTTAAAAGAATACTAATTAATTTTCTAAGGGTTATGTTTTTTTTTATACACATTGTACAGTGTGTATCAAAAAAACCGCTACCCTTAGAAAATGAATTAGCATTCTTAAAGAGACCTATTGTAATTTAAAAAAAAATTATACACCTGGGAAATTAAGATGGTCCAAGCGCTGCGTTAATCAAGAAGAGATAAAGCAGTTTTCAATACGAATGCAATCCAAGTTATTTTTTACGCATTCGTTGCTCAGAGGTGTCTAAGCCTTCAAACTATTACAATGGGTTCTTTGAAAAAAATGCTAATTCACAGTTGCTTCCGGTAGCGGTTTTTTTGATACACACTGTACAGTGTGTATAAAAAAAAACCTGAACCGGCATAAAATTAATTAGTATTGGCTCAGTGAAAGCCCTAGGCTTTCAAACTACCACAGTGTGTATAAAAAAAAAATGAACCCTTAGAAAACGGTCTTATACTCCTGGGAAATTAAAAATACGGTCTTAATACACCTGGGAAATTAAGATAACTTGTAAACGTATGAAGGAGCATAACTGCAAAGAAACGTTAATATATTTAACATGTTTCTTTGCAGTTATGCTCCTTCATACGATTACGAGTTATCTTATAAGACCGTGTTTTTAATTTCCCAGGAGTAGAAGACCGTTTTCTAAGGGTTCAGTTTTTTTATACACACTGTACAATACTGTAAGTTGTTTGAAAGGAATGTTAATTAATTTTATGCCGGTTCAGGTTTTTTTTATACACACTGTAAGTACTCTAACAGAATACACATTGTCAAATAACTCTCATGGGAGGCTATCGTCCCTTAAGTGGCGTCACATCAGGCAGCTACCAGTTCATTGCAATTTGTGGACTAATTTCTCGGGAAAATTCAAAATAGGTCTGTTTGGAAATATATTTGATATTAAGATATTTGATATTTGAGATATCTCCGAAACGCACGAAACAATTTAAAAACGGTAAAAGAAGTTCTCAGCGATTTTTTCGTTTGCTACACAATAAGCTAACAAATTATGTAGGGGGTTATAGGCAGTTTGAAAATTTCCCGTTATATAAATCAACTTTGCATGGATTCATAAATTAGAGGATAAATCGACAAACCTGAATTTGAGTAGTAACTAGATCGTCATCCAAAAACCTCTTTTTCGGTAGTGTATTTTTTGCCAATGCTACTTGACGTTTTAACTCCGCGACCTACGAGAAAAACCATTTTGTGATGGAACTCCAGGTAGCGTTTCAGACAATGCAATAAAAATAGATAAATTTAGAGAAACAGAAGGAAGTTTCTTCTATAAGATATCGTCCAAACAAGTTAGTACCTCCAGATTAAGAAATCTGATCTCTTCTTCTCTAGCTCGAAGTTCTAAGTCTCCGTTACGTAACATTGTTTCTGTAGAAGAACAACATAGTGAAAAAAACCAGAATTAGTTTTCACCTGACATGGTTAAGTAAAAAAACCCGATACGTGCTTTCATACATGAAACACCACAGTAAAAGTTTAAAGGGGTGTTTAGATGGAGGCGAGCCAGCCCCTTTCGTAGGGCTAGCCGTATAAGCTGAGATGCCGTTTTTCATTCAAATCCTTTGTAAAACTTGTTTTTGTTTATATGAGAGGAGCGCCAGCCCTATTTGGCGATCAGATCCCGCTATTGGTTATACCTGAGTTCTCGTCTAGGAGGGTTGCATGGAAATTTTTCATGTAAACGCCCTCAAAATGCGAGGTGAAGTCCAGCCGTTTTACTAGAGTCTAGGGCTATTCCTACCAAGAGCGCTGGCTCGCAATGTAACATACCCTAATAGAAATGATTGCAACAAACACATCAAAATATTTTTGAAACGTCTTGTTCAGTTTCCCCTGATAATTTACGACATGAAAAGTGAAAATACGCGAAAAACGTGAAAGACGAAATGAATAGCGTTGCGCACAGATGATGTATTTGTCAATGTTTATCTGAGTCAATTAAAGTGATAGTCTATTTAAATTCACGTCCTAAACAATAGGAAATGGCTCATTTGGGAGTCAGATTTGGTTTGTTTGTCTGAGTTTTGTTCTATAAATAGTAACTGTGCGCTTCGCTATTGATAATGTTGCCCCGCATAATAACCGTCCTATACGTGTTCATCACAACTCAAATATTCAAATTTAAGATTAACATTTTAGATTAATAGTAGTGGAGGCATAAGATGCAAGTTGGAGCCTACCTTGAACGTTAAGCTTTTCATAAAAGACACAGACTTCTTCATTTCTTTCAATAAGCTTTATCCCTCTGAAGATAAAAGAGATATGACATACTGTATGTTACTTGACGAACAAGTGTTTATCGCCAAGCAGTTATCGTAATTCTGCAAGCTAAGTCCATGTGGTGGAATAGTTAGAGAATCTCAATAGCGATCAAAAGGTTGCGAATAAATTCCAGGGAAATTGTTCTACAATTTACACCTAAACATAGACAAATCCTGAGCGGGCGGAATCCAAGGTATTTCTGCAATTTATGATTGGCTGCAGGAGGGCGATTTGTTGAGATATATTTGAGCATGATCACCGAATCCTAATTAGAAATACGTATTCGCAACAATCCCCGCTCGATGGATGGTATAAATTATACTTGCAAAATCAAACTTAAAAGTATTTTAGTTGTCGCATTCATGGGAAAATGTATAAACTTCCAGAACTGACAACAGACGTCTAGATCATATCTGGCCGAAGAGAATCATGAGATTGTGCAAACACGTAACATTGAAAGCTCTGGTAAATAACTTTAGTTACTTGTGTTCAATAAAACTGCATTATTTGGATAAGGAAAGAAAAACAAACCAAAATACTTTAGTTTTTGTATAACAGTTATTTCCAGCTTAGTTGACTTGAATCAAATTCTGTGTTCGTTTTTTCCATTTTCCATTTAGGATTCCGTGACATGGTCAGATATCGCAAAAAACCGCCCGCTCAGTTGGCCAATTAAATTACATGCAGGAATATACCTAGGATCCCGCCTGCTCACGACTAATAAAAAAAAATAAATAAAATGTTATTGGTCGGTCAGTATTGAAAAATATTTGCCCTCGGTCTCACAACTATGACCTAACGCTAGAATTGCTGAGCGCACAGCACGGTTTCGTCCACCTGATTGCTGAATTTATTTTTGAGCAATCCTATAGTGATCGTAGCGATGATATGCAGGAAACCAGATTTAATACCTCAGGCAAATATTTTCCTATATGGCCTCACAATCAGAACAGAAAGATGCACACCTGTCATTTCGCTCTTGGATGGACAGTTCGTATCGTTTTCTTAACTGTCAATATAAGCAAAAGAAAAGTTTGATGAGAAACGCGGTAATTAAATTTTACTTGGAACATGTTTTTAGAAAACAAAACAAGTTCTAGATACAAATCACGTGATCACGTCAAATTATCAAGCAGAACTAGTAAACAAAAAAGGTTTATAATCACGCTATACCTGCACCATGTTTTCTTCCGCTTTGTTAATCAAATCGTTTAATTTTGCAATATCCATTCTCTGAATATAGAATAAAAAGGGAAAATGAGGAATTGTGTTAGTTTAAAAAAAAAAAGTATCAACGGTTGTAGTCAAACCCGGATTGCAGCAGTAAACCAGGGTTAACTTATTCATTTCACTAATTCATTTCAGTATACTGAAACTTTCTTAGGAGAAAACCTTTCTAAATTCAAACAATATCTATAACATAAAATCCCGACTTTCTTGGCTACCATCCTTGTCTATTTAAGCTAGATTCATTCTAACCCAAGATTAAACTAATCGCGGGCCATTATACAGGGTGTATCGGCTTACAAGCGATAGCTACTCTGCATGAACCACGAGGTACCTATGATATGTTTATTTATTAAATCTATTGTAAATTTGTATTTATATACCAAAAATATTAAAAAAATTTATACCAGGTTAGGGAGGGAGAAATTCAAGGATTTTCAATATCTTTAGAAAGCAGTGGAAAATCACGAAAAATAAAAAAACTGTTACTTACACTTGTCACTTCAATGAATTTCAAACTACATGAGATATGAACGTCATCAAGGAAGCGAACTCGCGCAGATGCTGACAAAAGTCTCTTTCAGAAAATGTCATAAAAATTAAATTATGAAGGACTCAAGGACTTTCAAGCACTTTTTTTTCAAATTCTTTCACCCTCCCCGAGTTGATTACCCTCCCCGACTTGATTACCCTCCCCGACTTGATCACCCTCCCCGACTTGATTACCATCTCCGACTTGATTACCATATCCGACTTGATTACCATCTCCGACTTGATTACCCTCCCCGACATGATTACCCTCCCCGACTTGATTGCCATCTCATACTTGATTACCCTCCCAGACTTGATTGCCCTTCTAACTCCGTTTTCGTAAAACTAGAAAAAACTGCTGTGTGCGCAAAGCAGCATGCATGGATACGCGGGGAACTGTTACGCGCTTGATTTAGGTTAGGGATTTGCAGGAAGTTTGGCATTAGCGTAAAGTTCCAACAAAACTTCATTGTATACTGTCTGACTGATGTTTAGATCAGACACAAAGAAGTACTTGTTATTACAATATCATTATAATACAACAAAGCGAGCTTTTTGAACGCACCTTTTGCTCACGTTTTTCTTGGTTCTCTTCTCCAACTTGGCTTTGCTTGCTAACTTCATTTCTTAAGCTATCCCTGATAGCTATAGCGTTGTTCTTTTTTAAGTGGGACTTTTGTAATAACCTTATAAAACATATAATCATATCTTATTATTTTACTGTTAACGTCTGATGGCTGATAGATATTTAACAATTATACCATACGAGTGCGAAAGGTAGAATTGTTTTATAATAATAATAGATACTCATGGTATTTTTCTGATAGGATACGAGCTGATAGTTTGCTGATAGTTTAGTATATGAGAACCAATCAGGTTACTAAATAGCTCATATTTAGTGGACATCTCAGAAAGCTGCCTCGAAGTTAGTTTTTCAAATATCTTGGCCACTACCGAAAGTATAGAAATAGACCTATAATTAGTGCTTATCACTTGATTTACGTATAGATGAGATGACTGCGACTTTTAGATCGTCAGGGAAGTACTGCAGTTTCCACAGCTTTGGTGATGTTCTATCATTTGTCCTGTTGCTAGATATTTTAATTGTGACAGTGATTTATATTATACCTCTGTTACCAAAACAGTTTGAATTTCAAATCTATATATCTTTTGAGTTATATAAGTTTCTGGTATCACATTGCTCTCTATTAGATTGTAGCACATTGCTCTCTATTAATTGCCGGCCAATTCAATGAAAAATGTTGAATTAAAAAGAATTAAAAGGAATTAAAAGAAGAATAAGGCATTAAAACAAACAAAAACGACTTAAAATGAAGGAAAACGAATTATAACGAAGTAAAACCGACGAAAAACAACTTAAAAAGGAAAAACAAAATAAAGCGAAGAAAGAAGAATGAAGATTTAAACAGAAAACAGAGAAAAAAAATTTTTTAATTAATTTATATTTATTTAAAATTTATTTTATTTAAAACTATTTATTATATTTTTACTTGTATTTTTATACTGGTTAAGCCACCGTGTCTAAAGATGGTTAAATAAATAAATTAATTAATTAAAAACAAACAAACAAACAAAAGCGACGAAAAGGAAGCATTAAAACGGAAATCCCCTAAGAAAAACGAATAAAAAAGAAAAACGAACATTAAAACCAAAAATCTGCGGAAAAAACGAAGAAAACGAATTAAAACGAAAATGAGTTACAACGAAGTAGACGAAGAAAAACGAATTATAACGGAAAATCGGAGAAGAACGAATTAAAACGGGAAAACCGAAGAACAAACGAAATAAAACGTAGAAAAATGAATTAAAACGGAAAATTAAAATGAAGAACGAATTAAAAGTGTATAATACTGTATAAAGAATAAGTAGGAAAGATCAAATCAAACAAATAAATTATTTCACTTTTCAACTATTTGCCTCATACAGAATGTTTATAAGTAATAACAAAATCGAGGTTATATGAAAAAAGCTATCATTGAATTCATTGTATAAAATTTGCAATCTTCGTAGTAACAAGAAACAAGAGTAAGATCGTACTAATGGACCAGGAACTGGCCGTTTCATCAATAAGCAGGCTAGAAAAGTCCATTTTCTCTTGTCTAATAGCGAAAAACGGGCTTTGAGAAAATCTAGTCGCACGATTTGTGTTAACAACAAAACAACTGACATGTCTTTGTTATGGTTTGCGTTTGTCTGTGAATATTAATGATATGCATATTCTTCTTCTACGCGCACAGACAAGAATTGCTTGTACGTTGCCCCTAAATCGAAAATCAAAAATCGGACAACGTTAGTCGATGACGAATATCGTTTAAAATCATGGGGGCTTCGGTGGTCTAGTGGTCAGGGCCACTGCCTTCCACCACTGAGGTCAAGAGTTCGAATCCTGTGTTCGGACATTTGATCGCACGTGGAAAGAGTTGGTGAACACTCTGCCGAAAGTCGTGGGTGGGTTCTCCGGTTTCCTCCCACAAGGAAGTTGACAGGGCGGGTTAGGATAAATAGTTAGGAAAACTAATGTTGATAAAAACTGTAAAAATAAATAAATATATTTATGCAATAAATGCAGTTAACGGCGAGCTTTCCGTGTTGTATGACGTAAGCCCACGGGGACTGGGCCTAGTAACTCTTTGTGATAGATCACGTGATCAGAGGTCTATATAAGACTGGTCAACACGAGGTCAAGCATTGTTCAACAGTTCACTAGTACCACTCGAACATGTCCAGGTCTACCCGAAACAGTCAGGCAAGGAAATAGCGGCGGCGAATGAAGAAGGATACGAAGAAATAGCTGATGAATACACGGGTAACGCAAACTGCGGTTCTGCAGGCGAAGGTGGAACAAAAGTAGGTAGGAAGGCCGGAGCCTGAGAAATAGGCATACCTGTAGACGTGTTGAATAGTGTAATGGTAAAGAGCCACCTAGCTCCGTGACGATTTTGACAGGCCAGTTTATCGATCTTCCGATTCTTATTCAAGAATCAACTGACGAAGAACCGACAACATGCACCTTGCTAGATGGTCAGTTGGTCATAAACCCGGGGCCTCGGAAAACCAGGCAAATTACTGATATTTTAAGCTGGGTTACAAGCCTTCTCCATCTACGGGAGTATTTTTTGCGCCCACCATCCCACCGAGCTCGCGACCTCTGCTTGTATCAGCTCTTCATTGTCGGGCCAATTACGATAAAGCGTTTCGTCGGGACGCGGCGGCTCGAAATATAACGGACTGGTCGAAAATGAACGTAGAAATGGGGTCGAATTTACACAGCCTCGTAGATCCTCGGTGGAAGCAAGAGGTTTTCCCTCCTCACAATTCGTTTGTCGTTCGTGGAATAGAGGTCGTTGCTCGTGTACGACTGCCGTTTGTCGGTATCGCCATACCTTTTCATGGGCAAGAGAACGCCCAGCAGGCAAACGCTACTAATGACAGCTCCAATCAAGTTTCTTGTCTTGGATAACTTTATAATATACTCTGACTTGACTATATTATAATCTCATATGCTCGCGCTGTAGGAATATTTATTTGTGCGAAACGCATCAAATTTTGTTATTAAGGTTTACACTGTTGTCTCTGGGGCCCCTGGGCGTTTATACAATCATGCTTTTGTGTTGCTGCCTCATCGTTCACCTTTGGCTTCCCCGAACCTCGCGCTATACAACTGTTTGTATGTCTGTAAATTCATGATTATTTTAAATTATCCCGCGTAAACTCACGGGTCGGAGTTAATTCTCCACCTTCCGTTTCATCGTAATATATATCGTCACCTACTGATAAAATATTATATTCCATATATGTATTTTATGGCCCGGTGCTGGTAGTTCGTCTTGAACGTTTACAACTTAAAATCAACTAGCATGTGCCATGTAGAAAGAAAAATAATAAATAAATTAAATATAACGTACACTGATACAGAACAAACAAGTTGGTCTTGTCCTTTGTTTGCCAATGAGAACCAAGAGAAGCATTTCTTTGGCGCCACGCGTCTGGGTCAGTTACTGGCTTGACGGTATAAAACAACTGGTAAACAACGTACGCGTACCTAGCCATATTGACTATGATCTAGCTAATGCTATAGTCGAGTGCATCGCCTGACAATATTAACGGCATCTTTCGGATGAAACAACGACGACCTGCACCCTGGTCCCTAGGCCGATTTTACTATTCAAGCCAAGGGTCTCTCGCGATCCGCGAAATGATTCTAAATGCGTTTTTTAGACGAAGCAATTACCTTCGAGACCTCGTTCGAGGCTATACATAAAATCTGGGTAGAAAGCAATATCTCTGCCTGTATAGTGCCAACACGGATTTCTATACCTCCGATTATATACGACCCATCCGGCTTCGCATGGAAAAAATAAATAAATAAAACCACTTTCGGTATGGGAGAAAAAAAAAAAAATAAAAAAAAAAATTCTCCAGACCTCTGCTAACCAACATTTGTACACGAAACAACAGGCTACACATAGACAATAGTATTAAACACTTTCGGGTGGAGAGCGAAAGTCTTCAGGCGTCTATATAGTTCGAACGAGGAACTGCATTACACGAAAAAACAGACTACACATGGCCAATGTTTGCTATCCTAAGTATAAAACACTTTCGGGTCAAGAGCGAAAGTCTTAGTCAGGCGTCTATATAGTTCGAACGAGGAACTATGCATTTGTACACAAAAAACAGACTACACATGGCCAATGTTTGCTGTCCTATAAGTGTAAAACACTTTCGGGTCGAGAGCGAAAGTCTTCACGCGTCTATATAGTTCGAACGAGGAACTATGCATTTGTACACGAAAAAACAGACTATGCATGGCCAATGTTTGCTATCCTAAGTGTAAAACACTTTCGGGTCGAGAGCGAAAGTCTTCAGGCGTCTATATAGTTCGAACGAGGAACTGCATTTGTACACGAAAAAACAGACTACACATGGCCAATGTTTGCTATCCTAAGTATAAAACACTTTCGGGTCAAGAGCGAAAGTCTTATAGTCAGGCGTCTATATAGTTCGAACGAGGAACTATGCATTTGTACACAAAAAACAGACTACACATGGCCAATGTTTGCTGTCCTATAAGTGTAAAACACTTTCGGGTCGAGAGCGAAAGTCTTCAGGCGTCTATATAGTTCGAACGAGGAACTATGCATTTGTACACGAAAAAAACAGGCTATACGTGGCCAATGTTTGCTATCCTAAGTATAAAACACTTTCGGGTCGAGAGCGAAAGTCTTCAGGCGTCTATATAGTTCGAACGAGGAACTATGCATTTGTACACGAAAAAACAGACTACACATGGCCAATGTTTGCTATCCTAAGTATAAAACACTTTCGGGTCAAGAGCGAAAGTCTTAGTCAGGCGTCTATATAGTTCGAACGAGGAACTATGCATTTGTACACGAAAAAACAGACTACACATGTGGCCAATGTTTGCTATCCTATAAGTGTAAAACACTTTCGGGTGGAGAGCGAAAGTCTTCAGGCGTCTATATAGTTCGAACGAGGAACTATGCATTTGTACACGAAAAAACAGGCTACACATGGCCAATGTTTGCTTTCGGGTCAAGAGCGAAAGTTTTCCGGCGTCTGAGAGTTCGAACGAGGAACTATGCATTTGTACACGAAAAACAGGCTACACATGGCCAATGTTTGCGACACTTTCGGGTCGAGAGCGAAAGTCTTCAGGCGTCTATATGGTTCGAACGAGGAACTGTGCATTTGTACATGAAAAAACATGCTACACATTGTAAAACACTTTCGGGTCAAGAGCGAAAGTCTTCAGGCGTCTATATAGTTCGAACGAGGAACTATGCATTTGTACACGATGTACAAACACGATGTACATGTTAAACACTTTCGGGTGGAGAGCGAAAGTCTTCAGGCGTCTATAGAGTTGAACGATGAACTGTGCATTTGTACACGAAAAAACATGCTACACAGCTACACGTCATGGCCAATGTGTTAAACACTTTCGGGTGGAGAGCGAAAGTCTTCAGGCATCTATAGTTCAAACCAGGAACTATCCTAACGACCGACGTTTGTGCACGAAACAACAGGCTACACATGGCCAATGTTTGCTATCCTAAGTGTAAAACACTTTCGGGTCGGGAGAGTGAAAATCTCCAGACGTCTATAGTTCAAACGAGGAACTATCCTAACCGACGTTTGTACACGAAACAACAGGCAACCTGCCATGGCCAATGTTTGCTATCCTAAGTGTAAAACACTTTCGGGTCGTGAGAGCGAAAATCTCCAGGCGTCTATAGTTCAAACGAGGAACTAAAACACTTTCTTCGGGTCGGGAGAGCGAAAGTCTCCTAACCAGTCATTTGCACACGAAACAACAGCTACATGCATGACCAATGTTTGTTATCACAAGTGTACACACTTTCGTGGTGAGCGAAAGTCTCCAGCTGTCTATAGTTCAAACAAGGAACGACCCTAACCGACATTTGTACACGAAACAACAGGCTATACCTGACACGGCCAATCATGTTGACTTTTGTTGACTATCCTTACTACGTCCCGTGTAAAACACGCTCGGTTGGAAAGCGAAATTGTTCCACATCGTGTAGCCAAAAAATCCTCACTTAGATTGGTAAACGAAACAACTGCAGCTGGGCCACGTTTGCAGGGTAAGTGTTTTGCTATCCGGATCGCAAGTAAAAAATCTCTTTCAGGCGGAGAGCGATTATCTCCTAGTCAGACTCCTGTCTAAATGGACGAAACCGGCTCACACATTGGTCAGCGTTCGATATCGTACGCCTTATTTGTCTGGAGAATAATTACCATTATAATAAATTACCATAATAATTCAAAATTTTCAATTTTAATATTAAATTATTAAAATTCGCATAAGAAGTATTGAGCAAGCGCTCTAACTCAATAAGTGCCCATTACCATTGGATGAGTCGTCTACAAGTTTTTAAGGCGGTTCAGTCTTACCTTAAATTTTCCTCCTTGTAGCTCGTTCACTTCCGCCCGTATGCCGGTTACTACTTCATGTTAGGATCACAAAATGGTTTTGGAAAAAATTTTGATTAGGAATATTATATTGTGTATATATTATTATATGTTACCATTATTATATGGGGACAGGCTAAAATGAAGTAACCAGCTTTAGCCATACATGAAGTACCTCCCGTATGCCAAGTCTCACCGCTGATCATAGAAACCTTTGAACAGGAAATGGTAAATTATACCGATTCAACAATCGCGAATTCGTCCTGTCAGGCATCTCCAACGGTTTTCGCGTTGGGTTCTCCGCCGCGAAGAAATCATTACGGTCCTCTTCCCGCAACTTGAAATCCTCTCTCCTTCATCCGGAGGTTATCGATAAATACTTGGCCAATGAGGTTGTTCTAAACCGGGTGGCTGACCACTTTCCTGCCCCACCCGATGCACGATCTCCACATCAGCCCCTTTGGTGTTATCCCAAAACGAAGCCAACCAGGCCAATGGCGGTTAATATTAGATCTATCCTCGCCACAGGATCATAGAGTCAACGCTGGTATACCAGGAACGCTACTCACTACATTATGCGTCCGTCGACGATGCCATTCGCATCCTACTCCAATGGGTCCTGGAGCCCTCAGAGCCAAATTAGACCCATACACCCCGATGACAGATGTTTGCTTGGCATGCGTTGGCGAAACTAATACTATGTCGACCTCCTTCCCAAGGGTAAATTCGAGACCACGTTCACCATGCTTCAACAGTGGGCAAACAAGCGAAAATGCACTCGCCGAGAACTCGAGTCTCTCCTTGGCTGTCTTCACCACGCATGCAAGGTCGTCCATCCAGGTCGCTCGTTTTTACGCCGAATGATCAATCTCCTTTGTGGTATCCGCAAACCAGACCACCCTATCCGCCTAAACCGGGACTTTCAGCGGGATGCAATTTTTTTTTTTTTTTTTTTCCGCGAATGGAATGGCAGTGGCACGAGTTTTTTCTTAACGCCATCCTTCGCTTACTTACCGGATTTCACGTAACGTCCGGCGCGGCTGGGGCAATCGGCTACGGGGCAATCTTTCGGTCCACATGGTTCTACGGTTCCTGGCCCCCAGCCTTTCAACACGACTCGATCACTGCTCATCTGTGGGGCAAGCAGTGGTTCCGTTTGCGGGTCGAATTCGTCTGCGATAACGCCAGCGTCGTGGCGGTATTAAATCCCGGAACGTCTCGCGACACGCGCGTGATGCATCTCGTTCGCTGCCTCACGTGGTTAGCTTGCAAATATCATTTCTCGTTTCGTGCCTCCCACATTCCAGGGTCTCGCTTTCAATTGCAGAAGTTTCGTCAACTGGCGCCACAGGTCAACGTAAATTTATGCAGTTCTGTCATTATATTGGTCTACGTCCCTGCCTGCAGCGCTATATCCAGCATCCGAATGGACGTTGATGTTGTTCGCTTCGTGGCTCGCGCAAACTGAACACCTGTCACCGGCATCAATTTCAGTTTACCTATCCGCTATTCGCTCCTCTCAGATCGAATTGGGTGTTCCATGGCCAACTGCCTTCGTCTGCCCCGTGTAGTTCGGGGTATTAAGCGTACCATGGCAGGCCGCTTCTCGATTTCCTATCACAAAAGCCCTGCTAGAGGTAATCTACTCGTCTGTCGACATGCTGAGCATCGACCACGTCATGTTTTGGGCCGCGTGTTGCGTTGCCTTCTTCGGTTTTCTTCGTGTGAGTGAGTTCACCGCTGACGGTTCCTTTGACGCCTCAAAGCATCTGCGTATCGGAGATATGGCTGTGGACACTATAGTGAACCCATCCAATATTAGTTTGAACGTAAAATCGTCAAAGTGTGACCAGTTTCGCGTTGGCTCTATTGTATACATTGGTCGGGCTCACCAGCCTATCTGCGCGGTTTCCGCCCTGTTGTCCTATCTCCATCTGCGTACGTCTACACCTGGTCCCCTCTTCAAATGGTCCACGGGATTACATAAATACTCGATTGCGATCGATCCTCGTGCGCGCAGGAATTCGCGGTAATTATTCTAGCCACAATGTTCGTATCGGGCCGGCGACAGCAGCTGCTGCAGCAGGAATACCCGATCACCTCATCAAGGTCATGGGACGTTGGTCTAGTACAGCGTACAAAAGTACATTCGACCTTCGCCGGCGACTTTAGCGGACGTCGCCCATCATCTAGCGTAGTGGGTCGGAGCCGTTGGTTGGGAGAGGGTTATCGGTAACCCTTTTCTCCAACCCACTTCGCGGGCTGGAGGGTATCCCCTGGGAGAAGGGTTACCGCAAGGTTAGGTCAGGCTCATGAAGGATAAGCCTTGGCAACCTTTCGGTCAGGCTCAAGAATAAGCCTTGGCAACCTTTCTCGGTGATGGATCGACTAACCCGATTCCATCCCCTTCAGCCTGCAATACTCCAAATCTAGACATATTATGACGTATTGACCTGAGTACATTGTATACCTGACAGTAAACCGAATTATTATCTCGAGGAATAGAGAGTAGTTAAATATATTTATGCAATAAATGCAGTTAACGGCGAGCTTTCCGTGTTGTATGACGTAAGCCCACGGGGACTGGGCCTAGTAACTCTTTGTGATAGATCACGTGATCAGAGGTCTATATAAGACTGGTCAACACGAGGCCAAGCATTGTTCAACAGTTCACTAGTACCACTCGAACATGTCCAGGTCTACCCGAAACAGTCAGGCAACCCCCACCCTTCCCACCCAACTGGTTTTTGCTTGCCAAGTGTTTGATCCAGTTACCAAACAATCACTGGTTTTACTAGCGTACTGAATTTTATTCAACCGAGTGCTACAGGTCCATGGTGTTCACTGGATGTTCACTACCATATGGAGTGCTGCTATCAAAGCTACGTATTGGTAAAAGAAAACTATAAGGTAACTCTCCCTGTCGTCGTACAGGTGACTTGCAGTGCTAGGGATGGGAGAAGGGTTACCGCAAGGTTAGGTCAGGCTCATGAAGGATAAGCCTTGGCAACCTTTCGGTCAGGCTCAAGAATAAGCCTTGGCAACCTTTCTCGGTGATGGATCGACTAACCCGATTCCATCCCCTTCAGCCTGCAATACTCCAAATCTAGACATATTATGACGTATTGACCTGAGTACATTGTATACCTGACAGTAAACCGAATTATTATCTCGAGGAATAGAGAGTAGTTAACTAAGGTTAATTGATTGGGGTACTGGGTACTAGGTACCGAATATAATAGAATAAATTGTCGATGTTGTAAAGCGCATTTGATCATATACACATGCTAATTTGCGCTATATAAATAGTAAACATTATTAACATTATCGTGTCAAATTTCATGACGATCAGCTTGGTAACTATAGCAGTGCTTCATTGCGTTTGTTCTGTGCTTCATTGCGTTTGACCAGGAACTGGTCCCCAATCGCTGCTAATCTTGTTGTTGTTGTTGTTGTTGTTGTTGTTGTTGTCGTTGTTGTTGTTGTTGTTGTTAGGGGGCGATGCTCTTCGAAAAAAATGCCTAAGGCTCCGTCATTTCGAGTCCGCGAAGATCTGGAACACTGCCATTAAATCTTAAAAATAGCTCCCTTGTGAAGGGACCCTTATTATCATATGAACACTGAACATTCACGGCCAACTAAATAAATATTACGATATGGCTATATAGAAAAGAGAAAAGGTGGTGAAGGGCTCCGCTCGAAACGTTAGTATTTCGACCTAAAATCTGGCAGTTCACCTTCGCTTTGGTATATATCCAAAACACTGACAACGCAGCACTCTACCATTTTACGATATGGGTTATGGAATCACATAAATTATTAAAAATAAAGAGAAATTGGTCATTTGACGAAACGTTCGTGCATGCAGAGAGGGAATGAAAGGCCTGGGAATTAGAGAATCGATATTAAATTGATTAGTATATAGGTAATCGTATGATAACGAGTATACAATTAAGGATTTACACTACGAGTAATATTTGACAATTTTGACATAATTGCATAAGTTTGACATAAGTTTCATTATAGAACAATCTTTTCTCTCTTGGCGTGTTCTGTATTCATGTCAAAATATTTACACGAAATTTTCAATTGATTGCGTTAACAAGTGTTGGAAAAGCAAAAAATAATAGACCGCCATTTAGAATAATTTAATGTTATTGTGCAATTAACAACTGCACTGCTCTGATGCTAATCAGAATGCAATGTCATGTATATAATAAAATCAGTTATCACGGAAAGCATTAAAGCAATAAATTTTATTAATTAATTTGTTATTCGTACCTGTTCTTTGAATTAACTTTGGAACGTAAAATTTCGATTTCATTTTGGAGAATCTTGATTTTCTCGCGCATTTCCGACGCTCTCTGTTGGGAAAGGAGAATTCAATTTTAAAATAAACAGTTGGAACGGATGGGATCAGGGCCACTAGTTTCAGTCATTAACTACAGAGTGTTTACGATATTAAATAAAGTTGTCACTCACATTAAAACCAACTCGTGAAGTTAGAATTGAGAGAAAAATTACCTGGGTGCTTGTTTGAATTAAATTAACACATTTATTTCTTTCATTCTTAATTACATCATATAGTTTAGCAAAATCGGACAACCTAATAAAATGTATAAAAATAATTTTAGAAAAACATTTTCTTGGCAGAAGAGGAAGGAACAAACGAACAAACGATAGTCTTGGTATAATATAGGATGTAGTAAAGTTGAGTTGACGACGATGGCGATGGCCAGAAATTGACGGCATCCGAGCCAAAGTTACTTCTTTCACCATTTAGTGTTGTTGTTTATCGTATCTGATTGGCTAATTTTTGTCACGTGATTATTTTTATATAAAAGTTTGTTAGATTTTTATATCACTAGTACGTATATATATTAAAAATATAAAGAGTTAAAATATTCATTAGAGCAAAGATTTTAATTTATTCTTAAAATGTGCAAGGTTAGCAGCGTTTCTAATGTCTAACGATAAATTATTCCAGTCTTTAGTACAACCTTTGATTATCTCGTACGTAATGTCAACAGTAAACGCAATATTTTCTGAATACTTTCTGATTAATGAATTCATGCAGTGATGTCTTAACAACTTTACCGTCTTTTTGTGTTCTTTTTGGGTTAACTTTTCCAAAACGTCTGAGTTTTAATAAACCGGTGAAAACGAGAATAATTTAATTTTACCGCGGAACATTTCATACAATTCTGGGAAAGGAGAAGGTTTTCATTCAATCCCACAATATATTGTATATTTAAAGAGAAAATTGTTTGAGCTTTCGAGCGATACCAAAAGTAAAGGAGTTCGCTTTAAATGGCATGTAAAAATAACAAATAACATAATTACAGTATTTTTTCAACTTGTTTTGCGAGATACAACTGACAGACGCGCGGGCTCAACTGTCGCAAATTTCTGGCCATGGTAGGACGCCGTAATGAGGAGGAAGAAAATAGAAGAGGAGAAAAAGAAGAGTGGGAGAAAAAGAAGTGAGGGAAGAAAAAGAAGTGAGGGAAGAAAAGGAAGAGTAGGAAGAAAAGGAAGAAAAAGAAGAGGAAAAAAGGAGCAAGAAAAGGAAGAGTGGGATAAACATGATAAAAATAACTAAGAACATGATTAGTTATTTGACGTACTTGTGCTGCATTTCAGAATACTTTTTGGCACTGTCCTGAATATGAAGGTTCTTTGTTTTCAGATCCTCTTGAGCTCTTTGATATCTTAACTACAAAACAAAATTGGTGAACGAAGTTTAGGCCAACTGAAGTTCAACTCAGATTTGAAAAAAAGCTGCGGGTATGCGGGTACTACCCGTGAGGAAGGTTTTCCAGCGAGGAAGGTTCTCTATAGTGAGGAAGGTTCTCTAGTGAAGAAGGTTTTCTAGTGAAGAAGGGTTTCTAGTGAAAACAACACGTAAAAAACAACATATTTTAATAAAACGCAGTAAGCAGCAGTTAATAGGAAGGTTGTGAAAATTTGAAATCATTCCCGGAGAAAGGATGAATACTTTTTACAACTCTGGTTCAACTGCAACATAACGCTAAAACTGTTTATAAAATAGGTTACGTCTTATGCACGCTGTGATTGGTCAGTTACCATATGTGCATCGGGCTATACAAACATAGCGTCAGGGTATATTTCTTAGTCTTATTTTATAAAAGAAATAGAAATGGACGCTTTGTGTTTACATAACCTGGCAAGAACTTTCGAATTCTCCCAAACTCACTCGAGTGCATCAGGTTATGTAACCACGGGCGACCATTAAATAACACTCAAATCAATGCGCAACAAGGATGATACATACATGTAGTGCAATAACAACAACAAATTACTGCGGTAATCGTTGGAGAAAGTATAACAGAATTCTACTTATTTCACAGAACTTGTTTTGTTGTGAGGAATTTAACAATTGGGCAGCATATAGCAAGCTTACAATGGTCGTGCGTCCTTTCTTTCAAAGGCGTTACAAGACGCGCTGCACGAAAAGTTGTGTCGGGGGCGTGTAACATGAGTCTCGGACGTACCTCTGCTCTCACAAAATCACGAGCTTTGTGTTCTCTTTCGTCAGCCTAAAATGCAAAAGTAATAAGGTTAAGTGATGGTATCAAGTGTGGTGTACTGCGTAAACATGAGTGTATTGTTGAAAGTCAATAGGTGACTAACGGTCGACAAATAGTATAAGAGAAAATATGACGTTTCAAGCTAGCGCTTTTCAACAGAGTGACTTTATTTTCAATGTTAGATTAGGCTAAATGTAATTTAGGCAAGTAAAAAAGGAGACAATGTTAATCAGCGGGATATAGGACTCATGGTTGGTCAGCGGTCTCCTACATATTATATAATATGCGGGGGCACCTCAGCGCTCATCAGAGTCTTGTCAGCGTGGTCTGAGCTTGACTGGGTTTTTGCGCGCGCTATTGACAGCACTGGTGGATACGTGGATACTTGGAATTTCTTACTTTGCGCTGTGTTGACCCACCCACCCACTCCTAAAAAGACAAGGTAAGTATATATATTTCCACTGCTTTGACAGTGTGACTGGTGCCTGGAGGTGGGCTGTGGCGGGGTTGCCATGGTTACCTCTGATCAGGGGGTGGCATCCCCCCTGTGGCTTGGCACCAATCCTCCAATAATGTCAATTGGCGATCTCTTTTTATTTTCTTTCCATAGATAATGTGCCTATTTTACATTAGGAGAAACGTACTAGTAATCTAATGCAAATACTGGAATCTGATTGGATATACTACTCGCTATCAAATTAACAATTAGACAACGAGCCCGAGCTTTCTTTGAGTTGAAAGGCAGCGTGGGCGAAGCTCGATATGACAATCGTTCATCGAAAACGAGGGCGAGTTGTCTAATTGTTTTTTGAAATATTTTCCTACTAAAGTTCCTTAACTATAGAAACTTCACTAACTTCCTTGCATAAATGCATCTTTCGATCACCAAAAACAAATGTCGGTCAGCCATTTTCCTTACACTTGCTGACTTACAGTAACCAGTTACCTACGAGCGAAGTTAGTATAATTATTCGCGTGTTTATGTAGGTGTTTTTATTCATATAATTAATGACGACAATAGGACTGTGTTGAAATACTCCGAAATTGATACCGCGAAGAGGAAAGACACTGGGTACGAGGTTGATGCCGTGTCTGGCGTTGGATGTAAATAAATGAAATATGTGAGCAATTTTTTTCATTAAATGTTTTATTATTAAAAGCATTATTTATTGGCCTGGTAATATGGTTTCTACTGATAAAAATACATTATTCTAAAACAATTATTATAAAACAATTAGATTTCTTTGTATTATTAATAATTGCATGTATCATATTTAAAGTACAAAATCAAATTAATTCTCTCTCAATTTGTATGAGATGATAGTTAACACGGGCGTTAAATTTCGAGATCATAATCTAATGTTAAATGTCATCGTGAATCAAAATAATACTTACTTTTATTTGTGCAAGTCTTTTGAGATCCATGACATCTATTCTTAGATTCGCCTGATCACGAAGAAGATTTTCTTGCTCAAGAATCATTTGCTCTACTCTTGCTCTTTCGTGTGACGTGTAACCATTCTGAACAAGAATAATTAGTTACTTTCAGTGACTCAAATAATAAAAAAAAAACAATGCTTATGTCGAGTTTTTCGAAATAATTTTGAAGAAATAACGAACATTGTTTTTTACTAAAACAAGTAGATTATTTGTTCTCAATTTCTGTGAGGCTATTTCCTCATTTCGAGCTCATAATCTAGTTACAGTAGATATAAGAAACATTGAAACTAGATGAATTGAAACTAAATGAATCAAACGAATATATTACTTGTTGTGTCAAGGTTCGTTTGGTTATGTCAACTTCTTTTTGCAGTTCTTTTCTTTTTTGAAATAACGATCCATCGTCCCTTGGAGCACTATCGATGTGTGACTTGACTTTTTCATAAACCATTTTTACTTGTTCCAATGCGTCGGTTGCAACTTTTAGTTGAAGTTCTGCTTTCTTAAGATTTCTGCAAGAACATGAGAAAACAACACATAAGAGATTTAGCTTAAGTTCAATAATAATTAACATAATGATTATGCAATTCTGTCTACTCAACGTTCTACTTTTAACCAGCTGTTATGGTCTAGTGGTTACCACACATGTCAATGAGCTGGGAGACACAGGTTCATATCCTGGGTCGGACCTCCACACGGGGTCTTGGGTAATTGAGGAGAAAGTGCTGCCTTTGCAATAATATCAACAAATGGTAAGACTTTCGGGTCTTCTCTGATAACGACCTTAAATTGTAGGCCCTCGGAACCCCTATCAATTCCCACTTCTAGCCTGTTAAATGGCTGTAATACTGTATATACATGTGGGGTGCACGGCATTATTAAGGTTGCGGAAAACTGATCTAAAAATCACTCAGTATTATCTGATGATCATACTTTAAGTCTCGATCTTTTTCTCTTATTTTCCTGGAATGAACATCATGTTCTGTCTTTTTTTCCAGAGCAATATGCTTCAGATTTATGTCA
The DNA here is from genome assembly GCA_035772405.1 of Chrysogorgia sp. JL179-B06. Classification (NCBI taxonomy): domain Eukaryota; kingdom Metazoa; phylum Cnidaria; class Anthozoa; order Scleralcyonacea; family Chrysogorgiidae; genus Chrysogorgia; species Chrysogorgia sp. JL179-B06. The sequence continues at coordinate 3,751,156 of JAYKKM010000196.1, forward strand.
ACAGTTGCTCTAGAAAAGTTAAAATCAACAACAGTTACTTTGTGTAGAATAATTAAATAATTATTTTAAATAATTACTGCAGGAGTTTAGAATTAAGGTGGCTGATAGTTTAAACGCTCCTTATCTAGGGTCATTCCTGTTTTAAAAATATTCAATCATCTAACTATACAGCAAAACTAAGGATTTATGGTGAAGGAAAATTTCGAGTGTTGGAATATATACATATTAAGACCAAACATGCAGTTTAATCGAGTGAAATGCCAAATAATACTTGTAATGTACAGCAAAACTATAGCTTTTTGTTCAATTTTGTTCAATGTTCGATTTTTGTCGCTGCTATGGTAACAATAACGTAGGAACATTGGACACAATATCGTGGTAGAATTTCTAACAACAAGATCGCTATCTGCGCATGCGTAATTATTGTCACGAGAGACAATACGCGAAATGCGTGGTTTTTGTGGGGCTCAAAGCACAACTCGAAGTCCTCTACTTGTTGTGATGTTTTATTTTTCTTCTTGTCTGTTATATCACGTTAGAATTCGCATTTGTTTAATTAATCTAGGTTAGTTTATTCCATGACGCATGGTGGCGACTTTATCAGAAAGACAAACAGTCAGATATTTGCACTGAAATTTGATGTACAGTTGTGCTGCCACATTTTTTGATAACGTTTACAATAGTCTATTTGTACCGGGAAGTTTAGCACAAGGGAAGATTTACAAACCCATGGTAAATTTTGTTTAAACTACAATATGGTGCCGTCAAGTCCGTTCTGCGCATGTCCACGTTTCTGTTACATTATACAATATAAAAGTGTTTTGGTGTGTAGGCGGTGTTGAAATACAATTAAAAATCTAAAACTCTAAAGGCTCATCTACATGATACGATTCATCGTATACGATTGTCATTCTGGCGTACATTGTCGTATACGATTGTCGTACTGGTGTATGTAATTGTTTGCACACGACATAATTCTTGTTTGTGATTCGATGGCGAAAGTTGACATGCGTGTACAGTTTGATCACATACATCAAGATGACAATCGTATACGACAAATCGTATCATATAGATCGGCCTTAAAAGCCTGGTAAAAGGTTGGTGTACTGCCGAAACAAGAGGTCTGATATTTCGAGCGATATTAGTGCGTTACTATTAAATATTAGTGCACTAAAAATTAAAAATAACTGCAAAGTGCAGTTAAACAATCAGTATATTACTTTTCTTGACGTAATAGTTTTAACACGAGTAAGCGTTCTTCCTCTGATTTCTAAATACGAACAAGCCGGTTGAGCGCAGCCAAGTTTTTTAACCGGTTTGTCCGCATTTAGCAATCAGAGGATGAACAATTACGAGTGTTTTGGACTTGCCTGTCAAACGAATCCATATTTTGTGGGAAAATCGAGGTTAAAGTTAGCGAAATTTGGTAATCTTCCCCTTATTTCTAAATACTCATTAAATATTGATTTCTTTTGTATTTTCATCATGAATTATTAATGAGTTTGAGAAATTTTATTACAGTACCTGTCCCCAATAAGTTCAGCTTGTTTTTCTTTGGCAAACTCGAGATCTTTTAGAAATATATCCACTTCTCGTTCCTATTGATTGAAATTACAGGCATGTTGTAAAACATGGACTGGACTGTACTGGACTGGACTCATGATAAAACATGGACTGATAAAACATAGACTGATAAAACATGGACTGGTAAAACATGGACTGATAAAACATGGACTGATAAAACATGAACTGGTAAAACATGGAGGGTTAGGATCTTTGTTGTTTGGGGTTAGCGATTATTTGTTATAAAACATGGACTGGTAAAACATGTAACGTGTAGCTGTGAATGTGTGATGTCTACATTAACAAATAATCGCTAACCCCAAAACAACAAAGATCCTAACCCTCCATGTTTTACCAGTCCATGTTTTATCAGTCCATGTTTTACCAGTCCATGTTTTATCAGTCCATGTTTATCAGTCCATGTTTTATCAGTCCATGTTTTATCAGTCCAGTCCAGTCCAGTACAGTACAGTACAGTACAGTACAGTACAGTCCATGTTTTACAACATGCCGAAATTACAATCTACATGTTCACTTTATTGCAATAACATACTCTAACTCTAGAACACACTAAAGACTTGTGTTAATATATACACTGCTATAGTGAATGTGGGAGAGCTTGGAGTAGACAGACGATACATGGTCGATCGTTAAGAAAAATTATTCATTCAAAAATGATTCGGAATAATTTTTCTGAATATATGGGCTTGACAATCGTCCATGTTTGTCTACTCCAAGCTCTCCCACATTCACTACAGCAGTGTATATTAACACATCCAAGCATTACTGATATATAATATAGTAACAAAGGCAATACATATATCAATCGAACCAGTACATCATTGTAACCTTCGCTCTCAAATCTTCGAGTCTCGGTAGCTCAATGGTTAGAGCGTCTCACCGGCAATCAGAAGGTTACAGGTTCGATTCCTGTCCGGGACTCAAAATAATTTTTCTGAGGATATGATTACTAAAGACTTGCACTGGGTTGGCGGGCGGACTGTGTTTTGTCAATCACGTGAACAAGGTATTAATAAACCGTATTAAATATTCACTTCAGCAGCCCATGAGCAGCCTTATTCGTAAGTACGAATGTAATACGATCGCTCACGCGAGTGAACGAAAGGAAGCCGAATTTCTAAGAGAATGTGATATAGTACGCTATCACGTGATCTTTGACAGACATAGCGAAGCGATCAATGGCGATTTGTGATCTGACGAACTACATCAGCAGATTTTTACGAAGGGTATCACGTTTGCGTAACATTTGAGGAACATATGTTATGTACTTAGACTCGGTAATTCCAAATCTGTTTTCAGAATTGAAAACGGTTAAATATTGACCGAGATAACGTTTAAAATAATCTACGACGAAGTGGCCGCCTGATTGCCGTTTTTACATAAACCGTTTTTACGAAGGGTATGCACGTTCTCGTAATATAATAGACACGTATGTTATGTATTTAGACTCGGTAATTCCAAATCTGGTTTCAGAATTTAAATCGGTTAAATATTGGCCGAGATAACGTTTAAAATATACGTACGATGAAACGGCCTTTTGCGGTTTTTGATCTACAGACTATAAATACACGGCGTGTGCGGCCCTGGGGACCATGGATGGGAAAAAGAAACTCTAGGGGGGGGGGGGGGTGAAAAGGCTGGCGAGGGGTTATTGCGGAACGTATTGATAGTTATCAAGATAAATTCAACGTATTGTGTCTCCTCCACACTAAGCAATCACCTTTTTAATTGAGCTTGTTACCCTGGATAACGAACTGAACTGAAACACATTAGCAACAAGATTCCAGAGTTTTCTTATATTACCCAACTTTTGTAAAGTCTCCAGATATCCAAAAAATCCTGATTTTTGAAAACCGTCAAGAAAAAATCAATTTGGTCCTTCGCGCGAGAAAACATTGCCACATGATGATGTCGATGTATTCTTGCATCCACTTGTTTAGTGAAATCGAGCCACGCACCAAAATGGTAGAAATACGAATATGTAAAACAAACTCAAGCGTGACTATGCCATGTATTATATACGGCTCGGATTATTTTTCTAGTCGATTTTCAATAGTTACACGAAACCCTTTCAAATATTAAAATTTTTGAAATCTCGACAACATTTGCAGCACTTTGAGCGACCTTTTCCATATCATTCTAGCTAAAGCGTATATATTTCAAATTCTACATATAAACGAAGAAATAATAGTGATCTTATCGAATAATAGTGATCTTACCGCAATTACACACATGTATGTGCAAATCACTGGCGGATCTAGACATAATTTTTGTTGGGGGTGCACATCCGAGCGGCAAAGGCTTATTTCATTTAGGTCATTTTCTTGAGCGATACTTGGCATGGCCCATGTCGCTGGAAGCGTAAATTGGGCAAGTTAGAGTTCTGAATTTCTGCTCACTGTGTTGACATGCACACAGAAAAGGAACGCCTAGCGGGCGTCTTGTTTATCTTAAGCTTTCAAGCCAAATAAATACCAGTATCTGCATGTACGTATTGCGTTCCTATTTTTTTCAATGTTATGAAGATATCTCTCTTTTATTTTCATTCAAATCAACTCTTTTTTCCCCAAATTTTCCCACAAAAACTTATCGTTCAGCAAAAAGCATATATGGCGCTCGCAGCGCATTGGCTGCCAGGTCCATATCGCAGGATTCTCCGGACCTCTCATCAACCAATCAGCGTGCGTTATTTTGCGTACAGCTCTGAAAACGAAGCTAAACCACATAATAAAAACTTGGATTGGACCACCACTCAAGGTTAAAAAAATAATCGAGAAGGATGTGCTGCCTTTGAAATAATACCAGCAATTGGTGACGACTATAAATCGTAGTCCCTCGGAACGGCCTATCAATTTATATTACAAAATATATTTGGTATAGTAAATTGTTACCTTGGATACATTAACATGACTTTGTCTGTCAAGAGCAATAGAGAGTTCAGTTTTTTCATCTTCATTTTGCTGTTTCCTATTTTCTATACATTGAAGCTAAAAGAAAAGATATACAGTCATGTAGTTGTATATTTACACTCGAATGTATATGTACAACCAAAATTAGCCATGTCTTTTTACTGTATAACTTGGTAAGTAATTGTGATAATTTTTCGTCAGTGGGATAGATTTTACTACTGCTATATTACTACTACTACCACTACCACTACCACTAATATATACTGCGGTAATAATATATATTTGGAGTATTACACCTCAATGCTCTTACATAATTTCCTATTTACAACTCTTATTTACAATTCACAATAAAACAATGCTATACTGAATAGATGCTAATGAATAGATGTCTTGAGCGATGTTTTGAACATATTTACTGATTTCGAGGTTCTGATGTGAGTAGGCAGAGAGTTCCATAGTCTGGCAGCCGCAAGTGCAAACGAATTGTTACCGTAGCTCTTAGTTAACAAAGGAATAGAAGTTCAAGATCTTTCAGCGCATTACCGCGAAGTCTGTAAAAAGTTGTATCCTCTATCTCGGCCAAGGACGAAGATGATGGTGGTGATGCTGGTGATGCAGGTGGTGGTGGTGGTGGCGGTGGTGGTGGTGGTGGTGGTGATGATGATGATGATGATGATGATGATCTCTTAGTTTCGAAGTTTCGATGTTTGAAAACAATTTATGCTGCCGACCTGCGTTACTAATAATCTGTTGAAATGCGTGAAACTAAAGAAAGCGTAAACGTTTGAAAGTATTTTGTTCTATGCTATTTTGTTCTATTCTAAGTATTTTGTTCTGTCGCATCAGGAGTGTTGGAAGTAGTGTATTGACGAAAAATAGATACGCAGTGCGCATCTGTGTCTAGTTGGAGCTTATCAAATTGAGTTAATTGTGAACTGATAATGATATATATACATGTATGCCAAAGTCGAGAGTACAAAGTTTTATCATCGATATTTAGTGCATATTTATTGTTGTGTAATTTGTTTGTCATTTACAAATTTAAATTGTTGAAATATAATCGTTCCGTGACGATCGTAGTTAGGATGTACATGCACCCATGGCTGGAATGCCTAAGTTGGGGTCACGGAACTTTTTTTAGAAACGGTTTTTCAGGAGCTTGTGGCAACCTTATGAAAGTAACAAGGTTTTGATAATCTTTATGATTAAGTCGCAATACAATGAATAATTTTCTGGTAACATACTGTATTTATGACATTTAATAATGGGCCGTTTAACTGCAGCATGCTTTTAATCAAATATTTATTAAATTATTTAAAGTTATTTATTAAATTATCGATGCTGTTTAGATACTATTGGTATCAACACTGTTGCCAATTTTAAACTACCCTAAGGAATATTTAAAAAATGTTCTCACTCAAGGGATTATATCGATTGCCATGACAACTTGATTACTGTTACCTCAAATACAAAAGACGTGTGAAACCTCAAAACATTGTCATTTGTAAAAATGTTAAGTGTAACCCTAAGCAGAAACTTGACCGCTGTAAAAAACAATCGTATCTAAAAGCATTAGATGGCCCATAAAGACAGCAGTGTGAATGGGACGGTAGAGGGGCTAAAAAAGTAAGGTTCAGGGACATGCTCTCTTTACACAAAGACCTCAATATATGAAAGTTATTAAAGTGATTTCTGAGAAAAGGTTTGGGGCTAAAGCTCCCACCGTCCCTGATGACAGCATAATAACAAATTGACAATGAATGACCTTACAATCAACACAAGCAATTTAATAGAAGATATTTACTGATCGTTTCCTTTTCTTTCCATCTTTCAACATTACTTATCAAAAGAAATTACCAATGATTGTCACAGACAATCCAAAACGAATCCGATTCCAAAAACGAATCCGATTCCAAAAACGAATCCAGTTCGAGAAATCAACAAGCACGCCTTAGGCCTATTTCTCTCACTTCTGCGGAGATCTTGTGGTACATGTAGAAGAATTCTTCGCTCCAGCAGTATTAAATAGAAAGTGTGTGAAGTTGATCGTCCAGGTTGTTGTAGTCTTGAGAAAGACTATTGTTGGTTACTGACGTTTCGACGGCCTCAGTGGGACTACAACAACCTGGACGATCAACTTCACACATCTAATGATACTCCTTATAGGTTCAAACCATTTACAGTATTAAATAACTTAGATCCTACCGAATTCGGTGGTGTCGGGCTCTTCTGCCACATAAGCCCTCCTTGTTAGTATAATTCATATACATGGGCTGAGGCTATACCGATGGTACTGGAAACGCTGTCCGGTATTGTGCTGTTTGACTACCAAAAGGCCGTTTGTTAGTATGAACAATTATCCCCACTCCAACAAACAATCCCTGAACAGCGCTTCACACGTTGTTCTCGATGGAACAGGAAATCGATGACCAAGTTTTTAACAAAGAAGGGGATTGACAGTTTCAGAATTTCCCCCCTCAAACCTGCTATCAGTACCTGAAAATGCACCGATGACACAACGATCTCTGAAGTCGTACTAAAGAATACCTCTAGTAAAATACAAAGCGCCGTTGATATTCAAACCTGGTATACAGAAAATCGACTCCATCTGAACGTTTCCACGTGTAAAGAACTTTTTATACATTGGAGAACTTGACGTAGTTGCTCACGCAAAAATCCTGGGTTTGACTATCAGCAACAACTTGAAGTGGAATGAACATGTTACGAACATTATCAAGAAAGCTAACAAACGTTTACATTTTATTATCCAGTTGGGGCGTGTAAAGGTACATGCGTTAGATCAATCTTAGAATTTAGTTGCCAGGTTTTTCATTATGCCTTGCCAGATTACCTATCCAACGCAATTGAACGAGTTCAGAAGAGATAAAACTTATCCATCGTTTATTGGAATACGAACTACTGTACGTAGATCACCTATTCTTAGGCACAGCGGTCTTGCATCCCTTGGTGATAGGCGTACAAACACATATTTGAAGTTGTTTAGTGAGATAATTAGTAATCCTGATCATAAATTAGCGCATCATCTTCCACCAAAGAACGTTTCATGTTACAACCTCGTGCTTTCTCGCTACCGCGTTCTAAAACTGCCAGATTCCAAAAGACTTATTCCTTCATCGATTAAAGCAGCTCATAGTTGTACATCGATTGTTTTAACCCAATCCTTTTCTCTTTTTGTAAATAGTGAGTAGTTTGGTACCTATTATTTATCTAATTTTTGTAATTATTTAGTATTTTTATATGTCAACCGCATGCAATTCAATTTTATTGTAAAGTGTTGGATGAATGAGGTTGTTCAAATTGTCTGAATCATTTGCGCGAGTCATTCACAAAGAAGGTGAAGTCTGTCTGGTCTGTCTGGTTTCAGGCAGGCTGCATCTTGGGATACCAATGCAGGTCCATCCAACGGCGTCAGTCTGGCTATGGGCTCTCCTGGTTGTCCTCTGACATCTTCAAGCGAATACAGCGAGTCCGACTGATCTACTCCAATCAGTAGATTTTCTCCAACCAGTATAGATTTTCTCCAATCAGTAGATTTACTCCAATCAGTAGATTTACAGTAGATCTACAATAGGTCTGGGTCCTATGACTGGAAACGTAATCCCATTCAAGTGCTTCAATTTCGACTTGTACACGTTCCAATCCACCACCTCCATGTTACCTGTCACTCGTTCTATTGTGTAAGCTGAGGCTTCGTTGCAGCTATAGGCTCTCCCATCTGTACTGCTAATCTGGAAATCCACTATGAAGAAGCTATCAAACCTTTCTTTGTTGTCATTCAGTACATTAACAGGCAGTTTACAAGGCTCCCCTTCAAGGCCAAGCTCTGCAGCAACATCGCTGTTTAAATAGGAACTGCAGATTTCTTTCCCATGCACGATGGTTGTGAAGGTCTTTTTGGTCTGTGCCAGTTTTTCCCATTCTCTGCGATACCATGCACATTCGGCTCCTGTTAGAAGACTCCCCTCAATGTCGTTACAAGACATCTGAAACAAAGCTTGTGGTCTTTGGCTACGTCAGGCCTCTCAACAAAGGGCGTGCGATCGCTCATGCGTGCACACACGCGCCCAATCTTGAAGCGAGCGATTGATCAGCCACGCAAAATATTAATTTCTTAAACAATGAAACGAGTTGTTGGAAAATCATTTTGAGAAACCATTATCTCTTGCAAATAATGCTCTCAAATAATGGAAAGCTTCAAGATCTTCGTAAAAAGCCACTATTCCATATCGCCATACGCAAAGTCCTTGTGGAAATCCGTAGAAATCTTGTGGAAATGCGTAATAATAATAATGTTTACCATTTATATAGCGCAAATTAGCATGTGTATATGATCAAATGCGCTTTACAACATCGACAATTTATTCTATTATATTCAGTACCTAGTACCCAGTACCCCAATCAATTAACCTTAGCTATTTATTTTTACAGTTTTTATCATCATTAGTTTTCCGAACTATTTATCCTAACCCGCCCTGTCAACTGGGGAGTTGACAGGGTGCCCACGACTTTCGGCAGAGTGTTGACCAAGTCGTATAATTCTTCTTGTTGCAAGAGAACGTAGAACTTACTCTCTTCAGTATTTACAAAATTAACATTGAGCTGGACAGTAATGAAATTCACGGATTGATTAATACTACTGGAGTCATATGTTGTGCCTCTCTTAAGTTAGGCAAAGATTGAGATGTGGTATGCATACCACTGAATGGAAGTGATGTCACATCTTGGGACGGAATCAATGGAATTGTTGCACTGAAGTTACTGTGGTTGAACCACTGCGCCTACACACGCCAATGTTAAACAAGGAGCGATTGATTGCGCCCACAAAATATTTATTTCTTAGACAATGGAGCGAGTTGTTGGAAACTCATTTTGAGAAACCATTGTCGCTTGGACATTCGAGACCTCATGTGCTCTTAACTCATGATAATAGAAAAGCTTCAAGATCTTCGTAAAAAGCTACAATTCCATATCGCCATACGCAAAGTCCTTTTGGAAATCGGTAATGCGTCGCAAGGAGTTCCCAATCCGCTGTACTTTGGCAGGCCTCATCACGAGCATCCCTGGATCAAACTTGTCTGTCGAACCTTCAACGTACGTTCAACGACTGTTGATGCACCATAAAACTATAGTTATTTTATGGCAACGACGGGTGGAGCACAGAAGAAACAATCGAGATTATAAACCATGTGGTCGAGATCTTGTGAGAGGCCTTGTCGAGCGCCGAAGGCACGAGAACCCTCTAGCGGGGTTCAGGTTTACAACAAAATATGATCATAAACAGCATAATTTTAGTCTACTTTCACTTTCTTCGTCAATAGCTGACTAGTTTACGTCAAAATTAATTTTGTCGAAATTAATCGCGACCATAGTGTCTGTCAAATTGTCGGCGCTATATTGGACGACCCTGCCGAGCACGAATCGCCGTCATTCTCGCTGTTGGTCGACCAACTCGTGGTTCGCCCCAACAAGCGTTGGAAGCAGATCACGAACATTCTCACATGGATGCAGGCGTTTTCTATTTATATGTTGGTATTGACCGGGTATTGGCCAGCCTGTGCAGCCGATTTGTTGCTGTGCCAACTGCTGGTAATGCGCACAGCCCAGAAATTTGCTGGGGCCGAGTGGCAGTCATATGATCGACGCAACCGTATGCAAGCTCAGCGAATGGTCACGTATGAATGCGGAATTGTTCCATTTTCACAGGCCAAGTTAGCTTCGACTCTGGAGTTGTTACATTGTTGGGCAGCCAAGCGATGGTGTTCTCGCAAAGAGCTAAAATCATTAATCGGCTATCTGCAACACGGCCGGCTTGTGTCATGGCTGGCTCAATCGGTCTCGCCTGCCATGGATGAAGTTTACCTTGCCGCATCCGCGCGCTCCTTGCACGTTGATTGGGGAAGGCTAAAAGGGATGACTCAAAAGGACCTGTCTGTTTTTTCCTGTTTTTTAATTTTTCGTTAGGTTATGGATAGCTACGGTTAGGGCTAGGTTTAAGGTTAGGATCAAGGTTAGGATCAAGGTTAGGGTTAGGATTAGGATTGAGATTAGGATTAGGATTGAGATTAGGGTTAGGATTAGTAGTTCTAGACAATGTAAAGGTCCTTTTGAGTCATCAGCTCTTAGCCTTGGCTACGGAGACCCAACGCTAAATAAGCCCAGTTTACGCCAGGTTATTCAAGGTATCAACTGCTCTCGTACAAGCTCCAGCATGCCTCTGTGGCCTATCACTAGGGATGTGTTGTGCACTATTCAACGTACTCTCGCCGCATCGAATACCTGTTTTGACTCGCTCATGTTCTGGTCGGCTTGTAGCCTCACGTTTTTTCGGTTTCTTGTGGGTTAGCAAACTTACATCAATAGATCATCGCCTCCTTCAACCCTTCCTGGCATCTTTCTCTGGCAGATGAGGAGTTTCTTCCAGGCCACCCATCCCCTGGTATGTGGCTCAGAATTAAAGTGTCCAAAACAGATCCCTTTGGTGCAGGTCACTATGTTTACATTGGTCGTACGTCGAACCATCTCTGTCCCATCCAAGCGCTTCAGCTATACATTGCTCGTCGGGGGGCCGCATTTGTTTGGTCTGACGATAAGTCCTCTCACTCCTGGCCTATGTCAACTTGTATCTCTGTGGGCAGACTACTCAGGAAGCTTCCACATTTGAGCGGCCACATTGGCGGCGGCCGCTGGTATCTAGGAACATTTGATTCAATCCTTGGGGCGATGGATCAGCCATGCCTTTCTTTGTTATATTCGCACGGCACCGGATATGTTTCTTGCGTTGCCCCGCTGCTGTGAGGGTTGGAGACATTGTGGAGGAGGTTAACGGTAACCTTCTCGAACCCCTGGAGGTAACTGGAGGTAATCTAGAGAGTGTACCATTAGCATTCCTCATTTCCGGAGCCCAGCACAAATCACACTGTCGCACAATCGCAATGCCTAGCTAACGATCACGATTGCAATGCCTATAGCTACCATCTCCATCCCTATCGATCTGCAAATAAAATTTTACCTCCTTATTCACATCTTCTATATCTGAGTCAAGAGCCTTCCTTTTTTCAACAATTTCTCTAAAAATGGAAAGAAAAAAATACATACATGTATTGGATATATGTAATATATTAAAAAGAGAAATAACTGAACTTTGTTAATTGTTGAAAAATACCTGTATAAAATGTACTGTATTATATACTGTATAAGGGCTAGGAAAAATACATTTTATATATATTTTGAAATACCTGCCCTGTATTATCTATTGAATAAAATATATATTGTAATTAGACTTTCACATTTTAAATAAAAGAAATTCGAGCATGTTCTGTAGAGAACATGTACTGTATATATATAGGATCTTTATGACTAATTCTTTATACACATACTTTAATTGTCTGGACATTAAGTCAACTTGCTTTAACAGATGGGCAGGCTGTGAATGTATTTGTAGTAATTCTTCCTTTTGGTTCTGCTCTTCATATAAATTTTTTTCACATTCAATTTGAATTTCTTTTACTTCAACTTCTCGAGATTCTAATTCTTCTTTTAAACTCTTGCTCTCTTGGATTCTTTTAGCCACTTCAACTTTCATTTCCTCAATGAATTTGTTGATTTCTTTCACTTCTTTTTCAATTTCATCTGCTTTGGGCATACGAGAGTACTCTTTTTCTAACATAGTTCTTTCTTCCTTCAGTCCATCCAAGACAAAATCCAACTGGTACTGCCTTTCATCAGCTTGTGCTAATTCATTAGAATGCTTTAAAAGATCTTGTCTTAGTCTGCTTCCTTCTGTTGCCTCACCTTCAGGAAAATTATTTGCCTTTTCCAGTTCTGATCGCTGTTTTTGAACATCCTGGTGTAATTCTTTTGCATTATGTAACAATGAGGTTTCTGATTCCCTGGTAGACTGCAATAGTTTATGGTGAGAAGTGTACGTTGATTTTAATTTGGCTAGTTTCTCACCATCGAGTTTGCCTTGGAGAAATAGCTGGTAATTAACGAATAAAAACAATCACATATAATCAAATGGCAATAGAATGTTACGTTTGAATGTTACGAATGTTACGGTAATTAAAAAAGTATTATAATATACACTCACATCATCAAGGCATTGAAAAGCTGGGCTTGATGAGACATCTACTTGACCTTGTTCTTGTGAAAGTTTTGGTGCAACAGCACATATAGCTGAATCTGCTTCACTATCACCTTCTTGTTGTTCTTCCGTGTCGCTCATTGCTCAAAATGCAATTAGGTTTGTCATTTCTAGGCGAATCATTTCCGAGAGCATTTTTCTGATTTTATGCTACCCGGTGTTCAGTTTCACTGTTAATTTGGTTGCCATGATAACAGATTTGCATAGTCATTAGTTCCCCTTACATCCCCGAGATCCCTAATTTACACCCGTATCACGAGACGTTCAACTTGACAATTATCAGCAGCAAAGTGCAGAGGAATATAGCACCATCATGATAAAATGAACCTTGAGCAGTTATTCAGTTTAGATGATGATATCTTACCACTGAACGAAGAGCGAAAGACATTCAGACAAAAAGGTGCTCATCCAGGTAGGCAACAACAAACAACTGCAAACGTTCCTCAGTGGCTCAGTAGTCAGTGTTAGGCCACATAAAAAAAATTACTTGTTTAGCGTCCACCCATTCCAAATTTTCCAGGTCGGGAGGGAGGTTTTTATTTTTATTTTTTTATATTAAAAACCGTCGTGACAAAGCAAACCGGATATAAAATTTCAATTAACCGTGGTTACACTTTTGTCTGATCATGGTCTCATCGAGGTGCCCGACACAATGGAGATCGACAATGCTCAAATGGACAGTAAAACATGAGTAGGGTATTTCCATGGATAATAGAAAGACTGGATAGGAAACTAAGATCACGTGTGACGTTTCCAGCGTGCTGATTGGTTAAGGCACCAGTTGATATAGTTGAACATGACGTCACAAAATCCCCATAAATCGCAACTTTTTGCAATAATACAGCTAAAAATGTTAGTCAAACTACCAAAAAATATAACAATGCCACTTTACGATGGAATATCCGACTACCATTACTCATTTTAGACGAAAAGTTCCAACTTTAGACGGTGAAAAACGCGTCGCAAATTTCAACTAAAACAACAGTAGTTTTTGCGACGTCAGTTTCTTCACAACAAAAAGAAAACAGCTGAAACAAAGACGAACAACATTTAGATGCAGACGGGGACCAAATACAAAACGACCTAATTCGTTTGGAACAGTGGCAAACCATATGGCAAATGAACTTTAATCCCTCTAAATGTAAAGTAATTTGTTTCTCTACAAAACGAGACCCGCCCAAGAAAACATATAAACTATGTGGAACCATATTGGAAGAAGTGAAATCTATCTCATATCTTGGTCTTACACTAGATGAAAAGTTGAAATGGTCTAGTCATGTTCAAAATATTACAACCAAAGCAAACAAAACTCTTGGGTTAATGAGACGAAATTTTTGGAATTGTCCTCGTGAAATAAAGGAGATAACATACAAAACAATCGTTAGACCTAAACTCGAGTATGCCAGTGCGGCTTGGGACCCTTATCTCAAGAAAGACATAGCAAAAGTGGAGAAAGTACAAAGGAAAGCGGCAAGATTCTGTACAGGAAATTACAAACAAACAGCCAGTGTTACGGATATGATAAAAGAATTGGATTGGGATACTTTGGAGTTAAGGAGATCAAAGTCTCGACTAAATATGATGTATAAACTGAGCCATAAGATAGCTAATTTTGATACAAGTGAACACCTCGTGCTCAATAGCGAAAAAAGGACACGTGGCAGCCATAATTTTAAATATGTTTTACCTAAAATAAATAAAGACGTTTTTAAATATTCATTTTTTCCACGAACAATTAAAGATTGGAAACTCTTTACCAAACATTTTAGTAAATACGAACTCATATGAGTCTTTTAAATTGGAACTTGAGAATTTTTATCCAAAGGCAAGGTAGTTTTATACCTACTTTTGCCATATTTTTAAACCTTAGGTTACTGTAAATTTTAATTAGTACAGTTGGTGTGATACCTTACACGGTCTTTACCGACTTAATGTATGTAGATGTAGATGTAGATGTAGATTTACCTCGAACACTTAGTCGTGGCTAGGCAGGTTTGTGAGACGATGGAACTTTTTGGAATCTCAATATAGCTACCTGAATACGAAAATATGGAGAAGTCAAAGAGAAACTCAGCAAAATCTGCATACTCGTGACATCTTCGTGATATCACGATTTTCAACAAGATTTTCACGCTGACGTCAGCTAGTTTCCTTAGAAATATCAAATACCATGGATAATAAAAAGACTGGAAAGGTGGAAAAACGATAGTTTTGATAGTTTAAACTATGTTTTGTGCAAAATAAAAAATAAAAATAAAATTGAGGTCGGGGACATTTCCCAGGTCGGGCGGGGACGCTAAACAAGTAATTTTTTTTATGTGGCCTTAATATATTTATTAAAGTTCAGACTTCAGTATTTTATTTAAACCTATTCTGATGGGTTCCTGACTCATGTGAGGTAATTTAGTTTACTTGGCCTTGGCTTTGGGCGAGGCTTTGGGTTAATTGTGTACACTGTCAAGTGTCACGGTACTCCTCCTAGTGGTGCTTTCGCATCAGTAGCACTGTAAAATTAATCTTGGTTAACTTAGCAACTTCAGTCCATGTATCTTGCGAGTCTAGCTGTGATGCCGGGACAAAGAAAGATTGAATCTTCCTCTGAGCCATACGTCTGCGTAAACTTGCAGCGGAAAAAACTCGTTCTTTCACGTATAATTTTTAGGGGGGCTCCCCTGCTTCTTGCAATTAGGGGGATGCTGGCCCCCCTGGTTCCTACTGCCAATTAGGCAGTCTAATGTTTAACTTGGAGAATGAAATCTCATGGTGATTTCTGTAGCAGAATCTAAAACATTAGGCAACCCCCTTCTCTGGTTACCCCACCCTTTACCCTACCCATCCCTCAAGGTTAGAATTAATGGATGGCAAATCGCTAGTCACTTTTATGATTATGCTTTTCAACCATCAGAAAAATGGCTATTAAACAATTTGTTTCACATGCATGTAGTTGTGAATTGTGGTGGTGACATTTTTTACTACAACGTTGACATTGAATACATACCAGTACTTGTAGCAGTACTCGTACCACTGTTGTTTGAATACGTAACAGTATTCAAAAGTGTGAAATTAGCTGTGGGATCTATACGATTTGATGCTAAATGTTATAATAGACCCCTGCATTGTTTGGAAAAGTAGTGTGAAAATTTGCTATTCAACCAAATGAGCTTTTATGTCCTACCTCTGTGTACTGTATATATGGTTTAAATGATAGTTAACTATCCACACGGCATTCAACAATCATAATTCCACTACACCTTCCTTATAATGTTAACAACACTTTATTACACTCATGCAAATTCTAGCGAGGGGAGTTACCCCATTACGACCCTAGCATTCACAGTACGTGCCAATGGCGAATCTCTAGTACGGTAATTAACTAATATATTGGAGGGTGTCCTCGTCCCCAGGGGGCTTGGGTATGAGGTTGGGGTTTGCACTGGGTCATGTTGCTAGAGCAGCCCACAGACAAGCCTAAACTTGCCAACGAACTAGTTGCACAGTTTACAACTAACTAGTTGCCACCCTCCAACAGAGCTGGAGAAGGAATTTGAGGCACAAACTCTGCCCAATGGTGTTACGAGTCCCAATGTCATGATCAAACTAAGCACCAGGCCGAGGACAGCAAAACACGAGGAGGCGTGCAAATGTAGCGTAGGTATAAGCGTTGCTAGACCAGCAACCGAGGGTTTTAATCAGGTGATTGGGTATACCAGCTAATGCAGCCCAGGTGGCCACGCCAATGCAGAAACTGTGGCTAGAATAGTTCCCAGACATGCCGGTGGAGGAAAGGATGGAATGGAGCCAGCAGTTTACCAAGGAGGGTGTAAGTGGTGTACCGTCCTGGCAGACGAATAAAGGGCCTGGAGATGACCCCCGGAGGGAAACATAGTGCAGTAGAGCAGCTACCAGACAAATAGACTTCCCCCGACTGACCCAGATAGATGACACAACCACGACTAAATGGGTCGAGAGTAACTCGAGCTCCCGACGAGTACAAGTCGACTTACGCACCCAATGGTGGAGGAGCTGTAGGATACGGGAAACCTTCTCCTGCTGTAACCGTGCAGATTGGCGAATGGAATCCAGCTCGATCCTGAGGAACACCAGCGACGTCGACGGACCCTCGCACTTATCAAGATGCAACGGTAAGCCAAGATGGCGAAACACTGCGAACGCCGTATCCACGTGAGCTTGACAGGTGGGCGACATGGCAGGGCCAAGGGTGCGGAAGTCATCAAGGTAATGAAACAGAGGAGACCGCATATCCATTCAACCGCTGAAGCCACCGAATCGAAGATGAAGGGAGCCGACCGTAAACCAAAGGGGAGAACAAGGTCGACATAAAAACCATCCCGCCACTTCATCCCCAGCAAAAAAAACGATCATCTGGGCAGATAGGCAGGTTGCGATAAGCCGCCAGGACGTCGAATTTGGCCATCAAAGCGGCCGGACCCAACGCGACCAGAACCCGAATGGCATCATCCACGGTCACGTAGTACAGCGAAAAGGGGTATTTTGGAATACCGTCGTTGACGCTACTCCCCTGCGGCGAGGAAAGGTCCAAGATGAGGTGCCATTTTCCCAGCTGGTGGTTCTTGGGAATGACTCCAAACGGACTAACGTGAAGGCAGGGTCATGGGGAGAAGTAAACGTGTCTGCGAGACGGTGGGCGGCGAGCTCGGCAGGGAGATACGCGTCAACCACCTCCGGGTGCTCAGACGCAGAGCGCACGTTAGAGGAGCGGTCCGCTCAGGCGAGAAAGCATCGCGATGGTGGCCAGGAGACAGCAGGAACCGACGGCAGGAAGGCCACTGAGGAAGGCTGTAATGCACCCAACGAAGAAGACGAAACACCCGACCACGACGTTACCAAAGGCGGTCGAGGCGACGCGTACACGGGCAACACGGCAGAAGAGGGAACAATAGACCCAGAGAGCGTGGGGGCGACAGAAACAGACGAAACAACAAATGACGCCGAACTCTGAGGCACAGCTAGCTCGTCAGCCGATAACATCTGCCCCAATACGGGAACTATGACTGGAGTACTTTCCAGTGATGCCAGTACAAGTGAGGATATTCCAAAGATAAAATTTTACTTGAGCTGGAGATAGAGGTGAACCATCACTCCAAATAAAAAGGGGACGTGGCGATAGACCCCGGTTAGCCAGATAGTGTTGGGGATACACTGGGCAAATGTTATGACCTGAACGACCCAAGTACACGAAGCATCCTACGCCGAACGTGTCGGTTTTGGAATACTTAAGACGTAAACGAGATAAGGGCGGAGTAGAACCTGGAGATACTTCAACACCCGCTATAGACAAATGATGGGACGGATGGAACGGACCCCACGTGGCAAATTCGCTAACCCGCAAGAAACCAAAGAAGGCAAGACAACACGCGGCCCAAAACATGGAGGCGTTGGAGCAATCAGGAACTTCGGGGAGAAGGGAGTGCAATGAACGAAGAATATCTTTTGTGATTGAAAATCGAGCCGGATGTTCGAGCGAAGGAAAACGAAGGGGAAACATTGGCGACGGTTGAAGAGACGAGGGATTCTGTACCGTCGGCTGGCCAAGTAGCGAGGCAATGCCAAAGGATGCACCGGCGAAGGAATCACAGAGGAAGCTGTGACAGGCTGCGACGTGTAAACGATGAGGCTGCATCGTCAGGTCTGCCAAGGAAGAACTCGTCATGTTCGGACTATTGCGCGATAACCGAGGCATAAGCGACGTAAAGAATGATCAGCGAGTAAGCCGAAAGCCATTTGAGCAAGTGTTTATATATGATAACGAAGGTCCTGGAGTCCCGGGACCCGCATGTGAAAACCGCTGACGTCAACATCTTTTATTATGATTTAACGTTCATGCAAGAGTCTGCGATAGCACCCCCGATAGCCCCGCGATTCGTGACCATACGCTGTATGGAACCACACCTAATTGGGCAGTGTCCTGAACCAATTCAATCTTTGGAGGGTGTAGCTCTAGGACCCAGAGATCCACAAAGACGGGAGCGGTCTCATAGGTAGAACAGCCCCAGGCGAGCCCAAACTCCCCAACTAACTTGTTACAATGTTGCCGAGAATTACCCTCTCCTGACCAGAACGGCTGTCACACATAAAGTGGAGAAAAAACTTACCGTATAATAACAAATGGAGGATTGCCTTAGGAGCATTGCTGTGAAGAGAATATAGCTGCGAACATGCACAAGAACAGACGACATTTAAGTTGATGGAACAACAAAAGAGATTGCACACAGTAAACACATGCAGCAGAACAGGAGACAACAAGCATTTTAGTTATCACCCAGGATAGCTGGGGAGCAGATCAGTTCTACTGGCGCGATTGTACACACTAACAGTAAAATATCACCTGGAGTAGCCGAGCAGCAATATTACTTTATACACAATAAACACATGCGCAACAGAACAGGAGACAAACATAAATTAAATTAAGTCACCCAGAATAGCCGGGGAATAAACCAGATGTACACTGGCGCGATTGTACACACACTAACATTAAAATAGTAGCTAAGCAGCGAACCAAATTTACTGGTGCGATGGAGCAAACACATGCAGCAGAACAGGAGACAAACATAAAATAAGTTAGCCCGCAGACGAAAGCAAATACTGGCAGCTGCCGACAATATGCAAGCAAAGACATAGCGCAAATACAGTCCCCCAACGGCTGAACGATAAGCAACGTTGCAGAATATACGGACCCGCACAAGCGCTAGCAGCAGTTGAAACGGATGATCCCCGATACGACTGAGCAACAGCAGGCAGCACAAATACAGCCCCCCAACGACTGTACGGCGACGTTGCCCAGTACGGACCCGGATGACCCCCCACACGACTGAGCAACAGCAGGGAGCACAAATACAGTCCCCCAACGACTGTACGGCGACGTTGCCCAGTACGGACCCGCACTAGCAGCTAGCCAGTAAGCAACAGCTGAATGAAAGCAAAGTAGCACAGTCCAAAACACGGGAGCACAATAATGAGCTACATGTATGTTAGATGAGGGTTGGGTGGGAGGGAACGAAGTATCGTGTACGACGAACAGCGCACGAATAATCCCTGAAGTGGAGGATCGTCAGATGCCAAGAGTTTTGCATTGACGTAAGGCATTCAGTGCACACACCCTGAATATCTATAGGGCCCCAAGGGACCACAAGACCGGCAGCACACTTACTTTGACCATACGCTGTATGGAACCGCACCTAATTGGGCAGTGTCCTGAACCAATTCAATCTTTGGAGGGTGTAGCTCTGTCGGAGAGGGTTTTACGCTAATACAGTAGCTGAGGAACAGTTTACAGGACCCAGAGATCCACAAAGACGGGAGCGGTCTCATAGGTAGAGCAGCCCCAGGCGAGCCTAAACTCCCCAACTAACTTGTTACAATGTTGCCGAGAATTACCCTCTCCAACGCCACCCTCCAGCTTTTAGCTGGAGAAGGGATTTGAGGCACGAAACCTGCCCAATAGACTTGCTCCAAGTCCGCCTCTTGGTTCGGTTAAAACGAGTTTAGTGGTTTGGGTTTGTTTACACCGGTTTGTTTCGAGTTTTGGTATTAAAGACTTACGGCTCTTCTTGAAGATATCAAAGCCTGCCCCATTCCATCGAGGTTGTATAGTGCTTGCAGGTCTGTCTAGCCAGCCTATCTGCTTGGTCGCCGCCCTTTTGCGTTATTGTCATCTCCGATGCTCATCACCGGTCCATTCTATCCCAGAGGGGTGTTAGGTAACTTTCTCGTCTTGGCTGGCTACCCCGCATCACTTCATGAACACACTTGGTCGTTGGTCCAGCGATTCTTCCCTTCGATATTCGTTCTCCTCCACCCGTAGTCCACGACGCGTTTCCTGGTCTAATCCTGCAGGTGTTGATGTGCCAGATGCGACGAAGTTGTCCGAACAAGCGAACTCACTGACCCGAAGTTTTTGTTTTAGATTTATCACTCGGTTAGGTGAACGGACCACCCCCAATAGTCTAGAAGCCCAATGATAGGGGTTCTGAGGGCCAACGATTTAAGGTCGTTATCCGAAGGTTACCAGAAAGCTGTATAGCAAAGCGTGCGGAAGCTATCGTGGGCGACCAGCGGTATTCCAGCATCCGAAAGTGAAATAAAGCGTCAGCAGCGCAGTTACTCTACCGGGCGTGCGAAGCGCGGACCGGCCATGCGGGTAAGACTTTGCAGAAAGTGCATGAGCTCAGACGTCCGGAACGTACAGCTGATGAGAATGTTGACCAAACACCATGTTGCTACCGAGCGACAGGACGCGTAAAAGAACCTCAAACTACGTGAGACACATCAGGGCCGCAACCTTTTGTAACTTGAGACAGACCAAGGCGCCATGGCAATTGTAATCTGAAACAACTGAGGTGTCGCAGCAAATGTATCTGAGTCCCAGGAGGTGCATTGGCAATTATAATCCGAGACACAGCAGCAGCGAGTGCAACCTGAGATACATATACGAAGCAGCAGCAGCAGCAGCTAAAACCCCATAGAGGCGGCGGCAAATGTAACATGAGACACATCAGGTGTGGCATGGCAATTGGTCAGGTGTCGTACAACTTAGAACCTCGAGATGCATCAGGTGTGGTGGCAAATTTAACCTAAGGCTAGCCTGTGAGTAGGCTCTCCCGGGGAGGGAGAGCCTGCACGCATCCCATACAACTTTACTTCCCGCCCTCAAAGTGCTCCATCAACGTGCTGTCAAAAATTAGCCAATTAGCGCGAACCGGAAGTTATTGCGAACGCTTGAGAAAAACATCGACAAAATCGTGTTCGGGGAGAAAACCGCTACTGTAGATGATGTAAAGTGTCATTGAACGTCATGTACGGTGATACTTGGAAGTCCATATCAACAGAAAATCTATTTATGCCATCTAAAAATCGAGGATTGGAGGGTGAAATTCTGTCAATAGTGCAAGTTTTGGAGCAATTATAGAATACCCGTCCACTTTTGAAACCGCATTTAAAGGCAGAAATACAAACCAGGTTGCTCTAAAATCTCTTTAAATATAATGTCGAAGGTTTATATTGTGTGTACTTGTCGATAGTTATCAAATTAAATGGGTGTTTTAAAATAGAACGAAGCAATTGTATATTATGATGGAACTTTCCGTAATTTGACCCTTTTACTAACTGTCAACATATATTATAAATTGCGAAGCTAATTCCTATGAGTACGAAGAAAACACTGAAACCTCTACGCCTTAGCCTCTTCAACTTGGTCGTATACAATACTTCTAAGAGGACATACAACGAGAGCAGAAGTCCGTTGGCCTTTTTCGATCTTGCTTATGAGAACCAAAAGTTGATAAGGCTTTTCCCATATCCCGTTGGTAATACCGCTAGAACGTCGTTTCCGTTAAGCAAACTATCAATTGTAGAATATTGCTCATCTTTCAACTCCAAGGAAAACTTTAATTTAGCTGTGAGAGAGTTCAAAACATTTTTTATAAACGTTCTCTGTTGTTCAACATCTTTCGGCCGTGTTGCACACGTCATTACAAATTAGCCAATGAGAATTTTGCGTCCCGTACGGGACGCAGAGAAGCAAAATTGTATCGGATCCGTGCAGGCTCTCTTTCCCCTCTGCCCGCCCCCCGCAAGCCGCCCGCCCCAACCCGCAGAGAGCCTGCTCGCAGGCTAACCTAAGGCAGGACAGGCGCAGCAGCAATTTGAACCTGAAACACGCGAAGTACAGCAGCAGCAGTTAGAGCCCGGGACACATCCGGCGTAGCAGCAATTGTAACTCGAGACACATCAGGTGTGGCATGGCAATTGGCACGGCGGCAAATGTAACTTGAGACACATCAGGTGTGGCATGGCAATTGGTCAGGTGTCGTAGCACTTGAAACCTCGAGACGCATCAGGTATGGTTGCAAATTTAACCTAAGGCAGGACAGGCGCAGCAGCAATTTGAACCGGAAACACGCGAAGTGCAGCAGCAGCAGTTAGAGCCCGGGACACATCCGGCGTAGCAGCAATTGTAACTCGAGACACAGCAAGTGTGGCATGGCAATTGGCAAAGGTAAAATCCAGGGTAGCGGAGGTAAGACCCTGAGTAGCGGAGGTAAGACCCTGGGTAGCGGAGGTAAGACGCTGGGTAGCGGAGGTAAGACGCTGGGTAGCGGAGGTAAGACCCTGGGTAGCGGAGGTAAGACCCTGGGTAGTGGAGGTAAGACCCTGGGTACGAGGTTGGTGTGGTGGCAATTGAACGTATAAGGCAGGACAGGCACAGCAGCAATTGGAACCTGAAAACACGCGAAGTGCAGCAGCAATTAGACACCGGGACACATCCAGCGTAGCAGCAAGTGTAACCAGAGACACATCAGGGGCATAGGCAATGGCAAGCTGAGACACATCAAGTGCCGCGCGGCACATGAAAAACTGACAATTAAAATAACACATTATGTTGAAGCATGTATCCGGGATCAGCGCACAAAAAATGGACAGCACCTTGTTTGGATAACCACCTGATAATGGACAGCACCTGATTATTGTGGGGAAATCGGATACTTGCATGCATGGCGGACAACGAAGGTGTGTTCGTATGAAAGTGATTGTAAGTTTAAGTACACCAGGGGTAAGTCATTACCAGTACAAACAGAGAGCACTCATGGGGCTGTGGCCAGCTTAGAACAAGAATCGCCCGCGAGGCTAGTCGTTGACGCCATGGTCAGCGTAAACAATAATACATTGCAGAACGAAGTAATAGCACAAAGCGAAACTCCTGGGAGGGAAGACCCCCACGACGGTCTAGACGAACTCGCACACAAGGCATAACCGGGGGGGAACTAGGATATCAGGGGGGGGGGGGGAAGTGAGCCGAAGAAAACCCTAGAACCCGGGGACCACGAACCGATGAGACAACAACCAATCATACGAGGTAAGGAAAACAAGCGATCTACAACAGGAAAATATTTAACAGTTGGAAGTTATAGAAAGGAGTGCGGAGTACATCCTACGCAAAACGTGCCAGGTGGGATGAATGGCGCGGGCACATAAGCGGTAAAATGACAGTGAGCACCAAGCAGTCAACTATCCTGCAGAGAGCAACGGACATGCAATGCAATCAATCAATTTAACCAGATATAAGTAAACAAGCGGGCTGCTTAGTATAGAGACGGCAATAAAGCAGCGTAAACGGACAAACTGATAAGATGAATGTCGAGCGCACTTATGATAAGCGGCAAATTGACAGCGAGCACAAAGCAATGTACGAACAAACCAAGTTCTCCGTGAAATAACTATCTTGCAGAGAGCAACGGATAAGCAAAGCAAGCAAGAAATTTAACCAGATATAGGTAAATAAGCTGGCTTGGAACAGACGGTAATAAAGCAGCGTAAACAGCGCTTCGCAACAAAACTGAAAAGATGAAGGCCGAATTAAGGAACTTATAGCAAGGTTGTGAACTACTTCTAGGATATAAGCGGTAAATTGGCAGCGAGCACCAAGCAATTATACGAACAAACCAAGTTCTCCGTGAAATAACTATCCTGCAGAGAGCAACGGATAAGCAAAGCAAGTAATGCAAGCAAGCAATTTAACTAGATATAGGTAAACAAGCTGGCTTAGAACAGACGGCAATAAAGCATCGTAAACAGCGCTTCGCAACAAAACTGAAAAGATGAAGGCCGAATTAAGGAACTTATAGCAAGGTTGTGAACTATTTCTAGGAGATAAGCGGTAAATTGGCATCGAGCACCAAGCAATTGTACGAACAAACCAAGTTCTCCGTGAAATAACTATCCTGCAGAGCAACGGATAAGCAATGCAAGCAATAAATTTAACCAGATATAGGTATAAAACAAGCTGGCTTAGAACAGACGGCAATAAAGCAGCGTAAAACAGCGCTTCCCAACTGAAAGATGAATAGCGGAGGCACGTCTAACAAGGGTGTAAACTATTTCTAGGTGCCGAGATAAGCGGTAAATTGACAGCGAGCACCAAGCAATTGTATGAACAAACCAAGTTATCCGTGAAATAACTATCCTGCAGAGAGCAACGGATAAGCAAAGCAAGCAATGCAAGCAATAAATTTAACCAGATATACTGGTACCTGGCTCGATTAGTACAGACGGCAATAAAGCAGCGTAAACAGCGCTTCGCAATAAAACTGCGAGCACCAAGCAATGTACGAACAAACCAAATTCTCCGTGAAAACAACCATCCTACAGAGAGCAACGGACATTAAGCAATGTAAGCAATAAATTTAACCAGATATAGGTACAAGCTGGCTTGATTAGTACAGACGGCAATAAAGCAGCGTAAATGGCGCTTCGCAGCACAACTGATAAGAGCACACGGTTTACAACATAATAAACCCTGATTGACAAGGTACAAACCGCAAGACCGGCTGCTGATGTGGGTCTAAATTGAAGAGGTTAAGTTTGAAAACCATTTGGGCTAAGAACGTTGCAAGCATTTCGGCCAAGTGAACCACGACCAACGAACGAACGGGAATTTTCTCGACTCAAGGCAGGATTTCGCAATATATCTACACCGAATAAGTTGTGAAAGGCTTTGCAGCAGCATCTAACGCTTGTAGGCTTGGTCAGAAACCGTTTGAACACAGGAAACGGTGTATATCTTCGAGCAGCGAAGTCAACGAAGTATCGTGTACGACGAGCAGCGCACGAATAAGCCCTGAAGTGGAGGACCGTCAGATGCCACGAGTTTTGCATTGACGTAAGGCATTCAGTGCACACACCCTGAATATCTATAGGGCCCCAAGGGACCACAAGACCGGCAGCACACTTACTTTGCATGATGTTAATTATTTTTATTGCATAAATCCATATAATAAAATACATAATATAAAATGTATTACGTTAGACAGACAGTAAACATTTCAGTTATATTAATAAAAGTGTTGCACTGTGCACATATGGTGGCTGCATGACGTAGTGTACCCTTAACTAATTAAGAAATAGAAAATGAACACCTGTATTTATATACAGTAGCATGACGCAAACATGACACTAGATATAGGCATATAGCCTCGTGCAGTGCACTGACCAGTGGCCTACATGTAAGAAATGAGAGAACCTGGTGACTAGTCTACTTGAATGTAGCTGAAGCCATAAATCACAATTTTTTTAATGCAATTTAGGTCATATTTATTCATTTTGTTTATCCATGTCACACAACATAATAAATTAAAATAATTTAAGAGTGCGGTGCTCAGCACGCCTTGGCTGACGATGGCGATGGTGTGCAATGTTTTTCAGGGCACTATATTCACAGGGCGAATAATCTACAAGGCATATTTTGATGAATATTTTTTTATCAGAAACTTGCCATAAATCTTGTTTTGTTTACACGGGGAATTCCGTGGCTTAAAAGTCTCACTTTTCTGAAAAGAAACCCTCTTCTACATTAAGTTTTCAAATGAATTTGAGAATTTGTATAACAATTTGCACGTAAAAAAATAAGTTTTCAGTTTCAAAAACAGTTTAAAAAATCTTATTCATCTTCGACTTTGTCATCTTCGACTTTGTCATCTTCGTTTTCATCTTTGTTGTTTTCATCTTTGTTGTTTTCATCGTCGGTTACTTCTTCGACGGAGATATTTGTTCTTGCCATCTTAGTTGGTGATTCAGTTGGTGATTCTCTCTCCTGTAATGACATTCTGTGCCGTTTCTCGAGATAAATATCAAGCGCTCGATCAATCACCATCTATTTCTCTTCTTTGCACCATAGCTCGTCGTTGATTTTGATAAGAAGGCGCATGTTCAATGTTGCGTGGTGCTCAGCCGCTTGTCGGACAACATTCTTGTAAGGAGACTGAATGCACGCTCAACTGACGAGTTGGATCCAGAAATGGTGATGATCAGCTCGGCTAGAATACATAGATTGGGGTATTCATCCTTCCTGTACTGGATGATTTTAGCCCATAGGTCGACAGCCAATTTTCCGTGTGGATCGACATTTTTATTTTTCTTGTGAAAGCAAATGTCGCTTCGCGCGCAAAATTCCGCCTGGTGGAAAACCGGCTTAAAACAACTCGAGGCGTGTGATGGAATGCACACCTCATCCATGTCAGGCGTGTGAGGAGGCATGCGCGTGCGTTCACACTTTCTGATTTCCCTTTTTCTAGCAAAAGGTTTCCTCCCCCCCCTTTCAGCCCTATTCAAAATTTCTATCTTCTCTTTATAAAGGGAATGTGTCTGAATCATCGGCGGTGCCCACTGCCACATATAAGCCATTATAGTAGGTAGGCCAGTGCCTACAATGGAATCGATAGTACTTACCAAACAAAAATAATATTCTTTTTTAAACATACATGTACAGTAAGCTCATCATAGGAATCAAAATTGTGTTGAGAAATATCAGATTGATGACTTTATTATTGTGATAAAATCTTGTTTATCAAATACAAATAAGCATTCGGTATGACAGCCAAGGCCAACATTAAGAAAACATGTAAACATTTTCATTTAAAGATAAAGAATTGGAGAATACCAAATTTGAGGAGGACAGACACAATAGACAGGAGACAATAGAAGCCAGAAGACTTATCAAGGGCAAACCTCTGCGTAAGCCGAGGGAAAACTGCCTTAAACTAAAACAAATACATGTACCTGTATGATGATTCTGGTGAGTGTTCTTAAAATCTACAGTACTAATAAGTCGTGCTCTTTGATTCCTAAATTTAGAGTCAACAAAACAAGAATTAAATCTGCATATTGTTGGTCATGTGGCAGATGACATATTGTTTACTTGGGATGGCAAAAAAGAAAAGGCGAGTAGATTTTAAAATATTCCAAAGACGTCAGGCTATGCTTTGTGAGATGTTACTCTATATACTCTAGTCTGTGAGACGTTGCGCTACGTTGTGTGAAGTTACACTACATTATGAGACGTTACGCCACACTACATTATGAGACGTTACGCCACACTTGTGACCTGTACGCTGTGAGATATTACACTAGGCTGTTAGACGTTACGCTACGTTGTGAGACGTTACGCTACATTGTGAGACGTTACACTACATTGTGAGACGTTACGCTACGTTGTGAGACGTTACGCTACATTGTGAGACGTTACACTACATTGTGAGACGTTACACTACATTGTGAGACGTTACGCTACCTTGAGACGTTACACTACATTGTGAGACGTTACGCGCTACGTTGTGAGACGTTACGCTACGTTGTGAGACGTTACGCTACGTTGTGAGACGTTACGCTACGTTGTGAGACGTTACGCTACATTGTGAGACGTTACGCTACGTTGTGAGACATTACACTACGTTGTGAGACGTTACGCTACATTGTGAGACGTTACGCTACGTTGTGAGACGTTACGCTACGTTGTGCTGTGATTCCAAGTTTCGCTAACTGCTGTAGTCAAGGAAACTTTTTAAGAAGTTAATTATATTCAAGAGGAAGATTTCTTACCCCACTAACATAATCTCTTTGATTTTCGTTTGTTATGTATAGTCTGGGAAAGAAGTTACCTTCTTTTGTTTATATAACCTGATCACCAAGAAGCCATCGGTATGTCAACTTAAATTTAACAATTTCACTTTTTAATCCTCTGCTCATGCGGAGGAGTATAAGTAGGAACTCTATAGCTACTCTTGAAGGGCTTACAGATTAGTTTCTTTTTATAAACCACGCTCTTTACTCTATTACTAATATTGTATACATAAAACATGACTAGCTCAAATAAGAAAAGGACTTTTCACTGGCAGAAAAACTGAACTGCTACTTTTGTATTAGTCCGAGTTCTTTTTCTCACAGTCAAAGCAGCACCTGATTATTTCTGATAGATAATTTTCTGAGCTAATTAGCTAAAGGATGCAAATGTTGGATTCCCACTCCTTTACTCCTTTCAGAAAATATAGACTGGTCGTGCTCCTATCTGGAGGATTTACCAACTTTGTTTTGATATTTTTGAAGGTTTTGTTTGACCATGACCAAAAGGTTGATGTAGTCACAGCTTCTGTGAATGAGGAAAGAACATTGTTAGGTATAATTTTTTTTTTAAATTTATTACTAGAAACCTACCTGTAATATGAAAATATCTGCAAAGTTATAGAAACAATTTACCACTCAACTAGCTTCATTCTTGCCTCCTTGCGGCATGGCATGGTTGCTCGCTGTTTTTCAAGGGCCTGTCATATCTTGTAAACAAAAATGGCGTCCGATCCGACTTGGTACTGCCCCGGTTGGGGCAGTCAGATAAATTTTCAAAATATTTTTATTGAAGTATTATCTTTGATAATAAAGATTAGTCTTCTTCTTCGATTTACTATATAGCTCTATAAAAACATTACACATTTTTACTAGTCTTCTTCAAATTCGTGAACTTGCAATACCTTCGGATTAATATAACATTGACGTATTTATTTCGATAATTGTGCAAATTTATTCTGTGCCAAGTTTACTGCAAGATCTGACAGGCTCTCTCGTAAGTACAACCTTCCCATGATGCCACGAGGGTCTGTGCAGGAGGCAAGCTTCTCCCTCTTGCACTCATTAGTCTACATGTAAATGTGTTTGTCTGCTGCGGTGGCCCACATCTGCAAATACAACTCAATATTTGTTAAAGAACATTGGCAACAACAAAAATATATCAAGATATGTGACTTAAAATGTGAGTTAGATACCGAGAACGAAGGCTGTTACATCCCGAGGGCTGTAACTTATTTAGTTCAATTTTTTTTCATGGTTTTCTGCCAAAGTTGTCTCTAGAGGAAGAACGTTTTTGTAGTTAGAAATTTAAGAGTAGTGAGCAGGACAAGGCTGAGCAATTGATTCAATAGATAATAATTGATAATAATTGATTCAATAGATAATTAAAAATTCACGAGATGTGTATAGATACAGCCCTGGGTTCTATACTTGTACATCCGTTAATTTTTAATTATCTATTGAATTCAATTCATCAACCCCGCGTTTTCCTGGAGACTATTCCAATCCCCTCCAAGCATTAGGGATGTATATGAATATACATATACATCCGTATAAAGAACAAAGAAAACCCGGACTAAAATTTGAACTAATAGCTACTAGCTACTACTATAGGGTAGTCAGAGTCAGAGTATGGAATACTCTACTTACTAATCTTAGAGATACCAAGCAATCCCTGGCTACTTTTATAAGAAGGGTTGTTTAAATTCTCTTTCAAACTTATTACTTTAGTGTACGACCCAGACGACCCTAGAACATTTAAAATCTATCATCAAATCATCTCAAGTTTACTTAAGAGGGAGTGTTGTTATTAACTTTTTGTTCTCTTTTCTCCTAATTGTATTTATTGTTATGTGTGTTTATGTATGGGAACCTGTAATTGGAATTACTCTGTTGGACACCCCTGCATGTCATTTGACAAATCTTTTAAATAAATAAAATTAAATAGCCGGAATATCGTAGTATGATGCTGCAAAAACGCTCGTAAAGCGTATTAAAAATAATTAGGGTTCTTATGCCAAATGGTGACGTCACAGGTGTGACGTGATGTGCTGGGTAAACTGGTTAGTGTTGGCGGAAATGCAAATATATTATAAGCTTCTTCTCGTTATTTTTGTAATCGCTATTACAACTAAACTAACTGGGCAATACATAGCTCCACGATAGATTGTTAGACACAACTCAATATTTGTTAAAGTTAAGCGCAACAGCAAATTTGTTAAACACAACTCAATATTTGTTAAAGTTAAGCGCAACATGCAGAAAATTTGTTAAACACAAGAGGTGGAGGAGTCGTCTGTAATTTCGTACCGTAGCCCGCCATACTGTTTCTATGAGAATATGTTGCATTTCTTCTTCGTCAGTATTTATACATCTTCTTTTAAACCATAATTTCTAAGTCTATATTTTGTATAAGTCTATATAGACATCTTTATTTCCTGATATATTTTCAGGAAGGATGAAATTGACAAGTCAAGAAAGTTGTCTTCACTTTCGCAGAATTATGCAAATAATTTACGACCTATCCAAGGCATCATTATAATCTTATTAAATGAGAGATGGGGTCATTTTCGACAACAATAGCAGTGTACCAACATGGCATGTTCACATCTGAAAAATGTTACACGTACTGTAGCTTTTCTTCGTGCAACTAATTCCATCGCTTAAAAACAACGTTCGAGATATACGAGCATTTACGTAATTGGTGTAAGTTGCACGAAAAAGTTTATCGAGTTATAGAAACACAACTTTTAGCCAATTACAGCGCAATAATCATCGCAAAGTGTTAAACTGCCTTTTTACTAACTTTATGCCAGAGTGAACTATTCCTCGTGTGCATAACTTTTGTTTTTGCAAATATGTTCAGAAACACCGAGAAGACATGTTTTAATTCTTGCTAGGTTTTACTGTTATTGAGTTCAAGTCTTCACTTGAAAATCCAGATGAAGCAACTATTGGTAAGTTTCGTATCAGTACTTTACATCTCTCTAAATTAAGTACTCCTAACCCCAAAATATGTTTTTTGCGTCTTCTTGACAATTTCTGCGCAAAATGTTTTGATTCGGCTACCATCGGATGCATCTAAGGATGAGCACCGCTGATAAAAACATTACCTACGTCCACGTCAAACTTTAAGATTTCCCGGAGCATTTGACAGGTTTCTATAGTAGCTTAGCCAATCACCGTGACATTGATCAAACGTGATTGGTTGAGCTAATAGAGAAATCTGTGAAATGTTCTTGGGAAACTTTAAAGTTTAATAATGTGGGCGTAGGCAATGTTTTTATCAGCGGTGTTCATCCACAGGTGCAACCGATGGTAAATCCTCGATTTTCTGTGGTCTGTTAACGTTAACGCATACCTGGACCACGACCGCGTAAAGGAGATCTGAGGAGAGAGGGTTGTGACGTAATTCCAGAACGAATTTTCACTTATAGTTTCTCCATTTAACCACATCGTAGTCATCGAAATTCATTTGAAACTGAGTCGCACAACAACTTAGTGAAGAAACATTGTAGAAATATCCTGAGTTCTGGAATTACGTCACAGTATTTATAGTATACCCATATCCCCTGAATTCGGCCAGTTCCAAAACGGCGACACTATCTCGATATTCCGTATTTCAACTGGACACAGAAAATCGACCACTTAACCAAATTAAATACTAGAGGATGGAAAAAAATTGGGGGTTTGGACACTTGAACGACAGTCCTAACGTCTTCGTTACATGACAAAATTCCTCACGTAGATCTAAGTAATAAATACTTTTTAGGTTATTCACTGATTGTTGGCAATCAATACGAAAATAATACTAAAAATTCGACAAATGTGCGACAAATTTGCAATAAACCTTACTTCTGAAGTCTTGTAAAAGAGTTTTTTTAAAATTCGTGTTTGGTGGTTCTGTCACCGCATGTTTATGTTCGGGCGACCTTCACACGATAGTAAAATAACGTACAAAATAACGTTTTACAATACCAAGAAAGTTTCAATACAAAAATAAAACTGAAAATTTCATCATGAATATGCGACAAGTTTTAAAGGCCTCCAGTTAAAATACAAGTGGAGATCATATGAAAGATCTTACTCATGACTTTGGTTTATTTACAAAGTTTCAACATTCAAATCAATTAAGAAGATATTGCTAGTTGATGTTGGAGAGTTTGTCCAATTTCGACGCCATATTTGTTTATGAAATATGACGTCACTAACTGCTTCTATCTGGTATTATCCCTAACAACCTCCTCTACTTTCCTGCATGAGGAACTAAATTGTTTATTTCGAGTAATTGTCTTCCAAAGAGCACTCTTGATGATGTCATATTTTCAAAACAAACATAAAATCCTCAAATTTTCAACTTCAACTAGCCATATCTCTCTCCTCCGCAGAGGCTTCCGAGGGGTAAGGAATGCGGTAGAGGGTAATGGGATTTCCTTATCCTATTACCCTCTATCGCATTCCCTATATCCCAACCCATTGCCCCCCCCCCCTCTACCACATTGGAAGCCTCTGTGGAGGCGAGATTTATTAACTAATTGATATAGTAATGCTGAAACGTTGGAAATAAACTAAAGTCAGTAATATCTTTCATATGAACTTCATTTGTATTTACCCCTTTAAAGAGTTTTTATTTTTAAATTTGTTTTTCGTCGTTCTGCCACCATCTTTCGGTCGATCATGACGAGCAAGCCAGAATCTGTATATTAGATGTCATTACCTAAACATTCTACAAAGAATCTGTATGCTAACAGCCAAAAAAATAGAGATTAGATTGAAAATGCATAATAATATAAAATGTTGTATTTTCAGAAGGTTGTTAAGGATGAATATGTTTGACCTGATATCAATCAGGTCAAACATATTCATCCTTACATCAAGTATACCATTATTTTTAATTGTGTAATAGTATGTAGGGCTATGGGAGGGGGGGGGAGTGGGGCGGAATTTGCCTGCGGTCAATATCTCCAAAACTATTAGATGTATCTCAATGAAATTTGCACAGGTTGATGGTATGGTAACACTGAATATACGTTACATTTTTGTTGTCATGGCAACGAATTATGACGTCATAGGTCGTCAAAAATTCTGATTTGAAGCAGTTCAAAAAAGGTTTTTTTCAGGATTATTTCTTGCTGTTCTGTTAACGTACATAAGTTATTATATCAATAAATAGATTTATCTTAATCGACATGTTCTTATTTTTATTGTTTCTATTATAATAAAAATGTTTTGTCGAAATTCATTATTAGTAGGTGTTCCGGAATACTCTGTAACTTTTTTTACCCAATATTTTTCACCATTTTATCTGCCCATACTTACAATGTATTTCTAGGAAAAGTTGTGAAGTTGTAACCATTATTGAGATATCTGCATTTAAAATTAGCGTGGGCATATACCGCTCCCCCCGTCTAGATAGGGTTAAGACCCAAGTTGACCAATTGATTTGTCAATGTCAATAGTTGGACTGCTAAAAACGTGGCAATGGCTGTATAAACATGAGGAAGCGACATTGCTTGTAATAAGTTTTCGAATTATTGTACAAAACTTTTATTTGAAATGAATTTATATTGTGATTTGCTTACGTTTCTTCAAGGAACCTATAAGTCATTTATTGCTGAAATTTGCCCGAAAAACCGAGTTTTCTCGTTGGCTCTTGAACGACCACTATACCAGCGTGTTGAAGTAAGTGGTAAAGATATATATAGGTACGTTAAGGTACATGTAGAAAGTTGTGACCGGATAAAAAGGATGAATCGGAGAGAAAATAGAAGAGGAGAGGGACAAATATGAGTGAATGGAAAATGAACATGTATTGTACAAAACTTATGATCGACTCATAAAGATCTCATCAAATAGTGGATGTTACGTTAATAAATAGCCACACGAATTACTCACATATGTCAATTGCATTTTTTTTATTAATTCTTGTAAAAATACCTGATGTCATTAGAATGCCTTTACGTGTTTACGACTTTTGACAAAATATTTCAATGAATAATTTAGCTACGAGCTGTATTAAGCAGAGGTCCTTTGGCAATTTTTCAAATTATTATGCAAAACACAGAAATGTCGATAAGAATATAAACTAGAACAATATGTGAACGTTTCATCTGTTCAAATATGAAACGAAAATTGAAGTTTGTCTTATTGAAATGAACTCTGAAAATTATTAGGAATTGTAATTTAGAGCTCCTTCATATCTCGCGTCGTTCTTGAGATATCTAGAAAATCAAGTATATCTTTGAGATTATTTAACGAAATGACTTGAAACTTTGCATAACATCGAAATTGCAATACCAAATTAATTTACTCTTTCTAATATACTTGATTTTCCTAAAATGCGTAAAGCTCTTGACTTCATAGGTTATCATTTGTATATCACACACTCGATATCTCAAGAACGACGTGAGATATGAAAGAGCTCTAAATTACCATTCCTATAATAAATTTTCGCAGTTCATCTCAATAAGACAAACTTAATTTTCGTTTCCTATAGGCACTTTAACGAAATATTGGAAAAAAGATGATTTGCATTAGCCACTCTTTGTTCCCCCACAATATAAACCAGTTATAGTTAGATATAAAACCATTAAAGGCCACGACTACCGATCTACGATTATAGCTTTGGAATATTGCAGGCTGAAGGGTATGGAATCAGGTTAATCTACCCAAATACGTCGAAAAGTTACCAATACTTGACCTTGGGTCTGCCCTAAAGGTTACCAAGGTTTGACTTTGCGACTGACGAAAGGTTGCCAAGGCTTATCCTTGAGCCTAACCGCGGTAACCCTTCTCCCATTCCTAGCACTGCAAGTCACCTATACAATGTACAGGGAGAGTTACCTTTATTACCAGCAATATAGCTAGATAAAACTGCATCCTCTGGCCAGTGTGATCCACCAATGTACACCAGTGACCTGATAACCAAGTGACATAATCGGAGACGTAGTCCACCATATAGGCAGGAGACTAGTCCCATACCCCTATGATGCAACATTGTCTGCACCCATACACAGTTGGAATGTTCGCTGCTAATTGTATTTATTGTAGTAAATATATTAATAATTTAGAACATACTGTATAAAGCGTAGCGGAGTATCAAAAAACAGGCAATTCGGCAAAGGATTCATTTGATAAAAGTAGAAAAATGAAATAACAATAAGAAAATAATGCTTGAGCCATTAAAGTGCTTATAAACCCAAAATGGGTTTTTGGTGATTCGGATAGAGTATAAAAAGTTAGTTAATAAGTTCTGGATTAGTTTTTGCGTTAAACTTTTAGTTTCGGAGATATAACGGCTCAAACATGCAAATTGTGCAATTTTTTGGAAAAAAGTAGCGCCACCAAAATAACACACAGGGACCTGGATCCGAGGAACCCATCTTCAACAACAACTAGGCTTTTGTATAGGAGAAGACAGCTATCTTAAGAGTTTTTATTGAAAAATGCCCAAACGATGTGTCTTTACGATGTTACCTTGTCTACTCGAATTGTAATATATTTTTTATAAGTATTGAAACATAACACGTTCCTCGGATCCAGTCTCCCGGCCTGCGCTACTTTTTTCACAAATTGTGACTTTGAGCCCTTATATCTCCGAAACTAAAAGTTTAACGCAAAACTTATTAACTTATTAACTAACTTTTTATGCTCTATCCGAATCACCAAAACCCCATTTTGGGTTTATAAGCACTTTAACTATGGCTTGAGTTACACATGTGTGTATCAAAGTACATTATGAAAAAGGTGATTTAAATCCTTGCTTGACTTTGTTCCTTTTAGTTCTTGTATGGAAAGTACCCACTTAACGCAGGCTCAGCTCGTAAAGAGAGTCATATGCTGTTTTTCCAGCACTCTGAAAGTATGTAATATATATTGGCCGCCACTTAACTACTGTATACTATATACTTTGAACACTTAAGTCTGTTTCAAACGTCTAATTTATCATGTGCCAAATGTAATACTTCGCATTATGTACATAATAAGTTCGACGTATGAAACAATTAAGCTCGATTGAATTAATTTTGGTTGTTCGCAATGTTAAGTTTGACCACATGGTTTCAAACGCCAAATTTATCAACATGTGGAATTGTCATAGGTACAGGAATACCAACTTGATGCGTTGGTTCATACCTGAGTTGGGATTCTTTTGGGAATACCACGCTTCCAAAAACAATCGTTCATGGTAATTTCTTGTTTTATTGACGACAACAACATTGTCACAATCAGGACGGTGATCATATTGTTCTCGATGTTAAACAATTTTTGAATATTTATCGAAATTGGATACGGCTCTTCTGTTTTCTTTTATTCTAGTAGAATAAAAGAATCCCAACCTAGGAAATGATCACATACAAATACCTAATATCTATAAATCACTTTCTTAGCGAATCTACATAACTTTGAACCTTTAAGTTTTTAATAAACGTTTGTTTTAACGTTTTAACTAGTCCGTGTCACATTTTTACTTCTTAAAGTGCCTATGTAACCCTAAATACGATATTACTGATATAATTATATGCATGACAAAATTACTACATTGAGAGGAGTACAATTATTTTATTAATTGTACTGCAGTACAATAGCGTAGAGTCTGGCTGCTATTAATAGCTCAAAAAGCGGACAAACAAACCAAATTTGACTCACAAATTATTGCAAATGAGCTATTTCTTTTGTTATGGCCGCAAGAATTATGGGTAAAATCGACGGAGCGCTATTAATGATTTTCCCAAAACAAACAAAATGGCGGATCAAATGTTGTCATGCATATAATAAACAAGTAATCATTTGACAAGTAATCATTTGAAAATTGTGCCAAATTGCACTCGCCTGATACCCTGGGTACGGGGGCACGCGAGGATGCGAGGGTACTCGCCTGACTGCTCGTGCAATTTTGGCACAATTTTCAAATATTTCGTAGTGTAAATTCTTAATTGACGGTACCGAAAAAGGTGGCGGCTGTACATTTTACCAGAATGCTTTGCGACCTGAAATCACCTGCAATAACAGTTAAACAGTGTTTACCTTGTAAACATGAACTAAATACGTAAAAGCTTCCTTTTACCAAACTTAATCTTTTTGAAACTATATCCTCTCCTATTTCTACGAGATTCAATGTTTACTGCGCGCAAGGAATTATGGTTAAATGTACCAGTCGCCATCTTTTACGGTACCGTCAATTGTCGTATACTAATTCTATACATGATGTGAATAATTGAATACCAAAATGTTTTATGATTTTGTCTTTATGTTGATGGTCTATAAAGCTTTGTTTCAGTGTGAAATTATAATGGCTATGACGTCAAACTAGTCATCATTTCGGTTAATACGTTTGTCCGAGTCTCTATTTAAATAATTGAATACGTTTGTCCGAGTCTCTATTTAAATAATAGAATACGTTTGTCCGAGTCTCTATTTAAATAATTGAATACGTTTGTCCGAGTCTCTATTTAAATAATAGAATACGTTTGTCCGAGTCTCTATTTAAATAATAGAATACGTTTGTCCGAGTCTCTATTTAAATAATTGAATACGTTTGTCCGAGTCTCTATTTAAATAATAGAATACGTTTGTCCGAGTCTCTATTTAAATAATAGAATACGTTTGTCCGAGTCTCTATTTAAATAATAGAATACGTTTGTCCGAGTCTCTATTTAAATAATAGAATACGTTTGCCCGGGTCTCTATTTAAATAATAGAATACGTTTGTCCGAGTCTCTATTTAAATAATAGAATACGTTTGTCCGAGTCTCTATTTAAACAATAGAATACGTTTGTCCGAGTCTCTATTTAAATAATAGAATACGTTTGTCCGAGTCTCTATATTTAAATAATAGAATACGTTTGTCCGAGTCTCTATTTAAATAATAGAATACGTTTGCCCGAGTCTCTATTTAAATAATAGAATACGTTTGTCCGAGTCTCTATATTTAAATAATAGAATACGTTTGTCCGAGTCTCTATTTAAATAATAGAATACGTTTGTCCGAGTCTCTATTTAAATAATAGAATACGTTTGTCCGAGTCTCTATTTAAATAATTGAATACGTTTGTCCGAGTCTCTATTTAAATAATAGAATACGTTTGTCCGAGTCTCTATTTAAATAATAGAATACGTTTGTCCGAGTCTCTATTTAAATAATAGAATACGTTTGTCCGAGTCTCTATTTAAATAATAGAATACGTTTGCCCGGGTCTCTATTTAAATAATAGAATACGTTTGTCCGAGTCTCTATTTAAATAATAGAATACGTTTGTCCGAGTCTCTATTTAAATAATAGAATACGTTTGTCCGAGTCTCTATTTAAATAATAGAATACGTTTGTCCGAGTCTCTATATTTAAATAATAGAATACGTTTGTCCGAGTCTCTATTTAAATAATAGAATACGTTTGCCCGAGTCTCTATTTAAATAATAGAATACGTTTGTCCGAGTCTCTATATTTAAATAATAGAATACGTTTGTCCGAGTCTCTATTTAAATAATAGAATACGTTTGTCCGAGTCTCTATTTAAATAATAGAATACGTTTGTCCGAGTCTCTATTTAAATAATAGAATACGTTTGTCCGAGTCTCTATTTAAATAATAGAATACGTTTGCCCGAGTCTCTATTTAAATAATAGAATACGTTTGTCCGAGTCTCTATTTAAATAATAGAATACGTTTGCCCGAGTCTCTATTTAAATAATAGAATACGTTTGTCCGAGTCTCTATTTAAATAATAGAATACGTTTGTCCGAGTCTCTATTTAAATAATAGAATACGTTTGCCCGAGTCTCTATTTAAATAATAGAATACGTTTGTCCGAGTCTCTATTATAAGTAATACAATGGTTTTTAAGAATATAGTGATTAAATCTCCCGCAAACCGAGGAATGTTTGTGAAAGTCCCGAGGGAAAGCATGAGGGCGAAGCCCGAAGGCGTCCCGAGGGACTTTCACAAACATTCCGCGGTTTGCGGGAGATTTGATCACTATATTCTTAAAAACCATTGTATTAGTTTGTAATACCATGATGACCGAGGTGAAACTAGTGTTTTCATTGTACAAAACTAATTGATAGTAGGAGTATTGTGTAATACAATGCATGATCAGTGATGTATTCAACAATTTTCCATTGTAGGAAATTAATATAATTGTGTGCAATGTTTAGTGAAAAGTGAATATTAATAAGTCGAGTAATTAACACTTTATCTTACTGTCATTAACATTGTAGTGTAATTATTTTGTTTGTTGTGTAAAACGTATTAACAAAACTCTTTGTCGTGTCTTTGAATTTTGGCTCATGAATTTTAATCAGGGAGAAATTAGAAATCTGCCCGGCTTTGCCGGGAGATTTAGAGATCTCCCCGCTAAAGCCGGGAATATCGTGATTAAACCACCCGGCGAGAACAAAAGAACCCGAGGTCATCATGGTATTATTTAAATAATAGAATACGTTTGCCCGAGTCTCTATTTAAATAATAGAAAACGTTAGAATACGTTTGCCCGGGTCTCTATAATGTTATCGAAACCCGAGTGACGTAATAAAAACACGAGAGAAGTGTAGGGATCAAGCACGAGCCGCCGAGGCGAGTGCTTTCCCAACTTCTCGAGTGTTTTTATTACTTCACGAGGGTTTCGATCACGTTATAGAGACCCAAGCAAACGTATTCTATTATTTTTATAAAATTATTTAGAAACAATTTGTTATACTTTGGATAATTACAATATATAACGCTTTTGATTTTGATTTAATGCGAATTATCATTAGTTACTGACGTCATTCCGGTCTCCGTAGCCTCATCGAGACCGACAAGCTGACCAATCACAGCGTGCGTAGAGTAAAATTATTTTATAATATATACTAGAGATTTTATCAACTTTTTCGCTCAAATCCTCAACCAGTTTATCACACGGAAAGCAGAAAAGAAAGTTAAATTCCCGATTTGACGTCACAGACACTATTATCATTTCGTACAAACAAACCTTTATAAAACATCAATGCAAAGCTCAAATTATAAAACATTTTGACATTCAACTATATTCACTTCATGAAGAATCTATATCAATAATATCGAATTTGGGGTGATAGGCACTTTAAATGTATGTATTTAATATTTCCAGAGGAGGCCTCACTCACATTACGTGATTTTCAGGAGGGTCCTCAAAATAGATTACACAAAAAAGAATAGAAAAATAACAAAATAGTGGGAAAACAGTAAGCAAATTAGTTATTTACATAAAGATTTAAGACTAAGTTTAAAAGAGCTAAAATTATTACCGCGGTAAGAACTTTAATTGTTTCAGGCAAAGTGTTCCAATCATTAATAAAAATACAGTCAGTTCTATCTTGACCCCAATTGGTTCTATATAACAGTTTCCTAAACGTCATCGAAGCTCTAGTGTTATAACTATGAATTTTACTACCAAGAGTAAAACTAAGATTAAAATCAGACATTCCATTTTTAACGTTAAACACAAAACAGCAACGATCTCCTTGATTGAAGGGACATCCATCCAAGCGTCGCAAGTACCTCAGAGCCCGAATATATATATAGAGAGAGAGCTCTGCTATAATATCTTTCCTCTTGTCATTTACTTTAGCCATAGATTTGTATCATTTTCCGATGGCAAGGATTGATGATGGAATGGTAAGCTCTCATGAAATAAATGTATCGAAATGTAGAATTTGGGTTCTAAAACGTGTGTAGTGTCCAGAAACTTCTGTCCGAATTTACAATTTTATGTTTTAGATAATGAGTGGACAGCCAAAAGTAGATAATCTGGTCAAAGGATTTGTTTGGGCACAAATTGATCAAGTGAATAATCGACTTTATTATGTTTATCCTGTTGACGAGTCAACAAAGCATGTAAGTAATAAATGCAGTAAATTACTGTGGCGTTATGCCTTTAATTATTTGTATATCTTTCTCCCGCAATTCTTTGTAGTTTTTGCAGGTATGCGATAGCGACGTCATTTAACCTTTTTTAGAGTTCCCTCCAATATGGTTGGATAAGAAACTTGGTTTTATCATTGAAAGAAATTACGAATTACTCACGTCATATTGTTCTTGCTTAGGGTTGCTTTTTCGCTCTTTCAATTGAATTTTTCCATACAATTAAGATACAGTAACCACAACGACAACGTCACTGTTCTGTACACGACGTCAACTAACGTTGATAAACGGATTGCGGGTAACGGGTAGTCAAGCTAGAACTCTTACTATGGCGGAAGTATAGTGAAAGCTAACCCTGTATAATAATGAGGCAGCTAATACTAGCCCTTATACCGGGTTAGGGTTAGTATCATGGATATAGTATTAGTGCTATATGTTAAGGTTAGTATTAGGCTCATTATTAGAGGCATCTAATGTTGACCCACTCGTAGCGAGTTGCGAGCACGTTCTTGCGATGACTGGATACGAGGCTTATAGGACATTGGCAACAAAAATTAAGTTTGTCTAATATGAAAGAACTCGTAAAATGATAGAGTAACACCTTTTACAACTTTTCCATATTTTACTTCGTTTTTGAAATATTTCAGTTCGTTTGATATGTAATGAGACTCTGACGTCAGGTGCAGGTCGATAATTTTCATATTTTCATAATATTAGTTCCATCTTCAAGTTTACTTGAAAATGTGCGTATAATAACTCTTCATGATAATGAACGTTGTAAACTTAGCAATCACTGAGATATAAGACATTTTTAATGAGTGAAAATTCTCTACCCTGCACCTGACGTCAGAGACCATCTCTTACATATCAAACAAACTGTATATTTCAAAAACGAAGTAAAATAAGGAAAGTTGTAAAAGGTGTTATTCTATCATTTTACGAGTTCTTTATATCAGATAAACTTAATTTTTGTTGCCAATGTCCTTTAAGACCTTGTTATTTTATAATATCAAATAGAACTAAAAGTTAATGTGATGAACTGCCGAAATATAGTATAAACAGATTACTGACGTTTCGAGCGAAACTCAGATATATATTATTTGGCTCTGAAGCATTAAGCTATGAAGAAAACTGTAATTTGTTTCGTATTGTTCAACAATTTATATTGAATACTGATCGCTTCTCCCTAGCTAATGTTTAGCCATTTATATTTCGTTTGTTATGTTATGTGCGTTACTGTTTGTGTCTTTTTAAGAAAATAATGTAAAATGTAATGGTTTATTTATGTGTAATATTTTAATAATGTAAAATGAAATGTAAACGTGAGCCCCCTAGATAAGCAAGTTTGCTTTTGGGGTAAACGTGGATCGAAATAAATTTAAAAAAAAAAAAAAGAAAAAAAAAAGGTAAAATATGTGGTACGTTATTCAATTTACTTAATTTTTATTTTATAGCTGATTTTTCGTTCCTTGTATCACTGACTTTTGTTTTCTTTAATTTCTAGTTTGAGGATAGTGCAGCTCAAGCAAAACTAACCTTTTCTGCTATTCAGTTTTGTGAAAAATCTCCTCTTGTTATTGGAGTGAGTTTTCTGTTTAATTCTTCGTTATTTCACATCTGCTAAATGGCCAAAATGAACGTATTCCAACGTTTCGACATTCTTATGCAGGAAGGCCCTGCAAAGTAAAGTATCTCCAACTCAATAACAATTCATAAAACACTCTTTCTCAAGTACTGTGTTTCATCCGATATAAAAAACGAGAAAAAACTACCCTGAGCTTTTTCTAGTGCCTATCAGGGGGATTGTCATTTGCCCCAGATTTTGTTCTGGAAACGATATGCCGATTATGTCATGTCCTGCATGTGCGGGTATTTACAGTAGGAAGTCGTGTTGAACCGTTTAAAGTGGTTCTCAATGAAAAAAGATGTCTTCTTTTTATTAAATAATCTTAAAGTTATTACTCATAACAAGTTATTACTTCTTATTACTCGGGCTATCTGTGGTAGTAGCCGTGTATAGGTTTCGGTGGTGTCGTGGTTCTTTAGTATTCCCATTAGGTTTGGGGGTTAGGATCTTTGTTGTTTTGTGGTTGGTTTCGACCTTTTGGGTATACTAAAGAGACACGACCGTTTCGGTGGTTTCCTGTATTATTTTTCGGGTCGACAAATTGCAATTATTGAATCATCCCGATAGGCTTTGCGAAACCACGCGCGCGATGTGCTCATCTTCATGCGCCATCTTCTTTGCTCACTATTGTTCGGGTGTTTGCTCAAACTATCCAAAGAAATATAGTAACTTTGTTATAATAATCATAAGGAATATGGCTGGCAAGTATCTTGATCACAATTAAGCGCAAGTAGCCCGAGTTAACGCCTGGCGGGGGTCTTGTTCAAAATTCGTTTAGAAAGGGTAGTATTTTACGTGTAAAACGTCAATTTTGTACGCCGTCATTAAATGACAAAAATTAACAGAGTGGATTAAAAGGCAGGTTATGACGTCATTGTCTCAAGAGCAACGAGGAAGAGGTTAGGTGGGATGACTCGCGTCACTTTCGGCTTAGTGTCGGTTTCGGAAGCCAACAGTGCAACTCTAACGCTAACCCTAACCAACCCTAACACCTAACCAACTCTAATCCTAACCCTGGCGCCATCTTCGTAAGTGAGTCTCCACCTAGTTAATGTAGACAGTCTACATTGGTAACACGTAACTGTCAATGTATGATGTATACATTAACACAAGCGCCATAAAGATAACGGGGAGTGGAGGGTAGGTGTTTAGGGGGTAGGGTTATGAGGCTCGTTACGGGGGTTGGGGTTAGAAAACGCATTTGGCGGGGCGTTAGGGCTAGAGAACTCGTTAGGCGGGGGATTAGGGTTAGGATCTTTGTTGTTTTGGGGTTAGCGGTTATTTGTTAATGCATGTAGACATCATACATTCACAGCTACATGTTATCG
The DNA here is from genome assembly GCA_035772405.1 of Chrysogorgia sp. JL179-B06. NCBI lineage: Eukaryota > Metazoa > Cnidaria > Anthozoa > Scleralcyonacea > Chrysogorgiidae > Chrysogorgia > Chrysogorgia sp. JL179-B06. Next base: position 3,795,075 of record JAYKKM010000196.1, read on the forward strand.
ATGTAGACTGTCCACATTAACTAGGTGGAAACTGGGTTGCCCACAGAGTTCTTCCATCTAATCTTTTCCGAACAACGATGTTCATGATGTCAAAAGTAGTCTCGACCCATTCCTCCTAAACTCGGCCATTTTGATGGCGGATCCTAAAATGCAAACTTTACACATGAAGATACACCTTTATTTCAACGAATTTCGAAATCAAACATTGCACGATTACTAATTTTCATCGGAGAACCACTTTAAATTTAATTGAGCTTTTTTCACCACTCGGCTTACATGCAACCATATTGAAATTGAACAAGACGCCCGCTAGGCGTTAACTCGGGCTACTTTTAGGGACATGGCGCGCATATTGCCTGCGGAGATTGGGAATTAGAAAACCGGCTTACTTGTCTTATATTACAAAGGATCATTTTTAATGCATTGATTTCTGTAATCAGGCACTGAAGGCATTGTGTAGCGCTCGTTTAAAGTGGGAAACTTTTAGATGCAAGTTGGGCTGGAAAACGAGGACGAAGAAAAATCAGGCGTCTACACGCAGGCTAGCCCCCCCCCCCCACAATGCAGAACGCCTGACATGCAGACGAACTTTAATGTAAACACTAAACACGGCAATACTATTTTTTTCTAATATCTGTTCGATTGAAGGTCTTCGTGTGTCAAAATTTATATAAAAATCAACGGCAAGGTATACGAAACATATCTGTTACGAAATTACATCGGTTTAATGGACATAAAAGCATTAAATCATTGGGTAAACGACGAATAGATCTTGAAACCTACAGCGTTCGATTCGCCAAATTCAAGTGATCATTTCGATATAGAATTGATTTAAATCGGACAAAAACACAACGTTTCATAATGATTAATATTACGGAGTTTCACGTGATAAATGTCAACACCACATGGTATAATAATATTTCCCTGTCCTTCCTTCGGCTTATTCCGTCTTCATGATTGATCTCTCATCTGCGTATCTCTCGTCTTGGAGAGAATCTTTGCAATGGTTTGCGGGTTTACAGGTCTCGGTAAACTTTTCCAACTGCGATTTATTGCCAATAAAACGAAAGTTCGAACTCGCTTCAAATTTCGCTCGCATTGCCTTGCAACGACTATATATTATGTTGTCATGTTAACGTTTCGTCCACGGTTCTGCAAGTTCTTTCTTTAATCTCTCATCTGTGTTGCTCTCGTCCAGTTAGCCTGGAGAGAATCTTTGCATTAGTTTGCGGGTTTACAGGTCTCGTAAATGCTTTTCCGACTACGATTCATTGACAACAAGGATGAACTGAATATTTGCATACATTAGTTTCGCAACCAAATCTTGCTTGTTTCGCAAAGCCTATCGGGATGACGTATGCAGATTCTCGACATAAAAACGGAAAATAGAGCCCATTTTAAGACTCTGGCTACCACAGTAGCCCGAGTAATTATGTTGAATGACAATTTTGTTACGAGTCTAGGTACAATTTCTCATTTAGGAAATTTACTTTGCTTCAGGGCCTATTCTAAGGAAATTTTAATACTGCACACTTCAGAGAGCTATGGCATAAATAGCCTTCCTGGATCAACCAATCACATGCACAGTAATAAATTCGGGACCCCATTGAATGGTAATAGTATTATCGTCAGCAATTAATAAACGAATCAAGAAAATTTGAACTAATAGTTAGGATCACATAAATCATTAACAATCACTTTTGTTATAAGGGTACCATGCTAGGGCACAATGTTTAGCAGCCGCAGCCGTATGTATATAGACGTCCCAAATCAGGTAACTTTGACTGGCCTGGGGCACTATATATAGAGCATAATGTTAAAATTACAATATAATATTGTTTTTACTTTCAATACTGCACACTTTCATATTCAACACTGCACACTTTCCAATCAATACTGCACAAAGTGTGCAATACTGCACACTAAAATAGGCCCTGCTTTGCTTGATGCATATTTATGTTTTCCCATGTAGGTAAAAACACTGTGCCCGTTTCCAATCAATTCGCAAATGGGTCGCACTAGTGCCAGGTAACGCAGTAGACGTTCTTTTTATACTTTTCTATTAAAATAGTGTCATTAAGATATGTCGGTTCGACGGAGAGAGAAGCTACGTATACAAGAAAGTTACAAGAAAGTAGCCATTAATTTACAAGAAGTAGCCATTAAAAAAAATTATTTTAACCAGAACAGTCTGAAAATGATTTCACACTTGTGAACACAAATGTTGTTTTTCCTTTGATTAATTGCCCAATTCTCAAAGCTAAAAACAAAGAAAAACTTGTGAGGTCTTTACAGCAAAATTATCCTGCCCGCGGTATTTCAGTACAAAGAGACGGTCTTTCTGTGGTTAGGGCAGGATAATTTTGTGACCAAGGGCAGGATAATTTTACCGCAAAGACCTACCAAACGAGGTCAAAAAGGTTTTTATTATATGGATCTTTTAAATTTCTCACATTTCCTCAAATTTTTCGTAATTTTTTACAACTTTTCATGAGTTGTTTTGTAATGACCAGTCTTTACCGGTTTGTAAAGACCACTCAGGAACCAATCAAATTTCAGAAAAGCTGCGTTAAGACTGCTCACAAGCCATATAATAATAAACATTAATACATCTATTTTCCGTGTTGGAAACTCTTTTCCTGTACGGATATTGACCAATTAGAGCGCTTGTTGTGTACGTCATGACATGTTATTTTTAAACAAAAATTCCAGTTCCTTTTCCAGTACTCTTCTCTCTAAAAATTCTTACGTGCAAGAAGTGTTACTTCTACCTTTACTGCTGCATGTAAAACCCCTAAACCCTTGCGCTTGCTTGTATAGTAAATACAAAGTATTTACATTTTTAGATTTCAATATAGTCGCAAGGCTCTTACGAATATCATTGCAGGTTTGAACCTTTCTTTTGTTTTCAGTGTTCATCATATTCAGGGTTCGAATTAGAGAGAAAAAGTCGACTCGCAAAAAAAGATTGTGAATTTCGAGATGCGACATGATTCTCGCCCGTAAAAATAAATGGGCATTTTAAATGAAGTGCCTCCCCCTTCCGGAAAACTCGCGCCATCTTCAAATTTCTGACTTTTAATTTATCTCGCCCATGTAAATCACGTTAACATTTAAGTATGCCATGGTGTAAAATGATGATTCAAAGTAAGAAATAAGTAACGAAAATAATTTACAACATCTACGACCTGCCAAAATGCAAGAGATCCGCTAAAACCGCGATGTAAATAAGCTTGACGGGGCCTGAGACGACAAAATGGCAGCCATTGAATTTCGTCCCGAATTTCGTAAATATTTCTGCTATATTTCTTCGTTTCACATATCTTTTTTTAGAAAAACAAAACATTGAACGCAAAAATTGAAAACGAATACATGTTATTGAACAATTTCGATTCGCAAAAAATAAAATGATTCGAGTGCCAAAAATCGGCTCGCAAATTGCGAATTGCGACCTGCTAATTCGAACCCTGATATTAATTCATATGTATAGTACAGACGGAAATTTCGCCAAAAAACTCCACATCACATTTCCAGTTGAGTTCAAATATATATTTGTTCTCCAGTGAAGATCATTCCTGAGCATCTAATTATTCAGTGACATTTGATATAGTGTCCTTAGAATCCTCCTATTTATAAATACAAATAATTGAGTTGAAAATACGAGGTCCATCCGAGTCCTCATAATTCTCACGTCTCATTAAAATACTGAAGAAAGCATACTTACAAGTGTTGTTGATGGCGTCGTGAGCATAAGCACGAGTGTGGGTGTAAGCGTACAGAACTTGTTTTGGCACCATGCATGCACACATACCAATTATATATATATATATGTATATACATTGCTGTATATATATTGTTCTATATATAGTTCTATATATTGCTGTAGTGATTAGTGAATGTGGGAGCTTGGAGTGGACAGTGTTTAGATTTTTGTGGACAGTTCTTTGCACTAACCAGTACATCATTGTAACCTTCGCTCTCTATCTGAGTCTCGGTTGCTCAATAGTTAGAGCGTCTCAACGGCAATGAGAAGGTTACAGTATGTTCGATCCCTGTCCGGGATTCCCGAGGATTTGAGCTTGACGATCGTCCATGTATCTTCTGCATACCTACGTGGCGGAATATTCTAACGATTTCTGGCTACTAGGGTTCCTTTGCTATAGTCCAAGAAGAACACGCTCGTTCATGCTTGTGCTTTATCGTGCTTCAGCCAGCAGGGCTTGTGCTTACCGCTAATGTTTATGAATAAGTTTTTCACATGCTTAATCTCATGTTTATGTTTATGATTATGTCGCTTGTTACAAAATATTCCAGGCTTTGTTCCTCCAATTTCTCAAATTAACATCGTGTTCTTCTTTTGCTTTTGTTTATAAATTATTAATAATATTGATAAGCTGTTTTAATGCCTTTTATTTCAAAATGTCATGAATGAAAGTCGTAGGGATTCCATTTTTAATCTGAAACAGAAACGGTGAATTCCTTTGCTGTTCTTCGTTGTTATCCACCTTCCCAGTTGCCCAATTCTGAAAAATAATATGTCATAGTTTTTCATCGGAAAATATGTTACCCGCTGTTTTTGTAGAAATATAACATTGATTCTTTTTATACCATTTCAGAGAGTAATGTAAACATGCAAGTGATTACATCATCCAACGGTATCTCTTGATTTTTCCAGATTGATTTACATCAAAATTTGAATAATTCTTTGTACTAACAAAAGCTAAATCTGTAATTATATTTGCAGGGTCCTTGTTTCTTTGTTATCAACATTCTCTAACCCAGAAGCTAACTCTATCCCAGGTATCTAATTTGTATTTGTGAAACTTGATGTGTTGCCATAATCATAAATTCCATTGAAAAATAATGAAAAAGTATGATTATCCATATTTATCTTGTATGTTCTTTCGTTACAGGAATCGCTTCTTTCCAATGAAGAAGCTGAAAGTATAGAAAGCGAAACACAAAATACGTTTCTTGAATATTCAGTCTTCATGCTTCATCATGGTACGTTTATACGTAACACTGTAGGAAGGTTTACATTCATATTTCGTTTGGAAAAGCATAACCTGTAGGTATCATTAAAGTACCTGTAACCTAAAATATGATATTACTGATATAGATTTTTCATGAAGTAAATAGTTGAATGGCAAAATATTTTATAATTTGAGTTTTGCTTTGATGTTCTATAAAGGTTTGTTTGTCGGAAATCCTAATGAGTGTGACGTCATTTAACTGCATAAATATTCTACAGTTAGAGCAATTTGACCTAATTCAAACGTTGATGATATACTTGAACGCTATACTAGAGATTTTATCAACTTTTTCACTCAAATCGTAAACCCGTCTATCACACGAAAAGCAGAAATGAAAGCCAAATAAGAACGCCCAAACAGAACGCCCAAACTTTTAGAGGTCAACAGACGGCTCCCTCCGCAATGCAAGCGCCTGGGTACGAAGTGCCTGGGTAGAATGCTAGAGCCACGGAATAATTTTGGATGTCTGATCGTACCGCCTTTTCAGTTAACATTTAAAATTTGTAATTGTAACTGCAATTAAATATTTTAATCTGTTGCATATGTTTGAATCTTCAAACTATTTTTAAACTGTTCGATTAGGATTAAAACATCTATTATACGTTTTAGGTTCAATCTTAAAGTGCCAGATTCCAAACGTCATTCCTGAAAACCTTATCGGTAGTGCCAGGTTAACTTTTGCGATATTATGTAAGTTGATAAAAATATGTTGTAAAAATTTATATTAAAACGAATATACCTTGCCATTACGACCCATGGATTTATTATTGATTACTATTAATTAAAAAGAAAGGAAATCTCGCAAGGAATTATGGTTGTAGTAGTCACTAATATATTCATACGTCATAATAGATAAGGTCTATTGGAGAAAGGTCTTTTGGGTTGATGATGACTTTGAAGTAAAAAGTTGCAGAACGAGGAGCAAGTTGACAAAACGAGGAACAGCCGAGCTTTTTAACAATCTACGAAATCGGAGGAAGTTAAAGGCTCTCAGCATACCACGTGAGAAGAAAGTGTCCGCAAGGCTGGTACTTCATGTATGGCTAAAGCTGGTTACTTGTCCAAAACCATTTTGTGATCCTAACATGAAGTAGCAACCGTCCGCAACGTGTACTGCTAACACACGTGCTCAATGCACATGTCTTTGTTGCTTTACCACATACAAAGGCCGAAAACCCTTTCGCAGATGAATGATTGTGAAACGCTAACCGAAATATGCGAAATTTCAGAAAGTATCAACAACTGCGATGATACAACAAATACAGAAGAGGTAATAATAGTTGACGGCATCCTGTCTTGCCTGAATGCCGCCTGATAATAATGCCAGCTAGATCTTGATATATGCGTTATTTTTGTAAGTGACGATGATTTTGAGCGTGCACTACGTATGTTCAGCGGTGTCATCATAACTCCGATGCCACTGGCGGCCCACTGCCCACTTTCTGCTCGCAGAAGTTCCCTTATAAAACTTCTAGTTTTATAACTACTTTCCTTACTTGATTTCATTACCTCATACATTAACTAAGTGAGTGAAGCGCTGTTTATTTCGCTTTTCCTCTACCAACAAATGTGTCGCGAACTCCGAATTGCTTTTGAAGCAACAATTGTTCCGTATTTTGTTCCATTCCTCCTAAATATCTGTGTTGAAAGATATCGTCTTCCACAGAAGATACTTGACTCCCTTGTAAATTATGACTATCTTCGGTGTACCCTCTTTCTTCCCGAACCTTAATATTCTCCCACCCGATCCGCGTTTTGGTTGAACAGGTTAATGGAAAATGGAAATTGTCTTTCTCGACAACTTGATCACTTACTTTCCATACAGCACGAGAACGAAAAGTTACAAAAATAACCAACCACAAGATTTATTCACTCCTTATCCCTCGGACGCCATGTTTGTTGAACATTTGACTGTTTTGCGCATGCTTCAATAGCGCTGTGATTGCCTTTAACTCTTCATGAGTATTTGAACTTGCTTCTCAAAATAACTTGTATTTTGAGAGAAAATTAACATAAAAGTTGGCGAAATTTATGTAAAATCTTCCTCCGATTTCCAACCCGCCATCACACAACTGATTTTCTTTGTTTTTGGTTTATGAATTATTAATGAGATTGAGAAATTAAGTTGAGATATTAAGATGCCTTTATTTGTTTTGTAAAATTAGCCCCAGATAAACATCATTTGTGTATGTGTTCACATCACCCCTGGACGAGTCGTAGCATTTATAACAGCAAGCAGACTTGTACGAGTGCATTGAAGCGTACACGCAGGAATTAAACTATGTTAACTTTTTTACGACATACAACCCACTTGAAAGTAAAACTTTGATCAATGATCGTTTATTTTTGAAGTTCACTTTGATTTGATTTTCAGATGACTGTATCGCAGTTATTCTCCCTCGTTACGTATTTCATCTTCTGGATTGTGACGCTGAACATCCGCCGTGTCATCATCTTATCTTAGACGGTTTGTGTGTTTGCGATCCTTCCTTCCTTCCTTCCTTCCTTCCTTCCTTCCTTCCTTCCTTCCTTCCTTCCTTCCTTCCTTCCTTCCTTCCTTCCTTCCTTCCTTCCTTCCTTCCTTCCTTCCTTCCTTCCTTCCTGCGTTTTCTTTCATCCATTCGTTTTTTCGTTCATCCATTTGTTTTTTTCGTTCATCCATTTGTTTTTTCGTTCATCCATTCGCTTTCTACGTTCATCCATTCTTTTTTCCCTTCACCCATCCATTCGTTCCTTCGTTCACCCATTCATCCATTAATTTGTTCGTTCATCCATTCGTTTCTTCGTTCTTTGGTTCATCCACTATTCGTTTATTCATGTATTCGTTCATTTCTCCTTTTCCTTCCATTTTAAGCCCCTAAATATTGCCTATTCAAGTACTCCTTCACCTGCAGATCTGACGTGCAGATCTTTTTTGTTTTTCTTGAGTAGAGCCTGAGAGCCTCAAATTACAACCTTGTAACAGCCAACTATCTGAGTTTCTTTGCTTAAACAACAGAGATATAGCAAACGTGGATAAAAAAGGTTTGTTTAACTGACATTTTCCAACATAATTGATAAACTCAAAAAAGTAGCAGCGACTCTTGTTTCCATGAAAGACGAAAATAACTCTTCATGCCTGCATTGCATTCTTAACAGGAGAATGGCGTGAAGTGTACCTTTTATTCTCAACTGCCCTCATTGCATTAATGGTGTTTGTTCATTCTTACCGAACAAATTAATTACATTTTCCATGATTACATCGACCTGTACACTACCTGTATAAACTGTACTGGAACATGGCATAGTTAATATAAAAACATGGCCACGAGTTCTTTGCAGCACCCTATGGCCTATACACGTATGATGGTGTTGGTTCCACTGTGAATATAAACCATATTAAATTAAATATTTTTATATGCACCCGCCAAACTTAAACGTTAGTGAGTATACGCGTTAAATGTTACTTGGCGTTAACATCCATGTAGCTGGTTGATTAGCTTAAACGGGTTGAACCTTCTCGCAGAAGCCTAATTAAATCTCAGATTTTTGGTGGGTGTGGAAAAGCTCAAAATGGAAGTCCTGCATGTGTTGCTTCGTATGGGTTATTATACACGGTAAAGCTGATTATATCATAACCTTTATGTATAGCGCGACAACTTTGATTGACCAATATCCATGTTTGTTTAACGTCATTCAAACACACGAATTTGACCCCAAAAATAATTATTTTTTAAAAGAAGATAATGTTGAAATTTACAAGTTTGTTAATGTAGATAGATAGCTAGATTATACAGTTGTTTTCTTATAATTTTTCGAACCGTAAGCACTATTGACCTAAAGTGGGCGCGCAGGTGTTCGTGGGATTGTTTCGAGGGACATTGATATTTTGTTTATGCTTTCATGTGTGACATTTGTCCTTCCAAACGATCCCAAGAACATTTGCGCGCCAACCTTGTACCTAGTCTTGCACTCTTTTCGGAAAAGGCCAATTCAGACCCAGACTTTTTTCTCCTGGCCATGACTATCAAAACATTGAAGTTTGGCATTTTTGAGCTTTGATATCTCTGGAACTACTTATATGTTAAAGCTTTGTTATACCGTGTTTGAATCTTCTTAGTACGACGAATTTATTCACTTTAAGGAAAATCAATAAATAAATCCTAAAATGATAAACCTTTTCCTGTTTCTTTGTGCTACATTATTCGTAAAATATATATTATCACTACGATTTTCTTCTAGAGATGCTTGTGTTTGAACCATCGTTGGGCAAGATATTTAAATTGAAGTTTGACAACAAATATTGGACGGATTGTTTTTTAAGGTGTTGTTGCATTTCATTATAGCTGGGGATTTTTTTTTAATTTCTTAGATTATGTTTTAGATTATATATTAAATTTTAAGATCCTAGAATGCTCCAGTAGCTAATTCTGGGAAATTTATGCTTGTGTATTCGCATCAACCATTTATAATCGATAAAAGGGTTGGTAATAGAGATTTAAAGTGTATAAATGAGCGAAAGGACCTGTTGCGTTTGGAAAATCCTTGCTTCCGATCAGATTATCAATAATATGCCATGTAATAAATAACATGACCTTTATAACCAACCTTTACAACGTCACAAGTGAGCGTAACCCCCGAATATACTGTATATATTGTCATCGTTGTAAACTTTTTTCTTGGTATTTTTGTAGTACACATCGTGATAGCACGAGATTGGCTTTGCTTCACTTTAGTGTTCTACATATACAGGATCCGGAAATTGTTTCAGAAGTACGTATTTTCATTTATGTCTAAAAATTCTAGGTCATTTCAGAGTCCCCCATGTACCTCCGTTTCCATTGAGCATTCTTTAGGCAGCGCGTGGTGAGCCTGGGACTAATCACAGTAAGCATGCAGGGAAGTGGCAGTTCTGCTGCCGCCATGGCATCGATTAGCGAACCTGTGACGTCGGGGTTTGGAATGGTTGACAACTGGCTGACATTAGCCAGACACGGCATTTCCCCATCCAGTTGAGGGAGAACCCTCTAGCGTTATGGTGGTATGGATAGCTTGAGGTTACGTGCGTTCCCCTCAAAACATGATTTAAGTGCAAATACAATTTATTACTTGGACTACTTGTGGTATCACGAGTCTTAAATTCGGCTTCATTATTTTTATTTTTATTATTTTTGGGGTTCCACAAAATTGTGCAATAATATTTCCCGTCAGGCTTTTGCGAACCGTTAGGCATGTTGCGGGTCAATAGCTGAGTTCTTTCTTTTTGACAGCTTTGCTTTTGGTCGTGTTGTTCTCTGATTCTGTTGATTTGAAAGTAACTGACTTAATCAAAAAAAAAATGTGGCTCGTGAATACGCTCGTGTTGATCGTGAATACGCTCACCATCCTTACAACTGCACACGCTGATCGCGGTAGACCTATACTAAAAGATGACGAGCGATTTCGAAACGGGTTGCTCCGCGATCTCAATGTGACTATAATCAATGCCAAGTTAGTTATGAATGCCAAAAGTATACATACGTGGACTTGGTAATTCCAAATCTGTTTTCAGAATTGAAATCGAGTAAATATTGACCGAGATATAAACGTTCAAAAATCTACGCCGAGTACGAGTGCCCTTCATATTGCCGATTAATTTCTAAGTACATAAACAGGTTTTTACGAAGCGTATGCACGTTCGCGTAATATAATAAACACATATGTTATGTATTTGGACTCGGTAATTCTAAATCTGTTTTCAGAATTGAAATCGGTTAAATGGGGACCATGGACGGGGGAAATCCCACAGGGGGGGGGGTTAGATGAAACTCTACGGGTGTTAGTTATGGTATTCAGGGAGTAACTCTTGCAAATCAGGATCATTGTTTCAGAAGTTTACTACAATTTAAATTCCCAAACAACAGTTAAACTGTAGTTAAGAGACAACTAGGCCCAGTTTAGCTGAACAATTTTAACCGGAAACGTCTGACAACTGACAAATTTGGCGAAAAAAAGATGTGTACAGTATGCTACGCTGCCAGCCCAAAACTAGCCCAAGTTAACGCCTGGCGGGCGTCTTGTTAAGAATAAGAATGACAATAAGAATACGAGAATGTAGAGAGTAAGAGAATAAGAATGAGAATGAAAATAATAAGAATGGGAATATGAGAATATCTGAATATGAGAATATGAATGGAAATACGATATGAATAAGGGTAGGAATAAAAAATAGGAGAGGGATAAGAGTAAGAAATGTAAATGGCGTAAGAAATGGAGTAGGAATAAGCATAGGATTTTATACGGTTTTTTATGCAACAGAACACCGAGGAAATTATGATAAATTAGATGTGCTTTGATTTTGCATAAATTGTGAAAAATTATTTATTTTATATTTCCTCAATAGATTTTCAGTCATTTGGTTGGTGATCCTGCAAATCTGGAATGCCCGAATATTTTGAAAGAATACCTTATAGGTTTGTCATCGTAGTTGTAGTTCTACTAATAATTTACTTGTATAAATCAAGCCCTGTGTTTAAAGTGCCTATCTCACGTTTGGGGATTTTACATATCCGTAATATTTGGGTCTTCCTGAGCAAAATCATACTGTATATTTTCAGCCGAAAATTTCATCTTCATGGAGTTTTTCGCTGTCAAAGTTACCGGATGTGATGCCACAAGAGGCATTCCAAACCAGTTTTCTTTTGTTATTTGTCACAAAAATGCCTCTTGTAATCCGATACCTTTAACAGCAAAAAACTGCATGAAGATGAAATTTTCGGCTGACAACATATATTATGATTTTGAAGACCCAAATATTACGAATATGTAAAATCCCCAAACGTGAGATAGGCACTTTAACAATTATACGAAGCTCTAATCGCCGATTTGACTATGAGGTCATTAAAAACGAGAGCGAATGGTATGATTGTTTTATAATATCTCGTGGTATTTTTAGGTATTTTTTCGTGTTGTTTTATCAAGTAAAAACCTGATTTCTTGCTCATTTACTTTAACAAAATATTCCGCCATTTTGTTTGCCATTACTAATTAAGAAATAGAAAACATTTTCCGCGTTTCCATCGAGTTATAGAAACACGAGTGGAAGTTTGGGAGATTTCGAGTTCTCCCAAACTTCCACGAGTGTTTCTATAACGTATGGGAACACGGAAAGATGTTTTCTATTTTTATAAAATAACACTGAGGAAATAAGTAGAAATGATGTTTCTCCCAAACTTCCACGAGTTTCCCAAAGTTATCCCAAACTTCCACGAGTGTTTCTATACAACGTATCGGAACACGGAAAGATGTTTTCTATTTCTTTTATAAAATAACACTGAGGAAATAAGTAGTAAGACTTTTATTAAAATGATGAAAGTATACATTCCCCTTACTCACGCTAGACAGCGTCGTCGGCTGCTCAAATGAACATAAACGCTCTTAACTGTGAAGAAAAGCATCCAATCTTCTCGTTTTTCTTCTTCTTGGCTGTCACAGAACATATTTATCGACATTTAAACTATTTGTGAACAAAGGTTCGTCTTACAGTCCATTTTTTTTCCATCGAGTTATAGAAACACGGCTTTCAGCCAATCAGCGCGTGCGTTTTTAATTTGTTATTTTATAATAAGATATTTTCTGTTTGCTTGTTAGTATAAGAACCAATGAAATTGCGGAATAGCTCCTATCTAGTGGATGTCTATATTATAAATGCTTATATTCACTTTTTAGGTTCGACTTATTTTCACATGAAGTTTCAGGTTGACAGCTCAGTTTACAAGTTATTGCCTTTCTCCAACACTGAGCCATTCCGTGGACATTTGGAGAAGGTAAAAATTGATTGAAAAGATATCGTAAAACTATTAACATTTCTTATTAAAGGCTTTTTATTTAAAAGTAATTTATTTTTTGACTATCGTGAATAATCCCACATTCACTACATAAGTGTATAAATACAGTAAGTAAGTAAGTAGGGCGGCACGCAGCCGAATGCGACCCGTAGGCAACTTTTTATTTTGCTACTACCCGAATGGGCGCAACTCCTATCCCTAGATAAAGTCCACTTACCCCAGCAAGCTGGTACTCGTTTTACCGACCTCGGAAGGATGGAAGGCTGAGTTGACCACGAGTGCCGTGACAGGCACACCTATTTGAAGCACTGGAGAGAATCAACAATTCTACTCACACGAGTCTCAAGCTCAGGGATCAGACGAGGTTGTCACCCATCCAAGTATTAACCCCACCCGATCACGCTCAACCTCAGTACTCAGTGGTGAGAAGCAACGCGCCAACAACATACTATATTTAAGTCGATGAATTGTTAATGAGTTGTTTGTTACATTAGAATGTTAATGAGTTGTTTGTCACATTAGAATCAGTATTTTACATACTCCATTTCACCTTTAGGACAAAGCAGGTAGAAAGATTGCAAGAATCTCATATTCGTCTGTAAAATCTACCGATACTTCCCCCCAGAATTTCAAGGTGAGCTGATGAGTTTTTAGTTTTCCCATAAACTTCAAGCCGGCTTTTTTCATGCCAGTGCACGCTTGGTATATTTCTATACTTTCCTGAATACAATTTACCAGAAATTGTAGTCGTAAATAGATCTTCGCTGTCAAAATGAGGCTGGAAATTAAGCTTTATGGGTTGCACGTCTGCTGTTTTGTGAGTCAGGGTAAATACTAGCCTGCGTGCAGACCCAGAGCCGAATCCATTTTTTCCATTGTGTAATTCTGTAATTATCATGAAACCTCGGGTCACGTTTATGAGTGTTCTGTTACTGGTATTAAAAAACATTTCTACAAAGCCTAGTAGTCGTCTTCTTTATTCTCAATGCATATGCCCACAGCGATCATTTTGTGCAAACCACCGCAATGCACAATTCTACCACTCTCCACTTCGTGATATTTTGGCAGGCTGATGTCAGCAAGATAAAAATTTATACAAAAATTTAATAAAATATAATATAACGCACTTCGCTAATCTTTGATTACTACTAGTTCTGTAATTATCATGAAACCTCGGGTCACGTTTATGACATCATTAAAAATTGCAGTGGCCTTTTGAATTCAAGATAAAAATCTGCTAAATGACTGAAATTTTAAAAATTATTAAGACACCTCGCCAAATAACCTTAATCTGCGTCGAAGTAGCTAGATGATTCCACCATTTCACCGGCGATCAGAAAGTCATTGGTTTGATTGTAATCGTGGACGAAATTTACCTGCTTTTAACTGAAACCCTAACCATTCAGGACCTCGCCTGTAGGCGACTGCTCAAGAGGTGTCTACTTAATACGGGTTGACAACCTGAAGCGCAGTTGGGGGTATGGTGATAATAATAATTTCTGTATCTATATTTTGGGTTTTAACATAATTTAAGAGTTCAAAATATGACAAAGCATTTACAGTGATTAGGTTCATTAAAATCATTAAGAAGTTTAAAGAAAGAATCAATAAATGTTTACTTCAAGGCTCACTGTCCACTTAAAAGAGATTATTCCGCTCATTGGGAACATAAGATAGGTGTCTAATTATTTTACATAATCTCAAAGATATAATGGTAATTAGTAATCGTGCAGAGTTTCACTTCAAAATTCGTTGAAAGAAAGGTTATACTTTACGTGTGAAGTTTGAATTTTGGAGCGCCGCCATTAAAGTGGCCGAGTGCGAGAAGAATGAGTCGAGGAATGCTTATGACGTCATAGCCTCAACAACAACAAAAAGGGTCATTGTTATTGTTAACAAAAGGGTCATTGTTGTTGTTGAGGCTATGACGTCATAAGCTCTCCTCGACTCATTCTTCTCGCACTCGGCCACTTTAATGGCGGCGTTCCAAAATTCAAACTTCACACGTAAAGTATAACCTTTCTTTCAACGAATTTTGAAGTGAAACTCTGCACGATTATTAATTACCATTATATCTTTGAGATTATGTAAAATAATTAGCAGAAATTTTTTCATCGGAGAACCACTTTAAGAGGAGTGTCCACTTAAGATAGGGTTCCCTTAAGACAGGTGTTCGCTTAAGATAGGTGTCCGCTTAAGAGGGGTGTCCGCTTAAGAGGGGTGTTCGTTTAAGATAGGTGTCCGCTTAAGAGGGGTGTCCGCTTAAGATAGGGTTCCCTTAAGACAGGTGTCCGCTTAAGAGGGGTGTCCGCTTAAGAGGGGTGTCCGCATAAGAGGGGTGTCCGCTTAAGAGGGGTGTCCGCTTAAGATAGGGTTCCCTTAAGACAGGTGTTCGCTTAAGATAGGTGTCCGCTTAAGAGGGGTGTCCGCTTAAGAGGGGTGTCCGCTTAAGAGGGGTGTCCGCTTAAGAGGGGTGTCCGCTTAAGAGGGGTGTCCGCTTAAGAGGGGTGTCCGCTTAAGAGGGGTGTCCGCTTAAGAGGAGTGTCCTCTCAAGAGGGGTATCTGCTCAAGAGGGGTGTACGCTTAAGATAGGGTTCGCTTAAGACAGGTGTTCGCTTAAGAGGGGTGTCCGCTCAAGAGGAGTGTCCACTTAAGATAGGTGTCCGCTTAAGATAGGTGTCCGCTTAAGATAGGTGTCCGCTTAAGAGGGGTGTCCGCTTAAGAGGAGTGTCCACTTAAGATAGGGTTCCCTTAAGACAGGTGTTCCCTTAAGACAGGTGTCCGCTTAAGAGGGGTGTCCGCTCAAGAGGAGTGTCCGCTCAAGAGGGGTATCTGCTCAAGAGGGGTGTACGCTTAAGATAGGGTTCGCTTAAGACAGGTGTTCGCTTAAGATAGGTGTCCGCTTAAGAGGAGTGTCCGCTTAAGAGGGGTGTCCACTTAAGAGGAGTGTCCTCTCAAGAGGGGTATCTGCTCAAGAGGGGTGTACGCTTAAGATAGGGTTCGCTTAAGATAGGTGTCCGCTTAAGAGGGGTGTCCGCTTAAGAGGGGTGTCCGCTTAAGAGGAGTGTCCTCTCAAGAGGGGTATCTGCTCAAGAGGGGTGTACGCTTAAGATAGGGTTCGCTTAAGATAGGTGTCCGCTTAAGAGGGGTGTCCGCTTAAGAGGGGTGTCCGCTTAAGAGGAGTGTCCTCTCAAGAGGGGTATCTGCTCAAGAGGGGTGTACGCTTAAGATAGGGTTCGCTTAAGATAGGTGTCTGTTTAAGATGAGTGTTCGCTTAAGCGGGGTGTCCGCTCAAGAGGGGTATCCGCTTAAGCGGGGTGCCGCTTAAGAAGGGTGTCCACTTAAGAGGAGTGTCCGCATAAGAGGGGTATCCGTTTAAGAGGAGTGTCCGCTTAAGAGGGGTAAGTTATAAATATAGTGTTTTACTAAAGAAATGGACGGGACCACAGATAGGTTAAGAGAGGTTCGACTGTATAATGTAGTTAGACGTTTTTTCTCAATCATTTAAACAGTTCACTTTTTAGTTTTGGTAAATAAAGTATCTTATACGATGCGTGATAAAACTCTTATTGTTATATCGTGTTTAGAAATGATTTCTTTGTTTCTTTATCTTAGGATGACAAAATAAAAGAAATGGAGTTTTGGATATCTCTAAAGCGAAATATTTCTTATGCAAAATCGGCTGAAAGGTTAGTTCGTAACAATATACGTGGACATAAATATACATTATATTCTTTCGACTTGATTCAACTTTCAGAAAGCCATTAAATACTTAAGCCATACAGCTTATATTAATTTAGTATATCTAAGTTTAATAGCACGCTGTGACTGCAAATACTGTCTGTATGGATTACTTAAACTTCACAGACAATGCCATGTGTGTACATTGATGCCATTGATGTCATTGTGTGGATCCTGCAGCATGGCTTTCTAAAGGGCAGATCAACTGTGACACAACTTCTTGTAGTCTACCACGACATCTTAGAACACCTTGCTAGCGGGAAGTAGGTTGATGCCGTTCATCTGGACCTATTAAAGGCATTTGACAGAGTGCCCCACCATCTGCTCTTAGTCAAACTTGAGCGATTCGGCATATCTGGATCTCTTCTCAAGTGGTTTAGGAGCTACCTATCTAACAGACAACAGCGTGTGGTCCTTGATGGTACATTTTCAAACTGGCTTCCGGTAACTTCAGGCGTCCCCCAAGGATCTATACTTGGTCCGCTTCTATTTCTTGTATACGCAAACGATATGCCGGCCAGAATACATACAAAAGGGCTCGAACTTGGCTCTTTTTGCTGACGACTCGAAGCTATATAGACCAATGAACTTAGAAAGTGCCACACACGGGCTCCAGTCTGATCTCGACTCTCTACAAAAGTGGAGTGTTGACTGGGACATGTCCTTCAACGCCTCCAAATGTAAAGTTATGCACATGTCTCGCAAAACATATCCAGTTTGTAAAAACTATGCCTACCAACTCGGAGGAAATTCCTTGGATTGCGTGCCCTATATCACCGACCTGGGAGTAACTATTACCCAGGACCTATCCTGGTCTAAATATATTGAAGAGACATGCGCAAAGGCAAACAAGTTACTCGGTCTGATCAAAAGAGTCTGTGGCAGAGACCTATCTGATATCAAGACCAGAAAACTGCTCTACTGCTCCCTTGTTCGGCCTCGCCTAGAATACTGCTCCAACGTCTGGTCTCCACACACTGTAAAATACCGCCGACTGATTGAAAATGTCCAACGTCGTGCCACAAAGTTCATACTTAACTATCCCTCCCAAGTGTTATCCTACAAAGAAAGACTCACTTCACTAGACTTACTTCCCCTTGAACTTAGACGTGATCAGTCTGACATTGTACTACTTTTTAAATATAGGAATGGTCTAATCAATGTCAACCTCGATAAATACTTTACATGCACCTACTCGCTCTTCTCACAACACTAGAAAATTTGACTCTAATAATTATCATCCTCTGACCAAGGATAATCTCTCATCTTACCAGCCGCCATAGTCAAATGTTTCTCTTTTTTAATTAGTTATTTACTTAGTGTTATTAGTCCAGTGTTTTAGTTTCTTTATTAATATTTTTACTTGTAATCTAGTAAGTATTTTACTATTTCTCAACTTGTTTGGGGGAAAATGTCAATTGGGGCGAAAGCCCTGTTTTTCTCTCCCAGCCACCTGTAACTTTTATCTTCTTTTTTTTCTTCTTCTCGTTACTTTGTTATTTATGTGTAATTTTAATTTTGTGGCGAATGCAATAAATCTCCATGAGAAAAACTCTCAGTAATGACATTCATAACGTATTTGGTTGAGCACCAGGCTCAGGGTGGTATTGGGCCATTGGTTCTTCTCGCGCTAAAGTTGCATTTTGCAGCAATTCTCCGCTTACCTTGCAGACGAAGTCGTTTCTCTATGCCCCATTTTTCACGAGCATAATTTCTTTAGTTTTCATCTTCCTTACTTCTACATCTGCTAGATATTACTCCCAGTATCAAAGCGTTACTTGATAAGGTTGATCGTTGTACATCAAATACTATTGACGTAACTCTATTTCCATACTCAGATTTTCTTTAAAAAGAGTTGCAACACGAGAAGACGGACAGTCGCTTTATTCTCCTACAACGGTATATAATTTATTTCTTATTAGAAACACCGTGTTTACACTGCAAACCTAGGACCGGCCTTGGCCAGACCAAACATGTTTACAATGCACAAGGTGAGGCCAAGGCCTGGTCTAGGCCAACAGTTGAAGTAAGTCCAGATTTTTAGATCTAGGCCAGTGAGACGCGTGTTTACACTACCAAAATGTAGACCTACGTGTCTATATTTAATTAATAATATTGAACGAATGTGCTTTACCCTTCACGTCTGGCTCATTCAATATTTTTTATAGGAGGGCAGTGGATTCACTTATATATTTCGAAAGTTGAGGTACTGTACGTTTGTTCTAATTGAATTAGAAATTACCAGCTGTTGTGGTCTAGTGGTGTTCAAACCCTGGGTCGGACCAGGTGCTGCCTTTGCAACAAAACCAGCAAATGGTAAGACTTTCGGGTCTTCTCGGAAAACGACCTTAAATCGTAGGCCCTCGGAATCCCTAATCAGTTGGGTTTTCCGTTCACCTAAGAGTGATAAACTGAATAGTCGAACGCTTAAAACATGAGCCGCTGGCTCGGATAAATAGGGCAACCTTATCCTGCGTGATATATCATACTCAAAATAAATCATACTCAAAATCATACTCATACCGCCGTACGCGTTACTCACTTTTCTGGTTTGTTTTCTTGTTTGTTTTCCTTTAGAAAAGACACACATGTTGCAGCCAATACTGAATCTTCTCCTGGTATATATATATATATATATATTTTATTTTATTTTGTAAGTAATATTTCATACACGAGAAAGCGTTTATTATCTGATACTTATACACTTCGAGGTGTTTGGAAATCAGATGAATAGATAATAAACGGCTTTCGAGTGTATGATATATAGCATCTCGAACAAATAGTATTTTAAGAGAAAATCGAGGAGAAAGTTGTCGAAATTTTATGCTAATTAAGATCATATTAATTGGCCGCCATCTTTATGAATTCGGTGTATTAAATTTTTGAAATTTGTTATAGAATACGTTCCCACGTTCTTGGAATACGTTAGGTCTAATGCCGTTTCTAAGCTAGAAAATGAGAGGGACAACATGAAGGTTGAGTATTATGGAAAATGTTTATACGATATTTGTGTTGTACACGAATCCCGCAAAATACAAGATTTTACCCGGGCACTAGAACGGAACCACTGAGACCAATTAACCGTGAGAGAACTGGGACTAGAAAATAAATATGCTCATTATTCAGTCCTAACCATAACCTTGATCCTAATCTTGATCCTAACCTTAAACCTAACCCCAGCTATCCATAACCTAACGAAAAATAAAAAAACAGAAAAAAACAGAAAGGTCCTTTTGAGTCATCCCTTTTAGCCTTCCCCCTACTTATCCATTGTAAAACAAACCTTTCTAGAACATCAACCCAAAGCTCAAATTATAAAATATTTTGGCATTCAACTATTCACTTCATGCAGAATTTATATATCAGTAATATTTTATTTGGGGTTATAGACACTTCAGGTTGAAATATATGTTTATCGCTATACGTCTTGTGTTTACATTAGGTTTTCGAAAGTCTTACTCGTTATCTTCATCGTTGTATACCTTCCGATGTACCAAAACTTAAAATACAAAATATGGCTTTGGAATACACGAAATACCAAGTATGTATATTTTGTTTCAATTTGTATGAAAAAGGGAAGGGGACAGCTGTGGATCACTATACTGCTAAGGGGTGTCCTCTGAATTTTGGGGATCAAATTGGGCACTAGTTTGTACAAATTTAAATTCAGGTTATCAAAACATGAAATAAAAGCTGCTTTTCCAAAATAAATTTCGATTTTGAGAAAAGGAGTTCTTACAAATCATAAATCAAGATTTGTAATTATAGCAAATAATTCAACAAATTCTGCCATATACTGAACCTGTTTTCTTTGAGTAAAGTTGAAGCCGACCCATGAATTGCAATTAAATAAACGGTTTTAGCATAAAACTTAGTGCACCGTATTACAAAATGAACTCCTTTATTTCCACTGAATGTGACTACTAAACGAAACAGTTTAAAGCTCGAAACACTTTAAGCTTGCCAAAATCGTTATCTCCAGGTTACTTTCACTACAATATAAGCCAAATAAACAAAGTTTTAGGAACTTGATCTGCGAAAAAATGTGTGGGGGGGGGGGGTGGCCTCCCTGTCCCACACCTGCTACAGCACTGCTCTACATTACTGTTGTTTTATAATAATAATAATAATAATAATAATAATAAACTTTATTTATAAGAGGGTAAAACACATAACAGTTAAAAACTGAAGAACCAGTGGTCCTCTATACTAGGATAATTACAAGCAATATGATAAGTTAGTTATAAATACAGATACGTAAGATATAAAAGTAAAATAAAACTATGGAATTGATGTAGTAAAATTATCTAAGTCATTAAAACTGTTGAAAAAATATTCGAGGAGTACTTTCGTAAAATTATCTACACAGTCTAGTTTCTTAATATTATTTGGAAGCGAGTTCCAGAGTCTGCAGGCTGACACTGAGAATGATCGACCCCCTTCAGTTTCGCGTTTGTAGCGTGGACATACAAGATTTACGGCACCATAACGGCTAGACTTATTATGTATGTCAAAATTACATGTTAATAATTCAGATAAATAAAGGGAACATTTTCCATACAGACGCTTATGTATATAAATGCATTTGTTTATCTTAACTTCGTCGAAAAAAGGAACCATTTTAATTTTTTAAAAAGCTGTACGCTATTTGACCGCGTATCTGCATCTAAAATTCACGAGCAGCGCGCTTCTTGAACACTTGACTTGCATAATGTCATGAATTCCTTTGTTGTTTTTCAATTTCTTTCAGAAAAAGCAGTCGAGTAATTTACTTCAATTATTTTGGGAAGGACTGAAGTATACAGAGGACACTCATCCTCACCATACACCACTGTGAGAATCTTAAATTACCTTTTTTTAGTTTTATTGCGATAAAAAAATTCAGTCAAATTTGTTTTCATATAATCGAAGAAGTACATCACCAAATAACTATAGGTTCACATAATATTGAAGTGAAATGATAAAAAAATTTGTTCAATTCCTGAACCATTACCAAAACTTAACGACAAAATGGCCGCTGCTTGAAGACTAATTTACATACAGTACATGGTTCTTAGAAAATGGCGTCCCATTTTACAGTGAGTTACATAAAGCGAAAATATTAAAATGAAGATTCTGCTTATTGAG
The DNA here is from genome assembly GCA_035772405.1 of Chrysogorgia sp. JL179-B06. Classification (NCBI taxonomy): domain Eukaryota; kingdom Metazoa; phylum Cnidaria; class Anthozoa; order Scleralcyonacea; family Chrysogorgiidae; genus Chrysogorgia; species Chrysogorgia sp. JL179-B06. Next base: position 3,816,781 of record JAYKKM010000196.1, read on the forward strand.
TAGATCATCTACCATTTGTCAACCTCTTAATATACGCAACAACGATTTTCAAATTATTTAGTTGCCGGTTTGATTAGATCAGTCAAATCTACGATCCGCCAAATTGTGTTGAAAACAGCCAACAAATAAAATAGGCTAAGCGTCATTGAGTTGTTGTCGGATTTTGTTTTGTATTTTCAAAAGCGTTTGGTGAAATGTTCGAAAGTCAATGGAAGAACCTATATCTTATATGTTAAAATTTGAGTATTTCGGCTTAAAGTTTTATACCAACATTTTAATAATCACCAAACTTGTAATGACAACAGGACAATGGACATTTTAAAATCTGTTCCGTCATTAATAGAGGCACAAGTATTGACGAAAGTTATCTCTAGATTTTGTCATTTGGCAGATCGTAGGTTTAACTGATCTAATCAAACCGGTAATTGAATAATTTGAAAATCGTTGTTGTATATATTAAGAGGTCGGCAAACGCTAGATGATCTACTCAATAAGCAGAATCTTCATTTTAATATTTTCGCTCTTTGTAACTCACTGTAAAATAGGACGCCATTTTCTAAGAACCATATGTAAATTAACCTTCAAGAGGCGGCCATTTTGTTGTTAATTTCTGGTAATGCTCTGTTCGTATTCCACTGTGTCTTTCGTCTTTGCCTGTCCCTTGGTTTAACGGCATTTAACTCTTTCCTGTCCGGCTGAAAAACATCCAAAATTGAACCACCTCTTTGTTCTATTGATATCTGATATCTCTGGAAATAACCATAACTGTTGCGAAAGCTATACATTTTCTGAAAGCCCAATAAACCGGTTTTTACTAGTGCTTTTAAATTTCCCGAACAAGACACATTATATGTTAATATAAATTGGCATTAACTATCATAAATCAGGTTGAAAAACGTTCATTTTTCTAGAAAAGGCCACCTTGCACGCCCGCGTAGCATGAAAATTCAAAGTGCCACCAATCGCACGGTTTTTTATGAAATCAAATCAAACTTGGCGTGTGAGTGGATCTCATGTGCCTAGCGCTTGTCGATTTTCAATTTTCAATCTTGCTTTACCATGTGCCGTGTTTCGATTCACGACTTCATCAGTCTTATACAGTACGACCGATTTTGTCTGGGCCAGACAGGAAAGATTTAACAATGCGAATAGACCAAATTACCAGGAGAAAAAGGAATGAAGATTTTCATCTTTAGCTGATGATAATATTAAGCAATTTTATCAGAAAGTGGCAAAGAAATAAATATATTAAAAATACACTGTAATATTGCATCTTGCTTTTTGCAGTCTATGTTTTTCAAATATTTGCTTTCTCATTGATATAAGCGACCGGTCATTATTTATGGCCGGGGAGAAAATGGTTGGGTAACTGAAAATTATAAGACCTAATGGTTGGGTAAAAAAGAATCACTTCTCTGAAGGGTTGGGTAGCAAAATGTTCTTGTCTATTTACATAAAAATTAAGAGTTTATCATTTAAAATTGGAATCTCGTCATCCGTTCTCCTTAGTCCAACATTGTCCAACATTGCACATTAGGTTTTGTTATTGTATTCCTCTCCTTGTTTTCCTTGAATTCCTGCTGGGAGATAATAATCTCAAAGTTACAGTAGGATCAGTCTGTATATCTATTTGGGTTTGTTATTAAAATTTCTATCGACGATATACTGGGAATTGGGTTTTATCTAACTTTTTTTCTTAGGTTGGGTAAAAAAAATTTCTTTACCCATAAATGGTTGGGACGGTTAAATTTCTGATTTAAATTTGGTTGGGTTTCCAGCACCAAATTTATTTCTCTTCGGCCTCCACCTTGACCATAAATAATGACTGATCCCTAAGGAAAACTTGATGTTATGTTTTCTTGTGTCGCTCGCTCATTTTCTCATTCTTTGGTTAACCAGAAACATACGAGGCTCAAGTAGAGACTGTGCACTGTTCATGTTGCTTGAAAGGTATCATATTGTTGTCAAAGAACTTCGTTTTCCTTTTCCAAAAGGTATTATGAAAGATGTAATTGAATAAGTTAAACATGATTTATTTGTGCATTTTGTTATTAACCAACTCTTTTTGTTTATTTAATTCTTTAGGATTCCAGACGTTCTTTGCGTCCATCGGCTTTCGCTGCTTAGAACCAAAGTACGTAATAATATTCATGTTGCAAAGTTGTTTATTTCCCACGTCTAGCCACACGTATTTCCGCTTTGCACATTTTTAATTATCCCGTACATGGTAGGACCACTGATCTCTAAATAAAGACTGGATTGAGCTTTCTATTGTATCTGATGAGCTGATTTTGAAGCCTGCATATTTGCATATGTAAATTAACGAGAGATCATTAGAAATTCCGAGTTTGCAAGCAAATCAAACTGTGACGCTAGCAAAATAGGTTTAGTGTCTGGCCCCAATATAGTTTCTTTGTTAACATTAAATGCATAAAATCTTCAACCTAATTTGACGTCTCATATCAGGCTTCTCTCACTGGATAATTAGAGCCAATGGCGGCCATTGCTAAGGGGATGAATCGTTTTACCCAGTAATTTGAAAAATGTTTTCTGGTCCTCTTTATAGTAATATTATTTTATTTTGTCGATGGTAAGAGCACATAAACCATCAAAAAACCTCATAGGATTCTCAGTTGGTCCCTTAGTAATGGCGGACTTGCGGCTTCATTTTCTGAACAATAGTTGCTCGATCCAATCAGTGGAGAAAAACGGCACAAACATAAGCAGGTTTTTACGAAGCACCTGAAGAGCTTAATGTGTCTATAACCTCTTTTGGGATTTTATATATTTGTAATCTTTGAATTCTCCTGAAAAAAAAGTAATATATCTTGTTGGCCGAAAATTTCATCTTCATGCACTTTTTTTCTCTTAAAGTTGACGGAAGTGACGTCAAACAAGGAATCTGTAAAGAGATTTTCGTATAGACAGATTCCTTGTTTGACGTCACTTCCGTCAACTTTAACAGCAGCAAAAAGTCTATGAAGATGGAATTTTCGGAATTCAAAGATTACAAATATATAAAATCCCAAAAGAGGTTATAGGCACTTTAACATAGCGTTCTCTACTGTCGCCATGTACTTAAAGTGCCCCTGTGATCAAATTTTTGGTATCCCAAATTTTTACATATTTGTAAAGAGCATGGTGTTCTCACTTAACTTGCCAAATTTCAAGCAATTGCGAGCGTGGGAAGTCGCCTTTTCAGACTGTTTTTATACGATATTATACGGCCGCCATTACTCGAACATGTTCCGGACGCTTAGGTTGCGATTAGAGGAAGTGACGTCAAAGACTCAACACGTGGCTAGTTATATATGAATATAAAGCTACTTGGGGAAAACTTTCTATTGTAACTTGTCGTATAATTTCCATAAAGCTTTGTCACGTGTTGAGTCGTCATAATCACATACTCTGCTGTGGCTCGTCTGGAACAAGTTTTGAGCAATGGCGGACAACATTTGGGCGACTTTGGAGGTTAAATGTCTTGTGTTAGAATGTTTGTTGTTCAATTTTTTTGGCAAATGCGAACATTTATTAACTTAAAATGATGTTCTGTAACAAAAAATGCCAGGAAACGTAAGTACAAATAACGTATAAATAAATAAAGTCTTTATTTAGGTTATTCGTTCAATATGTGACCAATGGAATTTTTGAACTGGAAGACGAATTCATGTATCGACTTTTGGAAGGTTTGTTTATTAGTATTTTCACATTACCTTGTTATTATATCGCGATAAATGCAATAAAAGGCACACAGTTTCAAGTCTTTAATAAATATCAAAAAACACAATAACCTCAATAACTTACTAATTTTAAGCTACACTTATAAGATATATGAAAATATATTAAATATTAACGTTGTTTCAAAAACTCATTAATATTCATTAACCAAATTGTCCAATCACATTTCCGTATTTAGTCACGCGCAAGGCTTTTATACCTGATAAAATCCATGAATACTAATCAGCATGAAAATTATATAAAGTCTCTACGAACTTTATATAAAATCTCTACGAACTTTATATAAAATCTCTACGAACTTTATATAAAATTCCTGCTAATTTGCATTTCATACATCAACTCAAAGACCATATTTGCATACCCAACTATGCGAATCAAAAACAAATCGATTTACATTGTTCTAAATCAACCCAATTTACCTCTAATAGAAACCAGTACACTCCCTAGTGATTACAATCAATTGTTTTTGAAGCTACATAATGCTACTACATAATGTATTGTTTCCACTGGCACAAATACCGTGGGCGCACGGCGCAAACACAACCGGTAATTTCATTCGTGGCAAACTTACAGAATATAGTTTTAAAAACTATATTTTCAAGGAATTGAAAGAATTTTTTTAGGGTTTTATTAAAGATAAGTACACATGCAAAGCAATATCACGATAGTCAACGAGCATGGCGATAATTACGATATAGCGTCGCTCAAGTTTTTTTCGATACGATAACCGTGAGTGAAAATATCGCGATTATATCGATATATCGCCCAACACTACTTGTTATACATGGCCTTATCGCGGTAAGCAAATCTAATATTCTCTTGTGTCACCGACAGAGGTTACTTTAACATGAGAACACCTCACATCGTGATTGTATAGTTCCAAAAATTGGAACGTGTCGCCAAAACAGATTTGGTTTAAGTTTTACAGTGTCAAGTGTGTTTGAGGACGGAAACAAAACTGTGAATTCAATAAAAACGCAACAAATTGTCAATAAACTTTACTGCTGACGTCCTGTGAAAGGGTTTCATGTTCTTCCACCGTCATGTTTATTTTCAGGCAATCACGAGGAGTAAGTTATTAACTGTAGGTTTGACGTTGGTGAAGGGTAAAAGGATGACTCAAAAGGACCTCATTTTCAAGAACTAGTCTAACCCTAATCCAAATAATAATCCTAACCTTCATCCTAACCCTAACCTAACTGTAGCTAATCCTAACCTAACCAAAAATAAAGACCAAACAAAAACAGAAAGGTCCTTTTGAGTCATCCCTTTTAGCCTAAACCTTTGACGTCAAAGCTACAGATATCGTAAACAACCAATGTTAACAACCAATTAAAATCGAGATAGATTGAAAAATGTATAATGACACAATTAATTGCCGATGCCGAAGACAAAAGTAAATAATTGATCTGTGAGACACTGACAAATCACGATATTTTGCAATAACCGAATTTACTGATTCATTTATTATTCAATTAATTTTAAATAGTATTTTTTATTTGATTTAATTATTTGTCACTTCCAAAAAGAAGCAATAATTTCAGAGAAGGAAGTTACTGTTTATGAGGATAGTATTATTTGCAGCAAAACAACGTCGGGGCTATGACGTCAAAAACAATCTCGACTCATTCCGAAACTCGGCCATTTTAATGGCGGATCCTAAAAAGCACACTTTTAAAACATAAGATACAAGCATTATTTCACCGAATTTCAATATATATTGTCTGTCTGTCTGTCTGTCTGTCTGTCTATATATTTATATATCTATATATCTATATTTCTGTCTGTCTGTCTGTCTGTCTGTCTGTCTGTCTGTCTGTCTGTCTGTCTGTCTGTCATATATATGTGTATATATATATATATATATATATATATATATATATATATATATATATATATATATATATATATATATATATATATATATATATATATATATATATATATATATATATATATATATATATATATATATATATATATATATATATATATATATATATATATATATATATATATATATATATATATATATATTTGTTATAATTCTGTGTATATGTGATTTATTATAAGTTCTGCTTGACAGATGTTGGTGAAGATGAAAAATATTCTCATGTGATATCTCGACTTATTTCTGGCTTTGAACAGGTTTGTTTGGAAGTTTGATGTCTTTTTATAGGTCGTTTTCACTTGACATCATAGCCGCCATGTTGGTGGACCTCATCAATACCAACATGGCCGTCATACCCATTTGTCATTTGACTCTTTGGTGATTGAGTGAAAACGCTTTATAAGATTTTCTACGCCCTAACATGAATTAATTTATACACATGAATTAAATTAATATGCAATTAGCATGTAGATATCAGTTGAAGAACGGGAATAAATCTGGTAAACGTTCATGTTAAAATATAAAGAGGATATTACAAAGGTGGCGAGAAGATATGGATTTTATATTCGAGTGGGAAGAGCAATATCTAATACGTGTAAGCGTAGGAACTACCGTGTAATGTTTAGACTCGTGGACGTGGTGTCGATAAACGGGCTTTCAAAAAAAACTTTCAAAAAATAAAAATAAAACATTGGCTGAGAAAACTAACAAAACGCGGGAAATATTTCTCACATGCAAGCTAGTTGCGAGCATGAGATACGATAGAAATCGCCACTGTGTCCCCGGATCTAGTGTATATATTACGAGTGTTTTATTTCCTCATGGTAAAATACTCTTCTCCTGCATGTAATAATATTTGATACAGATGCCCGACATTTTAAGATAGAGACCTGTGTGACCATGGATAGTAAATAGACTGGATAGGAAACTGGTTGACGTCAGCGTGAAAACCTAGTTGAAATTCGTGATGTCACGAAGATGTCACGAGTACACAGATTTTGCTGAGTTTCTCTTCGACTTCTCCATATTTTCGTATTCAAGTAGCTATATTGAGATTCCAAAATGTTTCATCGTCTTACAAACCTGCCTAAGCCACGACCAAATGATCGAGGTAAATGTTGTTCGTCTTTGTTTCAGCTGTTTTCGTTTTGTGGTGAAGAAACTGGCGTCGCAAAACTACCGTTGTTTTAGTTGAAATTTGGGACGCGTTTTTCACCGTCTAAAGTTGGATCTTTTCGCCTAAAATGAGTAATGGTAGTCGGATATTCCATCGTAAAGTGGCATTGTGATATTTTTTGGTAGTTTGACTATCATTTTTAGCTGTATTATTGCTAAACGTTGCGATTTATGGTGATTTTGTGACACCACGATTTGCAACTAGGTTTTCACGCGACCAACTGGTGCCTAAACCAATCAGCATGCTGGAAACGTCGCACGTGATCTTAGTTTCCTATCCAGTCTATTTACTATCCATGGTGTGACTTACTGTGATATATATTGAAAGCTTTGATAATTTTTAATTACTAGCCTTGTCGTCTGCCCCCAATATACTTATATAATAGCATCTTATTCACCCCTATACGCGCACATGATTAACGTTTAGTGTGATCCAAACAGGACTTCCTTAATGGAGAACCAAACGCATCCAATCTGTAAGGTCTTGTATAGGAATCACAACGTCTTTCCTTACCAATTTGGAACTGGATTCGCCCTCGGGTAAACGAGGAATAAGCTTACGTCTCGTGTTGTCAAAACTTCCCCAAATTTTTCATAACGGTCTGGAAGAATGCATACATGGACTTAATGTTTGATACATGTAGCCAGGTGACGTCGTGAATACTCAATTATTTTTATTTCAATTTATTTCAGCCAAAAGCCATTAAATTTCTTAGTAAGTGGAGTAGTCCCCAAAACACAAGGTGAGCCGAATTTTGAATACTATGGTTGCATTAAATGTATACGACAGCAGCAACAGAGATTTATTTAGCAATTCGTTTAAAGTGTGAAAAAGTTCCGATCTCATATTTTTGAATCAAATCAAATCTCATCATCTAAATAAAAAATTTCGGGATGCCAAAGATGTCAAAGTTGTTCCTTTGTCGCAGTTTAAAGATTGAGTGTCAGGGTAATTCATTGAGCGCTTGTGTTTTTCTCGCCATTTTGTGGGACGCCTAATTCAAATCGTAATGCGAATCCGTCGATATCTTTGCAATCCTTTCATTAAACGTGTTAGTTTGTCGATTTCCAAAGTGAAAATATACTAGACTGAATATTTTTATTGCTATTTGTTGTAAACTTCCGTATTGATCTATATGAAAACAATAACAAACACCCGCAATGCATGACCCTGACACTCTTTAACGTTACAAAATAGTGAAATACTAGGGATCGAATATACGCCGTTGATGGAGTAATATTCCACAATCTATCGATTGTCTGACTGTACAGACCGTGTCTCGATAGCTCAGTGGTAAGAGCGCTGGTACATTAAGCTAGACGGACCTTGGGTTAGATTCCGGTAGAGGCATTCAAATAAATTTTCAAAAACACTTTGTGCTTACGTCAACAGTACCTCCAACCGAGCATTCAGATTTCATGCGAATTATGGGTTAGCCATGCCAAACTTAAAGTATTTATAGCGATATATCAAACCTGAAGTTCAATATATGTCAAACCTCGGTAATTAACCTAATAGCTTACCTCCAGAGAACAAAAGAAACCGAGCCAATCGAGGTAGCTAGATTGGTTATTAATTTAACAAAAATTAAGTGGATAACCTGATATTTAAGGCAGTTCAAGGGAAATTTAGTAGCTGATTTAGTATTCAAGGTAGCTAAAGGTACGTTTACACACTGCGATTTGTCGGGCCGATTTTCCAAATATGGGCATCCGATTGATGGCGTTAGTGTTGATGTTTGCAAGTTCCGACACTGAAAATCGGGAGAAAAATCTGTAAAAAAATCACAGATTTTTCCAGAGTCGTAGCGATTTTTGACTGTAACTATGACAACTGAATAAACGCGCGTATATTTAAAAAAAATTAAAACAAAAAAAAAGAAATATGTCGACCTTAAACACAGAGCGAGCGCATAAAAGGGAGATCTCCCCCCCCCGTCTTACGCACGAAAATTGAAATTAAATGGCAACTGTCAAGTCGGCAATGAGTGAGTGAGTGAAGTGCATGGATTATCCTCCTTCATTCAGAAATTTGTTACCCTCAATTACCCATATATGAATTAAAAAAAGCACTAGTGTCTTTATTATATATTGCCAAAACATATAAAGCCTTTTTGCAAGTCAATACAATTTAAATTTAGAACTTTTTAGCAGCAGTTGTCTGGCTTTCACCAGACAGCGGGTTCCATATTTTAGTATTTTCACTGTCCAGCGTTGTGCAAAAACAAAGTTGTTTGTCTCGTCAAGTCGTCATTAGGAAGTAATGTTTAGACATCAATGGAGATATTCAATATCCGAACATTATTGGTGTTAGAACTGTCTTACAAGTGTGGATATATGAATAAAAAAGCGAAGGATATCATCTGCATTCAACAACAATAACGGTGAGACGCTAAACATATATTTGCACTGTCTAGACCTAGTTTTTTGGGGGAAATGAATACATCTTTTTGTTGTTGCTCCCTATGATTTCTACACAATTATTATTCGTTAAGTTTCTCCAATAATTTATACCTAAACTGGCAAGGGCTACCCGATTCTTGATGAAAATATTACCTATAAAACTAAAAATAACTGGTGTCCTTCATGGTTGAATATTCATGATCGACTTTTCTGGCTGCATTTCGTTGCATGGTAAAGTAATCACGATGTCTTTTACTGCTTGTTTTTAACTTACAACAGTCTTGTTTGTTGTCTATGGTTATTTATCTGAGTAAAGTTTGTTTCCGAAATCTTTCGTCACTATAAAACTGTTTTTGCTTCTGGTGTAATTAACATTTTTCCGCACGTATGTACACTTGTATGTACATTCGTCTAAAACATGTTTCCATTTTCAAAATGACATTTTAGAAAATATAACACAAAAGACCACTATATTCTCATACATTGTCTGTGTCCATGAGAGTTCGAAAGCTATAGCCTATACGGTATATTACGGGATGTTTTTGTTGTATACAGATTACAGGATGTTTTTGTAATTGTGTTTTCCCGATTTTCCGTATTTTTCGCTTACCTTAGTTTATTGAAAGAGTAATTTTTCGACTTATTGAAATAGTAATGATGTATTACACTTGAAAAATGACAAACTCGACGTTTAAAGAAGGGGAAAGTCCAATTTTTTAATATTAAAACAAGTAAACAAGCCTTCACTCTTCAGTCAAAGTATGCACCGGAAGTAAAATTAGTCGTGCGGACCAATCAGATGTGTTTGGCCATAGGCAACCCAAATGTGGATGCTTAATGCTTTGCAACGAAAACTCGCCCCACTCTTCGCGCGACGCGGTATGTAGACGTTGTAGTATAATATGGAAAGGTTGGCAACTAAATTCAACTTCACACACTAAACACTTCGACAAACACTCAAAATACCAAAAAAATACCAGGAGAACCATCAAGAAAATAACAACACATTAAACACTGATAATTTTACTACCTTATCACAAACTAGTTGGGTTATGAATACTTTGGACTGACAAGAAATGAGCAAATGTTTACAGGTTTTTTGGTCGAAATTTTCTCAATGTCGATGCGGGATCCACCTAACACCGATCTGAGATGTCGTGATGCAATCTCATTGGACATCAGAAATAAACAAACTATCACGTCTTAGAGATAAAATACGAAGAGCAGGGGGGGAAGCTATTGACATAAAGTCAAGAACCAAGACGAAGCAACGAAGACGTTTTTGTTTTGTCTGGTTCATGGCGGGAATAAACATAAATATAAACAATAGTTTGAATTTCTTATTGATTACACCCTGTTCAAGAGTGAAGAGAAGTTACAGATATGAAAAAACAGGTTTTTATGGCAGGCTTTTGGACGCGGAGCATGCAGCAAGACATTCGAAAATGTTTAACTAAGCGTAAAAGATATTGTTTTCCCAGCAACCGTTTTTGAAAAGGTAAGGTATAAGTTATGAATATCTATTATTGAACATTTCTTTGCCAGGTATTTTCGTTCGATCTGCAGCTTTAATATATATTTCAATGAGATTCGACAGGTTTTTCATCTTTTCAGACTTTTGTCAGTTCCGTTTAAATGTTTAATAATGTGGCTTTGATTCTGAGCATCAGATTGCTGTTGGGATGTGTTTGTATTTCTCTTTTTAGTCCTATTTCAATATTCCATACACTGGTTGAATGGTTTTGATTGTTTTCAAGTTACTCGCGTTGTTCCGATAAAACCGAAATGTTTTTATCAAGGGTTTTTTGGGTTAAAAGTTAAAACATATATCACATCTTCGTCTCCAAGCGAAGTAGTGGTTTGTTGGTCGAGTTATAGAGCCAAAAAATGACCAAGGAGTATATCATACTGTATGTGTTTGTCATGCCTAGCAAAAAACAAGCAGCAGACAATCTTAGCATTTGGTTTTTGCAATTTGGTTTAGAATTGACTATTGGTAAGTTTCAAGCCGGGCGATTTTTACCGAAGTCATGGTAAAATTGTGAAGACGAAGCCGACGACTGCGTATAGGTTTTGGGGTTTTTCACTCCATTATGTTATTCTCTTTTAAATATTTTTACGGTATTTCACACAACAACTGCAGTGGTTTATAATTAAAAACGAGAATTACGTATTCAACAACACCCAAGAAAAATAATATACTAGAACGGCAAAATCCCCCGTGACCCTGTAACTTCTCAAAAAAATACTATATGTTTATATGAAAACCTGTCGAATCTCATTGAAATATATATAATAAAAATACCTGGCAAAGAAATGTTCAATAATAGATATTCATAACTTATACCTTACCTTTTCAAAAACGGTTGCTGGGAAAACAATATCTTTTACGCTTAGTTAAACATTTTCGAATGTCTTGCTGCATGCTCCGCGTCCAAAAGCCTGCCATAAAAACCTGTTTTTTCATATCTGTAACTTCTCTTCACTCTTGAACAGGGTGTAATCAATAAGAAATTCAAACTATTGTTTATATTTATGTTTATTCCCGCCATGAACCAGACAAAACAAAAACGTCTTCGTTGCTTCGTCTTGGTTCTTGACTTTATGTCAATAGCTTCCCCCCCTGCTCTTCGTATTTTATCTCTAAGACGTGATAGTTTGTTTATTTCTGATGTCCAATGAGATTGCATCACGACATCTCAGATCGGTGTTAGGTGGATCCCGCATCGACATTGAGAAAATTTCGACCAAAAACCTGTAAACATTTGCTCATTTCTTGTCAGTCCAAAGTATTCATAACCCAACTAGTTTGTGATAAGGTAGTAAAATTATCAGTGTTTAATGTGTTGTTATTTTCTTGATGGTTCTCCTGGTATTTTTTTGGTATTTTGAGTGTTTGTCGAAGTGTTTAGTGTGTGAAGTTGAATTTAGTTGCCAACCTTTCCATATTATACTACAACGTCTACATACCGCGTCGCGCGAAGAGTGGGGCGAGTTTTCGTTGCAAAGCATTAAGCATCCACATTTGGGTTGCCTATGGTTTGGCTGAGCTACTCAGCCTCTACTTATGCGCTCGCTCCGTGTTTAAACTACGAGTGTATTGCAGACGAAGCTGTTTTATTAAATACTGAACTAGTTATAGTTGAAAACAATTCGAGGAAAAAAAGACCCGGGCATTTACTGACATGAAGGAGACGCGAATTTTAATTTCGGAGTGGTTTAAATACCCGCAATTACACAACAAGAAATTGAATGAGTACCACGACAGAGATAAGAGAGTACTTGCTCGTGAACAAACCGGCCTTTTCTCTTTCCTGTAATAGTTTCTTCACCCAAATTGACCTTTTCTTTTTTTCCCTTGACCTTGTTTTTATTGCCGCCATAATCAAAACCATCGAAGCCGAAGCTGCGATAGCCAAAGACGCGTCTCTTTCACTTTCCGACATTTTTTTTGTTCACGCTATTTACACGCAATTTTATGTTGCCTATAGTGATTTTATAATATTTAGTAAAATCGGGAGTTACGTTTACACACTGCGATGACGAATTAGCGAAATTTCCCGCGAATCACGCAAATATTCGTTAGTGTCGGCCCCACCGCGGTACATCAAAGAGAATCTACCTGAAAATAAAAAAAGTATAGGTTAGTTACCGAAACCGAGGTAAATAACCAACGTAGTTACCGAGTTTGAGGTAACTAACCTACTTTGTTCATTTTGTTATGCTAGGTGATTTATCAAAAATGAAGTGGATAATTCCGTGATATTTAAGGTAGTTTAAGTGAAATTTCGTAGCTGATTTATTATTCAAGGTCACTAACCGTAGCTACCATATTACCTAACCAAAAATAAAGACCAGACAAAAACAGAAAGGTCCTTTTGAGACATCCCTTTTAGCCATCCCCTACTGTTGCTGGTAATTATGTAAATTATATGCTTGCTTTTACCAGATCCTGATTCTCACATCTTTAGGGAAAATCTGTTCTTAGTATACCTTGATTACAAAAACTATTGCTTGTAATCCAAACAAATGTCTCTATAAAACGCTGTTGTGGTCTAGTGCTTACCACACATGTCCATGAGCTGGGAGACACAGGTTTAAAGCCTGAATCGGACCTCCACTCAGAGTCTTCAAAAAATAATTGAGGTGAAAGTGTGCTGCCTTTGCGATAATATCAGCAAATGGTAAGACTTTCGGGTCTTCTCGGATAACGACCTTAAATCGTAGGCCCTCGGAACCCCTATAATTGGGCTTCTAGCCTGTTGGGGTATTCCGTTCACCTAAAAGAGTGATAAATCTAATAAACTAAAACTAAACTAAACTGTATTAAGTGTAACTCAACTGTTTTTTTCTTAGTCTCCTTTGTCAAAGATATGTTTCCCAATTACTGACGAAAGGTTGGTAAAACAATGCGTGGTAAAGTTATTGATAAACTGTACTGTGTCTGTTCAAAAGGCGATTATTTCAAAACTATGTCAAATTCTCAAAAATAAAAGAACAAAGAACTGTGTAATTCTCTTTTACAAGCTTCTTAAAAGCTTCTTCAAATTAAAATGAGGTTGTTTTATTCTCAAGTAACCGCCGGGTCCTGAAGTTTAGAAATGTGATTTGTTCTTTATTTCAAACGGTTCAAATTTGTTCATTATTTCAAATGGCTCAGACTCGATGTTCAGCGGGGGTTTCTTTTCAATTTTGACGTTATTGAGTACAAGGAACAAAATACAAGCACTCAATGACGTCAAAATGGAAAAGAAAACCGCGGCTGTACTCGTGGCTAGATGGACTAGGTCTGAGTCGTCTTCTGGACGATCCTTTTTATTAGTAGAAAAGTCGGGGGTTAGAAAACCCATTAGGCGGGGCGTTAGGGTTAGGATCTAAGTTGTTTTGGGGTTAGCAGTTCCATGATGCATTTCATCATACAGGCATGTCCGATCGTAACAATCTCTCATTTCGTCCAACCTCTCGCGGATACTAAAAAAGATCGTCCAGAAGACGACTCAGACCTAGTACCTCACGGTCACCTCAACTGCGAGTGTACCATCTAGCCACGACCCACTTTGAGCCATCGAGTTGCAAACTCTAAAATGGCAAACTCTATTTTTTATATTAAAAGTGCATGTAATTGTTTTTCATTCATCAGAGTAAAATGTGACATTTTACAGTAATCTGTTTGCGCTATTTCAGCAGTTTACTACCTTAATTTTTTGCATTATTTTTATTTAATTTATTTTATTTTAACTTTTTAAGTGAATTCTCGTTGACTTCTTGCAGATCTTTCTTTGCTGGGTTGTTAATTATTCTTATTTTTCACCACAGGTAGCGTTCCATTACATAATGACTCTAGAGACTTTTTATCCCAAAGTCAGCGCTTTGATGAATATGAGAAAACAGGTGAGTGTCATTATCCTATAGGTGTGCTGGTTATTTACTTTAAACAGATTTTATTTATACTTTAAAAAGAGCCAACCAACGCTTACTTTTGTTTGAAAATGTTAATTCTAACCACGTTACTTCGATGTCCTCAACAGTCAGGTCATATCGTTGACAGAGACATCACTTATCACTTAGATAAGACCAGTTCACCAAGCTGTTAACCATTCCATAGTCCTTTTACTTTTCTAACCGACTGTCTTGCATAAATTAAATTGTTGTCACACAAGTAGCTGTACAGAGCATCGTGAACGTGTCTTGCCATTAACTTGGACAATATCAGCGGTACCGAGATTAGGTGATAATTAGTGACGTCAGAACTTTATAGAATGTATAATCTTGACATTTCCCTCTCTTACAGCTACCTGGTTATCACATGAGGGGTGACGTGAAATCAGTTTTATCGCTTGAGGGACGATATCGTAATTGTCACGAGTGAGCGCAGAGAACGTGGGATAATTATGATATCGTCCCTCAAGCGATAAAACTGATATCACCGAGTGTGATAACCTGTTTATCACATACTTGTGCCTTTATCAGGGTCTGAATTGTGGCAATAGATATACCAGGCGGAAAACGTAATTTAAAGATAAATATTAGAGCCCAGCAAATGACTTTGAGCTGCAAGCAACGAAACGTCTCAAAGTCGTTTTCTGGGCTCTTTACTTACTTACTTACTTACTTACTTACTTACTCACTTATTTACTTGCTCACTTATTTACTTACTCACTTACTTACTAACTAACTAACTAGCTAACTAACTAACTAACTAACTTGCTTGCTTGCTTGCTTGCTTGCTTACTTACTTACTTATGTTGGATATGATGACAGCCTTTTATATACTCTCTTTGGAGACGTGGGGACACTGCAAAACTCAGAAGAGATCTGTTAAAACAATTTTATTTTGGTGTTGCAGAGTATATCTCTGAGACAATTAAAACAGTTAGTTATATTGACAGATATTTATGATTAGTTCTTTATTTCAAAAATAACAAAAAGATGTAATGTATGCTTATTTATTTTATATTTTATATAATTTTGTATCTTCAAATATGAATTAAAGGCAATAAAGAATTTTACTTGCTCACAAACATGAATTATTTTCCGTTATTTTAGTTTCCTCTCTTTTAAGCTCATCGGATGATTCCTCGGAGCTCCAGACAGTTCCGTTTAGACCTTTGGTAAATGTTCTTACTGCACTCGAGACTGCAGGTGACAACATCCTTTTTTATTAACATTATATATTCTAGAGATATGTGTACGCAACAACCCCTCGCCCGCTTACTGTTTGAACCTTTTTGTAATATATAAAATACGAACGGCAGATCTGTATGGGCATTTACAATTGTAAATCCCATACAGATCTGACGCGAGTATTTTATATTACTTGTGAAATGAACCAATGAACGATGCTATAGGCTTAATTAGTATTCATAACTTTGTTAAATATCGTCCTAATAAGCATTCATAACTTTGTCAAAGATCGTCCTAATCAGTATTCAATCTTTATTGAGCTTTACAAAGCTATACATGTGACCAAAATACCACGCTGTGATTGTGGCTTAGCCTCATTAATTATTCATGAATTTCACAAGTGTAGATATACTCATAAGACAAATTATTAAAAAATTAATTAAATAGCCCAAACTGTTGAATTTTTTGGTGCAATACCAGCTACAACGGTGGAAACGTCTACTGGTGTTTTCTACCATCGATTACTAAGAAATTGATCATTTGCCATCCTAACACCAATCCTAATCCTAACCTTAATCCAACCCTAATCCTAAAATAAATTTATATATTAAAAAACCTCTTGACAAGATCTTTCTATCAATGTTTAGTATAATTTCTGAGCTTAAACGAATAATGAGTGGCCAGTAAATCTGGCGGTGACTATCACGTCACTAGAAATCATACTTGAAAAAGTGTTTTTGGTTTCCAGACTATATTTATTCGTTCCAGTCCCTCTCGGAATCATCATTTTGATGTATGGTTTCTAAAACATACGAATTTTTTTCCAAAATGGCGACTATATAATTATTATAGTAAACAAATATACTAAAAAATAATAGTATAATACTATTATACTAAAAATCGTCGAAAAGGCTCAAAAACGTAGCATAAAGACATTGTATATATCAGATTTCTCCGCTCAAGATAGAACTGTATAAGGGTAAGGTACGTCCGTTTTGATCGTCAGTGTGTTTTTGAAAGCTGTCAAGCGTGAAGATTAAAATTTCAGTTCAAGCCTGAAATCATACAAAAACAATTAGTCACCTGAGTCTCGGTGATTATCGTTATATTTACCTCGGTAAATATTCACCGATAGTCACCTCGACTTCAGTGACTAATTGTTAAATATAACATAATTTTAGGAGAAGTAGTTAAAACATTACCTGAAAAAATAAGTGAAAACTGATCATTTTCCATTTTTGAAAAAAGTTATCTCCAGTTAGAAGCATGAAATTTACACATCAAATAGCATCTTGCAAGGGCTTTAATATGGCATAAATCGTTCCAGCTAACATTATCCAGCCCGCCGTCTTTCAGTACAGACCTAGCGATGAAGGATATCGAGGTCTGTGCGAAAAGACCAAGGGCAGGATAATTTTGCTGTAAAGATCGACCAAATGAGGTTAATAAGATTTTTATTATATGGCTCTTTTAAATTTCTCACATTTCCGCATGGGGACTGGACACGACATAAAACCGAAGATTGGTGAGCTGCCTCCCTTAGGGGAGTGGATAGTTGTGTATTGAATAACCGATTTATCTTGCACTATTCTATTGAATATTTTAAAATTAAGATCTGTTACAGATAATTTAATTCTATCTCCATTGGTATGTAATGTGCAGTATCTTATATTACAGGCATAACATATATTTATGCTATCGGGGTATTGAATTTTTGTTTTCTTTGATATCTTGCTCAGCTTTACCGGCCAAGAAGACTCGAGATGTAAAAGGAACTGGAGATGGCCAGGGATCAGGGTCGAATTCTACTCTAAAATATATCGCCAGACACGCTATGCAACATACTGCAAGTGAGGTAGATGATTCGTTAGGGTTAGTGGCGTTCTAGTTAAAACAAGTCATACGTTCATGTAATTCGATGAATGCAGTTTGTATACTATACATGTAACTTCATTGCAGAAACAATGTATATAGACTGGATTTGATAACAAAACGATAACAATTACATGCAATGATGATACATCATGGACGATCGTCAAGCTCGAATCCTCAGAAAATGTCCCGCGGACAGAGACGCTCTCATATGTTCGATCCCTCGGAAACATTTGGTGCGGATTTGAGCTTAACGATCGTTGTCTGTCTCCAAGCTTCCATATTTACGGTGGCCCACAAGGGACACTGGTTCCGCGAAACACGAACTTCGTTCCGTACAAATGAAGAGTATATCCGTAGAAATCGAGCTCTTTCGTACAAAGAGCGAGTTTTTCCGTATAAATAGATGAGCTTTCCATAGAAATGTACCTTCCGTAGAAATAGATGTACCTTTCGTAGAAATAGATGTGCCTTTCGTAGAAATAGATGTGTCTTCCGTAGAAATAGATGTGCCATGTGCCTTTCGTAGAAATAGATGTGCCTTTCGTAGAAATAGATGTATACCTTTCGTAGAAATAGATGAGCTTTCCATAGAAATGTACCTTCCGTATAAATAGATGTGCCTTTCGTAGAAATAGATGAGCTTTCCATAGAAATGTACCTTCCGTATAAATAGATGTACCTTTCGTAGAAATAGATGAGCTTTCCATAGAAATGTACCTTCCGTATAAATAGATGTGCCTTTCGTAGAAATATAGATGTACCTTTCGTAGAAATAGATGTACCTTTCTAGAAATAGATGTGCCTTTCGTAGAAATAGATGTGCCTTTCGTAGAAATAGATGTGCCTTTCGTAGAAATAGATGTGCCTTTCGTAGAAATAGATGTACCTTTTGTAGAAATAGATGTACCTTTCGTAGAAATAGATGTACCTTTCGTAGAAATAGATCTACCTTTTGTAGAAATAGATGTGCCTTTCGTATAGAAATAGATGTACCTTTTGTAGAAATAGATGTACCTTTCGTAGAAATAGATGTGCCTTTCGTAGAAATAGATGTACCTTTCGTAGAAATAGATGTACCTTTCGTAGAAATAGATGTGCCTTTCGTAGAAATAGATGTGCCTTTCGTAGAAATAGATGTGCCTTTCGTAGAAATAGATGATTGTGCCTTCCGTAGAGACATACGTGCCTTCCGTAGAGACAGACGTGCCTTCCGTAGAGACAGGCCTTCCGTAGAAATAGACGTGTCTTTCGTAGAAATAGATGTGCCTTTCGTAGAAATAGATGTGCCTTTCGTAGAAATAGATGTGCCTTTCGTAGAAATAGATGTGCCTTTCGTAGAAATAGATGATTATATTGTGCCTTCCGTAGAGACAGACGTGCCTTCTGTAGAGACAGGCCTTCCGTAGAAATAGACCTTTCGTAGAAATAGATGTTCCTTTCGCAGAAATAGATGTGCCTTTCGTAGAAATAGATGTGCCTTCCGTATAGAAATAGATGTGCCTTTCGTAGAATTAGATTTAAACTGAGGCCACGAAAAATTGGCTAGAAAACGATTCTCATTAAGCATTTCTTAGAACTGAAATGTCTTTACATATACCACTGCCGAACACGATTCCGAAGAGTTCCCGCTCCGTAGACACGCAGTATTTTGCAAATTCCACTTTTACTTTCACTCCTTTGGCCGCGAGGGGCCGCTCATTTTACGCCATCTTGAAACTGATTCTTCCCAATCTCATTGTATTCAGGGTATTCCATGAGCTTTCCGTTATTTCTAATGTGATTGTGTTAATCGCGAACCGTTGACTTTCACAGTTTCAAATAGTATGATCTCATCCTCCCGTGAAATTTTATTCTATACTTCTATCTGGCTAACTAGAAGCAGCATGACTAAGTACCGCTCCCAAACGTAACGCCTGCCACGCAAGCAGCATGACTAGTGTCTAATATATCACAATGCACTCAATGTAGTGAAATGATACCCTATCTTTATTACGCTTTGTGACATCTTACTAGACCTAAAACTGTATACATGCTGCCATAGGAAATGCACCGTATAGTACCCGTCAATATATCTTATTGTTTGTACTATAAAACCTATCGGGAGGCCAGAAAAAACCTGTCTCAAACACAAAACAACCACATTGATTTGGGAAAACCATGATAACCAGCCAGCTCCCCGAACAGAACGTTACTATATTTACAAAATTATTCTAATCTGTTAAAGAATTTAAAAACAGTACTGATATTACACGAGATAACATTCTAGTTTGGTGCCAACACTGTTACACTGTACTTCTTCGGCGCAGGCCTTCTCTTATATATGTTTGATTGATGCGCCAGACACATGAGAATATCCACTCACATGCCAAGTTTGATTTGATTTATAAAAAAACTCTGTGATTGGTAATTGGTGGCATTTTGAATTTTCATGATCCTACAGCTCGGGCATGCAAGATGGCCTTTTCTAGGAAGGGATTCACTATATGTATATACAGCAGTTCATATCGCGTGACGTCAAAATACCACCTCGAATTGTTCGACTTTAAACTGAAATAAGGTTAGGGTTAGGATTAGGATGACGGTAAGGGTTGGGATCAGGTTTGATTGGGTTAGAAAATAACCAAATAGTGTTGAAATTGTTACGTCACAACATGAACATAGTGACTTCCATTCTAGAAAAATGTTTTCAACCTGATTTGTGATAATTAATGCTAATTTATATTAACATAATGTGTCTTGTTCGGGAAATTTAAAAGCACTATAGCTAGTAAAAGCCGGTTTATTGGGCTTTCAGAAAATGTATAGCTTTCGCAACAGTTATGGTTATTTCAAGAGATATCATTAGAACAAAGAGGTGTTTATAATAGAACAATTTTTGATGTTTTCCAGCCCGACAGGAAAGAGTTATACATCCTATATATCTAACGGAATAGACATCAAAACACTCTTCAAACCCATATACAGTAGATATGGCACATGAAACCGTATGCGATAGTGCTGTCCATGTTTCCAAAAAGAATTGCATACTTTCATCGTAAATCCTATAGCGATTTTCAATGCTGTTACTTTGCCTTTGCCGTAGAAAACACTCGTAGTGTCACAACCTATCAAAAACCAACAATACGAGGAATCCGGAATAAAATGTTTATCAAAAGAAAGTTCTTCAATTTCAATACAGGTTCTGCTTTTCTCCTCGTTAACACCATAACCCCCTTCCAAACCCCGCCTAGAGTTTCATCCAACCCCTCTCATTCACTTTCATCCTAACCAACCCCCCGGGATTTATTTATTTCGTCCTGACGGTAAAAAGCCATCAAACAATTGTACGATCAAACCGCAATTGTACGACCGTTCGGCAAAGGGGACCTAACTATAAGCTTTATGTCAAACTTGTGAAATGCAATGCTTTTTGCACTAAATATTGTTCTTCGAAATTTTAACTTATTTAAGTCCAGACTGAAATTAGTTATGAACATTTGATCAATCATTAATAATTTAGTCAGGGAGCATATGTCGCGATTTAAAGTCCCGTGGGATTTTCTTGAAGATAACAATCCACCTACCTAAAAGTGTCAAGGGGACCCTTAGGAACACAGAAAATGTTGTCGGCAATTTGGCGACTTGCACCGACAGCTGCTACGGTGGTTTTAAAATAGGCCCTGTATGGCTCAGCATGGAAACGAGGCTGAGATTTAAATTGCTCATAACTATCGCTAATTGCAACCAAATTTCACAAAACTTTATCAGATTTATTATGGGATGGTATCTGACATGACAATAGTCATAATGATAGTTAACAAGGTCACGTGACCATGTTGACATGGAAGCGAGGCTCTAACAAAAAAAATTATTATACCCGGCATAATTATATGTACATTCTTTCAAACATTACTATCACTTGTTCCCCAACGGTACCAACTTTGAATATTGACATGGTCATTTATATCATCATTCATGGCATGGAAACAATAAGGCTGTTATTTAAATACCTAAGGCTTTCTGCAAATACTCATTTCAGAAATTTCTATATTTGTCCTTTTTAACTTAAACGGTATAAAAAGATGACCGAAGCTTTGATTTTTACGAGTCATCTTCATCGTCATCATCAACATCCACTTCCTCCTCGTCGTCACTGGACTCGCTGCCCATCTCCTCTTCCTCCACAATGGCATTATTGCAAGGCTCGTCTTCTTCATTGTCCATACAACTACAGAGATCGGTGCATGGGAGTCCGGCCTTGCGACCATTGGCATCGGTTCGTTGAGCACCTCTCCCTTGAACAACCACACTTGACTAGATGGAGCACGGCATCTGGCGCTGGCTGTGATGGTGTCATTATTGGAAACCATTCATCTGTAAACGAAAGCATATACTACATTATTCTTCATTATAGATATGTACCTGTTTCCAATTTCCATCCGTAATTCGATGGCGATGGCAGTTCTGGATTTGGCACGATGTCGTTGTTCCATACCATACACTGGTGATGTGCTCTCTTGATAGCTTCCTTCAGTGCTGCTAGGGTGGGCGGCAGTCTCTCCGATTCAGCTTGCTTCTTGCGAAACAGGAGCCATCTCAGTTCCTTTACCTTGGTGATGTGGGTATTTGGCTGGTACAGCTTGCAAACTAGCTTTTCGATCCCAGCATAATAATAATAATAACACATTTTATATAGCGCCTCTATCCATGACAATGATCAGGGCGCTTTACAATAACAATTTAACTACATAATCTAACTGAAATAAAAATAAAAATATCTGTCAATCAAGAAAAACTGTTACTAAAAAGATATTTTTTGAGTTTCTTCTTAAAAATGTCAATAGAAAAAGATTGTCTAATGTCAAATGGTAACGAGTTCCAAAGTGACGGAGCTGCCACAGAAAAGGCTCTCTTTCCATACGTTTCCAGTTTAAATTTTGCATAGGTACTTCCATTCGGCTGAACAGTGGTTCCCAGGTCTGCGAGTGCAGTGATGCTGTCTTGATCAGCGTTAATGAAAGCTTTCCAGCATAATATCTTTCCTTTACCTGAAACATCATAACAATGAGAACGTTACCTTGCCCTTCTAAAGATTCTACTTATCCAGATAACCGAAATCATTAGTTTACCTATAAAGCTCCCGGTGATATCTGCTCCACTCCATGCATGGAATCCAGGAAGCGCTGCAGTTTTAGCAGGCCCATGGGCACGCACGATTGGGCCAAGCTTGATCTTTCGATAACGCTCTCCTTTGCCGGTGACAAATGATGTGTCCTCACATAGCTGCGAGTATCGTCGAAGGGACAACACAAATACGTCAGTGTCGGGGAAGTCGCGTCGACAGCGTGCAACAACAGCTTGGTGTCTGCCTCTTCGTGACTGCTCTCGAGATGGGCCATATCTCTGTGAGTGGCCTGACAGCGAGTGCCCCATGCCACTACCACATTCTTTCCGCTCTCCTGTCCCTTTTCCAAGACCTTCCTGGCTAGATACTGAGTCAGTTCCGACTTTGTCTTTACAGTACATGGGATAGAAGTCTCTTCATGGGAGTTTTCGCGATGAGGGTTGCATCAGTGATCTTGTAGTAGATTAGCGCTTGTTTGCCCTGTCTTGACACTCTTGTCGCCGCCTTCAACGATAGTGGCACATCGTATCTAAAATTTTCAATACATATCGTTATCTCTGATGCATCATTTACTTAAAACGCATTTCTTTCTAATGTACCGTCGCCATTAGAGTGATAAATAATGAATGATGATAAAACTTACCTGTCAAATATCAGTTGCACTTCGTCACTTTCAGCGTACTTAGCAAAGATGCGTGTTGAGAAGTGTTCCGCCAGTTGCAAATAATTCTAGACGGTTTGTCTAGCGCTTGCACATCTGCCATTCCGTCGACAAGAGATACTTTCATCCGAGTAGCCGTTCTTTCTGGAGGAGGGATTTCGTGCTCTTCCGTGTTAGAATCCGTACGTGTGCCATCTAACTTCTCTAGAATAGCCATTAAGGCGCTCTTGCAGGAACAGTGAAGCATAGAGCCATCTGGGGCAAACATCGACTTTGGTACCACGTTAAACTCGAATTCACCAACAGCTTCCTTGATGTCGATTTCCGGGCGAGATTTTGCTACCAAGGACATGCGCGCGAACAAGGAGCGATCTTCCTTTAGCTCGATGACTTTATCGTTGGCTTTCACTCTGATTACCTTCGTAGCACTCTTCCACGTGTTGAGCTTTCGCTTCTTCATAGGATACCAGATGCTATATGTGCCTGTCGTAACCCTTTCTTTTACGAAGCGGCTCAGCAGCTGGGTCCCTACAGCACTTTGTTGACAGAGGTCTTCTTTACCTTGTCGGGCATTACAACCTTTGTCGCGATGTTAAAGAGGTCACTGCTCTCATCAAGGAAAGGATTTGTGAAGTTCCTGAAGCTTGTAGCCAGCTGCTGGATGTTCTTCTCTTGACGCGCCCGTACAGCAGTGCTTAGGCTATGGTGGTGCATCTCCGTCTTACAAGTTGACATACCAGACATCTCTTTTGCCTTCTCTGCCAGTCGTGCCAGCTCTGGTGCGATCAGGAAGTACTTCGAGCGAGCGTTTGGGTTTAGCGTAATGCCGATCAGCCCTCCTGAGACCTTCATCGAGCGATTTACATGCTCAAGTGCATGATCTGCGCCGAGTGAACAGAATGATACACATGGGTTTTTATTAACAACCCAGTTTCCTTGCTTAAATTCCTCATAGATCTCTGGATCGGACTCTTCCAGCATATGCATCTCAGCCAAATAGACAGGGGTCATCCGAGCATAGTTCAGCATGTCATGTGCGAAGAAGTACTTGGTAAATACCTCGAGAGCTTCTAGGTGAAGTGCCCAGTCGCCAGTTCGAACTGCTCGAATGAATGTCATCATTTCCATTACCATTCTCATGTACTGTCGAACGACTTTAAACAACGGACTCTTCTCCTTCTCTTTATCAAACACATCCATCTTCTCTATAATCTTCTGTGACTCTATGGTAGAAACCAGCCTGTCATGCGCCTCTTTCACTGCCTCCTTGGAGCCATTAACACAGGCATCGCTCAACTGTGTAACGGGCTCTTCAAGGCTTCGGTGCGAATTTGGGTCTTCTTCCATAACGACCTCATGGTACATCAGGAACAGCGCTTGTAGAGTGATCATGTGAGCTGTCTGCGCTCTCTTCACATGCTTGCCGCCGAGGATCTGTTTGACAGTCGAAGGGCCATACAGCTCTGACTCAATCCAGCATGTATCGATTCCGCTGTTGTCGATGTAGGCGCCTATTGCACGTAGTGCAGCCATCACAATGTGGAGCTCTCCAGGTCTAAGAATGAGGTGCTTCAGATCACGACGTGTCATTTGGAGTTTCTTTGCAGGCTGGTATAGCCCTAAATCCAGCGAGATCACTGTCTTCCTTGTTGGGCCGACCACTTTGACGCTAATATCTTGTGCTTGCATGAGCACAGTCAAAAGTGTGGACCACTCGTGGGCTGGCGCAGCAACTAAAGGAGGTGTTCCTACTCGTGCGGTGGGTATCGGGTCAGTGACCAGCGAGTTATAGGCAGACCAGACTGGGATGCTGGTGATCTTCTTCGGTTGAGTATGTAGCTGCTCAGTTGCCTCGATAGCTTGGGAGTTGTCTGCTTGGATTCTTGTCACATTTCTCCCGAGAAGCCACGCAGCATCTTGCATCCTTATCTGGATTGGAAGTTCTTTCACGGCAAGACTGAACTTGACATTAACAGGACCTTTGGGCTTCAATGGCGGGGCAGGACATTCCACGAGGCTGATAATGGAATCTGGCAGATCGTTTATTGAACGGCCTTGCAGAGTTGGGTCGACATTAACGTGAACCACCTGGTCGTGGGCATCGGCGCGTTGGTAAATCAACATTGCAGTGCCATGGAACGTACGCTTGCCATCGGGAGTATCTTCGGCGAAGTCGACGTTATCAATCGCAAAGAACACATGCCGTCCCTTTACGATGTCTGGAGGAAGATAGACACTATCATTCTGTTCCATTCGTTGAAGGACATTTGATTCGATCTGGGATTCTACTCTTAGCACTCGGTTGTAATCTACTGAAATCCCAAACCCGTGGAGTAAGCTGATTAATTTTTTGCTGCGCACAGCTTGATGGACAGCAAGTCCTATAGCCAGTTGTTGAGGCATCTCAGCTGTCATCCTAGTAATTTCTGACTTCTTGTGCTTCACCTGGCCATCTGATAGACACATGGCCACGGTACTTTGAGTAAGGCTCATTGCACGCTTGTGCACCTCACTAGACTTTTTATCCAACGAAAACAAGTCAAATGGGGCCCTTTATTACCCTAAAAAGCTGAAGAGTTCCATAGGTACATTTTCGTCAGTGATGTTATCAAGGGAGCCGGTAAATACCCACTTCTTACACTTTCGGATAGACTTTCTAATCAGTGCAGCGGCATCAAATAACGTCTTCATCTCGTCATCTTTCATATCATCCTGATCTTCAGTTTTTTGGATCGCTCTATCTCTTCCTTTCTTCACGCTTACCCTTTCCGATTCGTTAACTCGCTTCGGCCTGTGAAACTCGATGCCGGCAATTTCATTTTGGAGTAGTTGCTTCAATGCCTTACGATTCATGGTTTCATTGGCGACGTTGTTTGCGTTAAGAATTTCTTTGTATGCAGCTTGTAACTGAGAAATCAGGACAATCTTCCCATCACTTAAAGTAATATCAGTTAAAGTTAAGAATTCTATCTTGGCTGCTATCTCACTGACCATTCTAACAGGGACCCCAGAAGCGGGTGCGGGCTTACGCAAAATATTGGTCACGCAGTTCAACCAACAGTTTTTGTGATACTTGATGTCGATTGAATGCGCATCATTGGATGCAATGGCGGTATTTAGCTTAACGGCGAGCTTCTCGTTACCTGACAAAGTGATGGCTTTACGCAATGATTCTCCGCCAGATAGTGTCCTAACATTAAATAGCATCTCCCTATAACCTGCTTGACCATCACAAAAAAAGCAAGCATCTTTGTCTAAAGGTGACGTTTGCGACCGAGTCATCTGAGAACGCTCTGGAGTAATATTATCAGCTCCTGATCGAGACTTACGCCTGGATTTGTTTGGGCCAGATAACTCTCTTTCATACCTCTCCTTCGCTCTCTTGATCATTCCTGTGTGGGCAACACCCTGTAGCAGGATCGATGCCATGAAGAACCCTTTTCCTCAAGATCTTTAACTGAAATATCCCGCAGCTTAACCCATGCCCCCGAGTACTGTTTATTGCCATAACTAGCCCATTATTTGACAAAATCTAAAACTTTTCCGTAGGAATCGATTGAAGGTTTGCAAACAAGACTTTCCTTTTCTCCTTTCTGGCAAATAATGCACAAATCAAATTCTAGATTTGTCTTTTCGGGGTCTACAGAAGCAGAAACATATAAATTCGCCATAAAAGATCATGACAGTGTGAGTAGCTTCGCTACATGCACTGACTGGCAATTCAAAATGGCGGATCGCTAAAATGATGAAAAAGACCGCTGCCCAAAATTATCGAACAAAAAACCGCTGACCACCAATTATGTTAATTTCGATTATTATAGCAGAATTCAAAGCAGGTGTCAAAGCAGGTATCATTGGGAAACAGTGACAGTAATTTGTGAAAGAATGTACATATTATTATGCCGGATATAAACATGTATATGTTCGAGCCTCGCTTCCATGTCAAAAAGGTCACGTGACTATATGTATTACTTTAATGTTCATTAACATGTCAGATACCATCCCATAATAAATCTGATAAAGTTTTGTGAAATTTGGTTGCAATTAGCGATAGTTATAAGCAATTTAAATCTCAGCCTCGTTTCCATGCTGAGCCATACAGAGCCTATTTTAAAACCACCGTAGCAGCTGCCGGTGCAAGTCGCAAAATTGCCGACAACATTTTCTGTGTTCCTAAGGGTCCCCTTGACACTTTTAGATAGGTGGATTGTTATCTTCAAGAAAATCCCACGGGATTACAGATGCTCCCTGACTAATTTACACTATTACGGTGGTGGTCCGGATTGGGAGAGGATGCCGTAGCGGAAAAAATTGTGTTTAACTATTACGCTACGGTAAACTATGTCCGGTGTTTTCTTCACTTACCTAAGGAGTTAAGGTTAGGATTAGGATTGAGATTAGGGTTAGGATTAGTAGTTCTAAAAAATGTGAAGGTCCTTTTGAGTCATCCCTTTTAGCCTTCACCTTTTCAAACAATCCTGGATCCACCACTCTCCACTAGCGTACGATGATTCGGTACTAGACTTTCCGGCCTTCTTGCAACTTCGTCGCTCGAGCAGCATAAGAGGAGTGGTCGACTTGTGGCAAGTCTAGGACGTTAAAATCAAGTTTTTCTAAAATCTCCGTTTTTCCAAAGTTGCCCATCCCAAGATACTCTGTTTTTAATTTCCTAGTTTTGGATAATGTACTCGTGTGACGTCTGAAACAATCTTGTTCGAAGAGTACCGGCTGCATTGCCCAACAACTTGTAGAACCACTTTCCTCCGATGAAAGTTTGTGTCGACTATATAAGGATTTTTATACAGTAAACGCCCGCGTATAAGAACCGGTGAATTAAGAACCTTTAGGCTAAAATTTGCCTTTTAGACCCCCATTTTATAAGAACCTTTTTAGCCTAAAAATTGTAAAAGGTTCTTATTTGAAAAACTTCAGTTGAATATCCTGAATGATGATTGATGCCAGCATCAACAACAATAACAATTGTAATGCAATGCTAACAAGTAGGTATTTTTAATGGTTTATTGTTTAGCCAATACATACTATCATACTGTGAACTGTGAATACATGTGTGTTATAGTTCCAGTCCTGTAGGAGTATAAAGGGTTAAAATGTTTCATTATCCAGCATAAAATAACATTGTCATGGGCCACACCTATTTTGAGCTAGTTGTTGGACCAACAGCAAGCACCCTTTCCTCGAGAAATATAAGAACCTATTTAAGAACCTAATAGCCTAAAATACCAGTAAATACCACTTATATAAGAACCTTTTTAGGCTAACTTGAAAAATGGTGGTTCTTATACGGGTGTTTACTATATATGGGATTTTGGCTTGGAGCGCAAACTTTCATCGCTCGTATCTCCCGCTTTGTTCATCCGATTATCACCAAACTCCGCGTCTTTACTAACTTAAATACGCTCTTTCTAGCCATGATATTCAATTTTGCCTGCAATAAAAATTTAGAAAGTCGCTAGCGCGCGGACACCTTCCCTTGCAGGGCGCTTATATATAGGGCGGTGCCAGCCTCGTCCCTCGGCGCTTGTATGACGTTGGACGCGTGCGTGGAGGACACGCGTGGGGGGAACGCTGAAATTCGGCGGGAAGCGCCTCGGAGAATCTGCATTTCAAGATGGCGGATAGTATGCAAGAAAATTCCGAAATAGGTTCCGAAACAAATATAAATAAGGTTTTGACGACGGCGTGCGTTCGATTATCTCTGGAGTGGAACGACCTGTACATAAAGCTTTCTCAGCTGGAAAGGTTTTGTGTCCAAGGGACAATTGTGTTCAGAATTGTGTTCAGAACAGGTGAATCTTTATCAAGACGAAACTTATTTTAAATTTAACTTTTGTTTTAATATGATCAAGTCAGCTCAAGTTCTGACATATTCTGGAACTGGAAGCAAAATAAACAACAATCGAGCATTGTTCTGATAAAGTTCTGCTTGTAAATACTGCTTTTTTACCACAAAATTTATATTTCCTAGTTATCAAACTGCATGGTTACAGCAAATAATATTTTCAACACAATAAATGTCGTAAAATATAGTTAAATATTTCGTGTGTACCAGCGAACAATATAAATTTGTTCCATCAATGACATTAAAATGGCACGTAGTGTGGGAAGCTTGAATATTTATATTTCTGATACAGCTGGCGGCCAAATTTAAATATTTATAAATTTAAATATTTATAAATCCATATATTTGCATATATTTACCTGTAACAGTTATTCTTTTAAAAGACTCATCAATATCATCCATTTTTCGAGACCAAAAGCCAAAACTGCTTCTCAATGGCGTTTGTAACTTTGTGAGTCGCTCCTTTATAGTCCGCTCCAGAAATCGACAGCCGCTCCAGAAATCGACAGCCGCTCCAGAAATCGACACGGTTTCTGCGAGGCGCTACACAGTATTTTCCTGTCAGCACGTCCACGCGTCCCACGCAAAGCCCGCGCAACGTCATACAAGCGCCGAGGGACGAGGCTGGGGCGGTGCAACGCCAGTCAATTCGCAATCTCGTTCCCAGAGCCTCCGCCGCGCCACGCAAACGGAGGCTCTGGGATAATCCACACCGGAAGTGTTTTGATTGGTTAACTAAAGATTGCTTTTAATTAGATCAACTCTTAATATTTACGCGAGTGTTTCACTGTTTGTTCAAACGGTATTGTACTTCGTTCTTTAATATTACGTTCTTATGGCAGAGTTTACACCAAAAAAGTTATCTTCGGACAAACTTTTAGTCGTGTTTCCAGAAAAGCTCAAAAAAACTAGTCCACGTTTAAATGGATTGATATTCTACGCGAAATGCAAGAGAGGCGCCTGGTCTAAACGTTAAAGAAGACTCTCAAGTCGCATATCCAGAGAGTTATCCATCCATGGTGCAAAAAATTGCCTCAGTTATTCTTGGCTCAGGAAATGCGACCAAAAAGTATCTTGATTTCTCCAACTAAATCATCGGAAACGAGAATACAAGCCATCGAGAATCAAAACAAAGATTCATCAAAGATTTTCCCACGCCTCGCCACAGAGAGCCGTAACGTCTATTAGTGAAGCGAGTTTAACGATAAATCGGATTTATTTGGTATTTTTTGCACAATAATTGTATTAAATTGCTATTAAAATGTTCTTACTTGTTAATTTTGTCGATAATCAGGACAAATTACAGGCAACCAGAGGGCAACCACAGTCAACGGACTTCCGTATTGATGTAAACACTGATTCGATGCCTTTCTGGTCTGGTTGCCTGTAATTTGTCCTGATTGTCGACAAAATGAACAAGTAAGAACATTTTAATAGCGATTTAATACAATTATTGTGTAAAAAATACCGAATAAACCCGATTTACTGTTAAACTCGCTTCACTAATCGACGTTACGGCTCCCTTTGGCCTCACGAACGCCGCGTAAACTTGTATATAGCGTCAGGTGTGTCTTGGTCGTTTATAAAAATATGTTACCGTTACTTTTTGTGCTATCAAGTCTTTTATTGTTTGAAGTTTCAACAATCAGCCAACACCTCGACAAACATTTCTTTGTGTATTTATTAATACCTTTTTGATTTCATTGCCGCGAGTTACATAAATTCTAAAATCATATTCTTTTCTGTCCCAAATCCCAATTGGTTGCTAATTTAAACACCAGACAAAAACTTTTTTCACCTCTGAAGAGATCCTCAAGAGTTATTAACGTGTTTAGGGAAGATTCTTGCCGAAGAACTCGATATTTTAATATAGCACATACAGATAGTTCTCACGTCCCAGAAACTACGCTCGGTCTATTACTGGCGCATGCTCTGTTCAATCGACGCCCTGTTTTCCGGCCCTCTGGCGATGGATTATCCCAGAGCCTCCGTTTGCGTGGCGCGGCGGAGGCTCTGGGAACGAGATTGGTCAATTCGCTGATCGACGTGTGATGCGGGGACTGGTGACGACTAATGTCATTTTTCGGTCAGTGGTTCTCACTCTGAATGTAAACATAGGTTGCTTCCTGATTATTACGGTTTGAAACGGTTTGACTGTAACGTTTGTTTATAAATATCACGCAATATCACGCAATAAGTAAGATTTATGTTTGGGGTAATAAAAACACAGAATAAAAATCACTGTAAAAACAGATATCAGAAAAACAAAAATGGCGAGTACATTTGATTTAGATGAGGTATCTAACTTGAGTTTGCTAGACGATACAGATGGCGATATTGTTTCTTCCGAGCTTTACAACTTCTCGGTTGATACATCTGCTGTCTGTTCTGGTCTGTCAATTGAGAATTTAAAGTCTTTTCTGCAAACCCTTGCAAAAATCTATCGTACGAAGTTGACGGATGAACAAAGAGTCATTACCTTGGCGTTAACAACGGTGTTGAATCCGAGCAACTTTAATGTCGTACAAGAATTTATTCAGTGTGTCTTAAACTTGGTTCAAGTTTGTTTTCTGGAAGTTGAAAATGAAAAAAACCACAACAAAGAGCTGTAAAACTTGAGAAGACATAGATATCGCACATTTTTTACAACAGAAAGCTTTTTAAAAATATGTAATTCACAGTGACTATCAACTTGCTCGCGACATAAACAATATAAAAATCGTGACGCGAGATATATATTTTAAATCTTTTTAAATGAGTTTGTAAACGCCATGTACAGCCACAGGTAGATGTTCGATAGAAGAAAATCTTGCTTCCACATCGTACATCAGGTTTCATTATCAAAATCATAAAATTATCAATTCCAATCTGGGTTTTTTTTACGAAATATGAAAAGAGTATGTGTTATCTATCCTACGAGGAGTTTTTACAGTGTTGACAAAGTTTTAACATATAATGCGCTAAGCATACGTTCGTCTATTCATATTATAATAAATCGATTAAAGCGGGGATTCTGTTTAGAAATTACATTCATTTTCTTTCAACAGACACGAAAGTTAAGATATAGAATCACATGGATACTAGATAATTACCAGATATCAAAACAAGACGTCTTGTTTATATTTTTACAAAATATTGCAAGTTAAACCGGTAAGTTGTTAAGCGTTGAAAAGGGTCAGATTTCAGCCATGATATCTCCAAATTATCAACTCCGATTTTAACGAAACTTGTGAGATATAAGCGTAAGATAAATAACTTCAACATACCTGAATTTCTAAGTGTTGGCAACAAACGAAGGTCAATGGGTTCTTGGTGAAATTTAGCCTCCATCGAAGTCATCCAAAGTCCCAGACATTATATATAATAAGTTCTTCGTGACACTAGTTTTTACGTAAAATACATACTAATCCAGTAGTAGAACTATTATTTTATCTTTAAATAAAATCAGTTTCGTCTCACATGCCACTAGATTAAGAAAATACAGTGATAATCTGTCGGTGCATGAATACTGATTTGGGTCGAACTTTCTACAAAAGCACGCTCGTGCCAGTCTCCTTCCGCATCACACGTCGATCAGCGAATTGACTGGCGTATATAAGCGCCCTGTTCCCTTGGCTCCTCGCGCGCATTCATCACAGGTGTCAAATTCCAAGACCACCTGATTCCGAGAAGACATGCATTTATCTTTCATAATTTTTCACTTTACTCAACATGGCAGCCGATAAGGTTATCCTTTGCTTTATCCTTGTGACCGTATTTTACGAACAAACCGTAAAAGCGTGCAATTGGGATAGTGATTGCCAAGGAAATATTTTTGATCAATATTGTTGTGGAGGCGATTCTTCTTGCCACAGTGATTGCCTTGGTTTGTCGTGTACCTTTAATTCCGACTGCGCTGATTATGAGCATTGCTGCAATGACGTTTGTCAGTCAGATGACTGTTATTTGGCTGGTTGGCTTGTTGGTGTTATTATCATTAGTGTCCTTACAGTCGTAGGAGCTGTCGCTGGTGTGATCCTGTGCTACTTTTGCTCATATCGTCGACGTTCGCCTGGTCTAATCGTCAGCGCCGGGGCACCATCTTTTGCTCCCATCACGACTACATCTGTTGTTTCGGGTTCTTCTGTTATCCATGGACAAGCCTACCCAATTGTTCAGCCTGTTGCACCGTGTTATGGCCAACCACCGCCGCCGACTTATTATCCAAATTAAACTCCGCACTGTCAGGTACTTTCTCATTTCTGTCAGGTAAGCGAAGAAAAATTAACATTGACTGTTTTAGCCCAGTTTGAGCCTACGTAAATATAATACATGTTACATAATAATGTCCCTGTACAAATTTCTACTGTAACATACAAAGTTCCAGTTGGCGACATACAAAGTTAGCGGAAACATACAAAATTTAAATTTCACGTGCCGAGGACCGACTCCCTTGACCGCTTTTAGGATCTAGTTCCTTAAAGTGCGTATGAAACAGAAATTGTTTTTCAGTTTCAATATGAATTTTAATTGAACATTGAACAGAAAAATATTTAAAAAGCCACTGAAATTTAGGCTATAAAAGAACGATTTTGTCAGCCAAAAAATGGTCACCTCAAGGCACAGTTAAATGTATTAGGCCGCTCCCTTAAAAATATTTGAAATATAGATCTCTGAAATAGGCATTTGCGTAATTGAGTAATTTTCAGCAAGTTTGAACTGAGGAAAATTATCTTTAATTCTAAAGATTTTAGGATAATTCTGTTCTTTATCACTGAAAGACTTCTAACAACAACAATTTATTTGTGATGCTTTCTGCAAGGCATGGATATGAATTTATACTGTACAATAGAATTTGACAATTGTTGTCACTTGGGTCACTTCAGGGATGGATCTAGGATATTTTGTGAGTAGTTGCACGAGAAACTTTTAGGGGGGTACGGGGGCATCCCCTGGGAAATTTTTTATTCTAGAGTCTCTGAAATGCTATAATTCCTGCATTTTGAGGGCAGTTTTAACAAGAAAATTTTAGGATCATTATTGACAATGACAAACCATAATTTTATGGTCTATTTTCTCATTGTGAATGACAATACCTGACCTGGTTTCCAAAATTGTGAAAACCAAGTTACAGAAGATGAGGATGTGCAGTGTTTCAATTCTATTTCACAATCATCCTCCGAGAGAAACATGAAGAGAAAATTATGAATATCAATGTGCATGTTTACCAATATAATTATTATATATATAATTTTAATATTTAAAATTTTCATAGAGATTGGGTATTCATTAGAAACTGGCAAACTCTGGTCGGCTACTTTCCAAATCATCACCACCTACTGTACTTTTAGAATTTCATATTATGAAGTTCATATTATGTTGACTTGACGAGTTTACCTATCTACAATATCTACAATACTTCTTCGAGTGAGCCTGCTACTTTTAAAATTAATCAAACCCCTACAGTATGTACAGTACTGGGGATTTAATTTTCTATGTGAATGGAACCTAGTCTAGTACATGTTGCTAAGACTTATACATGCACAGTAAATCAAATATCATGTTTTAGAGGTGTAATCCATCAGAATTTCTACAAAGTGAGAACTTATTAACCTGCAATGCATTATGAATTGAGTAAGACTTTACATATATACATGCATTAGAATTGGAATCTACTAAATACAATAGATCTAATCATCACTGCATGTAGCCTGCGTACCCGGCGTTCTGTGCCTGGGGAGAGGAAACCTGGCTACACTGCACGAGATGTATGTCATTCTCATAGGGATGAAGAGCAGCAAACAAGTCAATCATTTGTTCCAGGTCAAGGGGAATGTCTCTGAGCATGCATTTACATATACAATATTCATTTACATATAAACATTTACATATACATTTACATATACAGGACATCATTGTGGTATACCTTCTCCAAAACCAAAAAAAAACAATCAAAGATGCTACAGTATCTCTAGATAGCATCTTACTTACTAAATGCTGTTTAGATCAGAAATCTTTCTAACAGTCCCCATCATCACATCGTGTATCAGCTACACAGATATTATTAAGGCACTGGTTCTGAAGACCTTGGTTTGGCAATGGAATGGACGACTGCAGAGGCTAATCGTACGAAAATATGGCTATTTACATTTTCAAAGATTTCCATAATATTAAATTTTCTGTGAGTACTATTCTGTGTCTGGTAACTATTTCATTTGAGGGACTCGACTTATATACAGGGTATTGTAAAAATCACGATTTTTTGGTCGAAAAATAAGGGGTCGACTTTATATGCCAGGTCGACTTATACTCGGAACTCCGCGATATACGGTAGCAAGTCGTGTACAGAAATTAGCGAGAAAGCTACAAAACATAGTGGAAGATATTGCATTGCTGGTGTTTCAAACAACACTACTGTAGTTGCTGAATCGTTTGACATTTTTAAAATATATATATATGCTCTCTAATACCTCAATCTCTTTACTCGTGTCCTTTTGCTGATTTGAAAATTGCGAAACTGTGAAAGAATTGATAGAATTTCTTTATGGGATTGAGCATAAATAAGATTGGATTAAACTTTCCATGTTCTTCATTAATTGCCATTTGACATTAAAGAAATACCTAATGGGTTCCGTGTTTGGATACTGTGATCCAAACATGTGGGAAGTTGCGAGACTGGAGAAAAGCGTAAAAAAACATGAGCTGCTAGACGAGTGTTTTTTAGCTTTTTGAAAGTCGAGCAACATTCCCAAGTGTTTGGATAACAGTATCCAAACACGAAAAACCATTAGGTATTTCTTTTATAAAATAATACAAGAGAACGAGCAGCAAAACTTAAGGACATTTTTGGCAGGAAATTTCCGTGTTTGGATGGCTTGATCCAAACACGGGTATTGACCAATCAGAGCCTGCGTAGCATACATGTTATTTTATAAACAGGAGTACCTCTATGAACTGACTGCCCCATCAGACTTTGCAAAATGTTGGGAACATATTAATTTAGTTGCATGTCTGTTCTTTATTTACAGGTGATGTGGAAAACAAAGCCATACTGTCTGAAGAATACAGAAAGATTTGCTAGAAGTAATTTGCATGAAACTTTGTGTTTTGTTTTGTTTTGTTTTAAAAGACTATGATTTAGAGTTATGCGCCCGGTAAATCGTTGAATTTACATATCGTTATGCAAAAATAATTTCCTTTGTACGCTAGTGTGGTAATGTTATCAAAAGCTTGCCCCCCAAAACATATATCCTAAACAATTTTTTCATTGAAAGTACTTTTGTGGATTCCACAGATTCCTGAGTTTGGAACTTATTTTTAATACCTAATGCTACAAAACTATTTAGTGATTGCTGAAATGATGCAATGCTTCACCGTGTGCCCTATTTTTTTATGTATTTTTAATTGTTATTCCCATGATTTTAAGATACTATATGGCATAACTAGTCTAATGAAACTGTGCGTGTGAAAATCAGTCTAAACTAAAGGTCTTAAATAAATTCCTTTCAAAATTAAGGTTTGAACATGCATGATTTTTTATATCGCACGGTATTACATTTGTTCCTTGTTAGTTTTATCCTATCGAAATATGGTTAATATCTTTCAAGTTACGTGGGTTTAGAAATAAAATCATGGTCAAAAGCTTTCGGGCCTGTTCAGATTTACCAAGCTGGCGCAGCTTTCCGAGCTGATTTTTATTTCGCTTTCATATGGGAGGTGGGCAAGCCACGCCTTTATTTTTGTTTTGTTTTGAAAATTTTGGCTACTTTCCCGAAAAATCATCCTGTCCACCGGGACGTATGATCCATTCCTGGCAGTCGCAACCTGGATTCCCTTTTATTTATTTATTTAGTTTCGCCTCTAAAAAAATACATAGAAGAAGCAGGGTCACCACAACAGTTAAACACCAATTACAGTGGGCCCTTGCAAAAATAAAATAATAACTAATAACAGCAAGTTATGGGTTCAGTGAGGCTTCGTGATGTGTTGCACTTTAGGCAGACAGTTTTCCAAGTTCGAGGATCGTCAACATTATAACAGGATAATAGAGCATAATTATAATAGTCTAATAGTAATTTCTTAAATTTTTTAAAGTTTAAATGATCTAGCTTTAAGTATTCAGGGAGAGAGTTCCAAGTACTTGTTGTTCTAATAAAAATGAGCGATTGAAAGTGGTTGTTTGCATTTACGTTGAGGGAATGAGATTGCATTGATTGCTTTACCAGGCTTTCAGCCATTTCAAGAAGACCATCGGAAGAAATAGGCACGCAATGCGTACATGCGTCTGCAGTACGTTTTCTTTATTGTTGTGCGTACAAGTAGTCAACAAATTTCCAAAAAGGGATCGCATTATACTATGTATCATAATTGTGATGGTTCTTTTCAATTATATCGGCTTCACCCAGACTGGTTAGTTTTTAGGATTTTTTACCTTTCATGCTTGTTATTTTTCGAAATTTCGTTTTTACACGCTATTTTCGCGACCTTGGGAGGCTAGAAATGTAGTAAATAATTTGTTTTGTTTCTTCCCCTTCTTTCTTTATCCACTTAACATGCATCTAAAGTTGGCAGTATTCATTATCAAGTCACAATGATCATAAATATGGTGGCATGTCGATTTTAGTAAAACTATTTAACTGGCCTCAAATATTAAGCCAACCAGGTGTTGCTAATCCCCCCTAAATCTATGTGTGTACAGGGAGAAGTGTTGTTTGTCTGCTGGGCACCAGACTGTTTTATTAGAACGGTACACTTTTAGTACAGCTCGCTATTTATGCCTCTTTTAATAATTTTGTTTTAGCAATCACTGGTGTGCTAGGTCTGTTAGTTGAAAGATGGATTAGTAAAATTGCATTCCTGGACAATAATATTAATATTGGCATTGTATTCCAGAGAATGCCTTCAAGATTAGAAAGAAATTCGAGCTCTGTATTTCCCAATAGTTAGCATGGCGGCCACAGACATTTTTGCTCTGTTTTCGATTTTCCAAATTTTGAGCTTTTATGTGATAAGCTCTCGCTTTGTTCCAGATTTAGCTTATTTAGATCATTTTAAACCTACTGATAGCCGCCTTGGTCACTTGAACTGCAGAGAAAACCACGACCTACTTTTTACAACTCATCGCACCCGAATAATCAAACTACGGCTGACTTCAAATGGTTATTTCTACTCTAATAATAATAATAATAATAACTTTATTTAAACTGTTAGTGAATCCCATCAGCATAAATGCTGGTATTAACGGGAGAACAGAGCTTAATTAAATATTATGACTTAGCTATTAATACAGTAATATACATAAATTGAGAAAAATAACCTAATAAGAAATTTACAAACTACAAACATGAGAATTATTGTCAATTTCTAAAAGATACATATAAATAATACATTTAAAGTGCCTATCCGGGGTTTGGGGATTTTACATATTCGTAATCTTTGGGCTCTACCAAGAAGAAATGTAATATATCTTGTCGTTAGAAAATTTCATCTTCATGCCTTTTTCCCCTATTAAAGTTGATTTTCTATTCACAGGAAATGACGTCAAAGCACGGACACGCGAAGTCATTGCACATTGATTCAACAGTAAAATACAAAGAAAGTTTGTCTCTGAACTTTAAACACACCTGTTTCAGCAAAATTCGCTCAATTCCCAAACTTTCATTGTATTTCACTGCTAAATCAGTGTGCAATGTTTTTGCGTGTCCCTGCTTTGACGTCATTTCCTGTGAATAGTAAATCACTTCAGAAGTAAAAGGTATGAAGATGAAATTTTCGCACGACAAGATATTTTACTACAATTCTCAAGAGATTCCAAAGATCACAAATGTGTAAAATACCCAAACCCCGGATAGGCACTTTAACAGACTATCAAAACATGGTCATACTTCTCTGGTTATACCTGGGCACGATCCTCCAGTCGATATTACAATTTACGTGGACATTGCCAGCAATCCCGGACCGAACACCGTCGCCAATATCTCTACAAACACTGCACAACACTGAAACTACATTACATTACCCACGGAAATCCTTACTCGATTTACGTCGCTATCCGAATCAAGCCCTTGACACCTCTTTCTTCTGCACTCTTAAAGACTTTGGCATTTTTAAATATAGGGGGGAAAGAGCAGGAAATACTAAATCATCAACCGCCATCGCATTTGCATAATTTGTAATACACAGTCATTAAATAACAAGTCTGCTGATTTTATGGATTTTGTATGTGATTCTAAATCTGACATCATTGCACTTAGCGAAACCTGATTTACAATAAAGAATCTGCTTCCAAAGCCATGTGCCCAGTTGGATATAAATTTCTCGATCATCCTCGTTCCTCCTGTGCAGGTGGTGGCACGGGTATATTATTTCGGAACAATCTATCTATTTGCAAAGTAGCAGCAGCAGAGTTGCGATCTTTTGAGTACTCTGAATGGAAAATCAATTCTGGCGGCTCCCAACGTATATACTGCACCTACAAGTACATTTTTTGTTGAGTTCGCTGATTTTTTGGAGTCTGTTGTTCTTAATACAGACGGTCCTGATTACTGGTATATTGATGTTGTCATCTGTTAAACTACTGTTAAACTGCTGTACAGTTAAACTGCTGTTAAACTACTGTAAAACTGCTGGTAAACTACTGGTAAACTGCTGTTAAACTACTGTTAAACTGCTGGTAAACTACTGGTAAACTACTGTTAAACTACTGTTAAACTATTGTTAAACTATTGTTAAACTGTTAAACTATTGTTAAACTGCTGTTAAACTACTGTTAAACTACTGTTAAACTACTGTTAAACTACTGTTAAACTACTGTTAAACTACTGTTAAACTACTGTTAAACTACTGTTAAACTACTGTTAATTTGAACAACATGTTAAAGTTCCTACGCATGTTCATGGCCACACTCTGGATCTTATAGTGACTCGACAATCAGATCGTATCATTGGTTGTCCCCTAGAGCTGACGGCCTCTTCTCAGCCCGTTTCATGTCTACTACAAATCGAAGGAGTCTCTTTGACGAAATCACAAATTTCTTATCGGAAAATTAAATCTATCGACTTAAAATCCCTAAAAGAAGAACTATCCAACTCTCACCTTTGTAAAAATACATCTTCCCTGGATCTTAACGAGCTTGTGCACTGTTACAATCACACCTTGTCACTGGCCCTTGATCGCCATGCGCCACTGATCACGAAAACTGTCACTAAAAGACCTATAGTTCCTTGGTTTAATGATGACGTTATAACTGCAAAGTTGCAACGAAGGAAAGCAGAGAAGAAATGGAGACGGACGAAATCACATTGCGATCTTATTTTGTATAAAGCTAAGAAAAATCATATAACATTTATAATGAACCGCGCACGAAATGACGTCTATACCAACTTCATTTCAGAAAATAGTCAACCATAAGAACTTATTTAATGCTGACTATCAAAATTCTTCTGTGCTTGCCACCGATATTGGCGAATTCTTCATACAGAAGATTAACCGTATTCACAGTGAATTTGGCACCACCATTGACCAAACGTACCAAACTAATACCGAACCTACCACATCCACAACATCCCTCAACTCATTCGATACACTAAGTGAAGAAAACATTGTGCAGTTGATCGCAAAATCAAGTAAAAAGTCCTGCTCGCTTGATCCAATGCCCACTTCAATTGTATTAGAATGTTTGGATGTCATTCTCCCTGTGATCATATGACCAACCTACCGTCCAATCAGCAATTTATCATTCACTTCAAAACTCGCCGAGCAAGCAGTTTTTAAATCAAATGCATAACCATCTAACAGTTCATAACCTGTATCCTAAATGGCAGTCTTCTTATCGTAAACGCCACAGCACGGAAACCGATCTTCTTCGAGTGAAACACGACATTCTTATGAATATGAACAAACAACATGTAACTTTACTCGTGCTGTTTAGTTTAGTTTAGTTTAGTTTAGTTTAGTTTATTAGATTTATCCCAATTATAGCGGTTCCGAGGGCCTACGATTTAAGGTCGTTATCCGAGAAGACCCGAAAGTCTTACCATTTGCAGATATTATTGCAAAGGCAGCACTTTCTCCTCAATTATTTTTAAGACCCTGAGTGGAGGTCCGACCCTGCAGGATGGACCTTATAGTGCTGCGTTTTGTAGTGGAGGTTGTACCTTTGCTGTGTTTGATATTGTAGATCATGCTATCTTGCTTAAACGACTACATTCCAGTTTTGGCATATCGGGAAAAGCATCTTTACATCTTACCTTTCCAAGCATTCTCAGTTTATATCAGTCGACGGTGCAACCTCCAATCGATTTGATACGCATGCATGCATCATGGAGTTCCTCAAGGGTCATGCCTAGGTCCTATGCTGTTTATCACTTATGCAAGTAAATTATTTAGCATTCTCGAAGTTCATCTTCCTGATGTTCATGCCTATGCTGACGATACAAATATGGAGCAAACTTCAGCAATTACTGCCATGCAAAATTGTATAGAATGGATGCTCACCGATAAAAACTGACAACAACTTCAAAAAATTTAATTCGATAAGTTACGTGTTGGTAATACCGACATATCACAGTCAAGCCATGTTAGAAACTAAGGTGATTTACAAAGAGATCTTTAAACAAAGGTGGATGTACATAACAAAAGTAGGATAACAAAAGTAGGAATGATTTCATCTCATCATTCAATATATATAGTAGTCAATAATAAAGATATGGATAATAGTCAATAGTTGGGTTGCTGGTTTGATACTCAGATGAAATTGGATGTCCATGTAACTACATGTAAATGCTGTCAGGCGGCCTTCTTTCATCTGTTTAATATTCGGCGCATTAGAAAATTCCTAAATAATGATACTGCTCAAATATTCCATGCAGCCAGAAGGCCATGAAGCTGCAATTTTCGCAACTGGTCCCGGTTTGGTCTTAAAATGTATATATTCTAACACTCGAAATTTTTCCTTCACCATAAATCCTTAAAACGAGTGAAATGCCAAATATTACTTGTAATATACCCAGAATCTTATCCCGGCATTACCACCACTATATGTACAGAACTCGTGACTAGGCTCTCGGCATCAGTGGTCAGAGCACTGCAGTATACACTCTAGCATCGCAGGGTCGCGGGTTTAATTCCAGCCGGATGGCCTTGAAGTTGCATTTTTCGCAACTGGTCCCGTTTGATCTTAAAATGTATATATTCCAACACTCGAAATTTTCCTACACCATAAATCCTTAGAACATGTAATAATTAAATAGATGCGAAAACTTAAATGATTTGCTATTTTTACAGTAGATCAGCAAATAGACTAAGGGGGAGGAAGAACTAATCAAGGGTGCAATGCAGACAAGTCCAATATTCGAGGGGATTATGCGCATAATATTGGACGTGTTATTGCACCCTTGATTAGTTCTCTCTCCACCTCAAAATCTTGTCCAACCAACCATTTTCTCTTCGGTGCCACCATGTCAGGAACTTCACCAACTTCACACTTCCGCTTATAGCCCTCATAATTCCACAACGTTCTTGACCATATCACACTTTACGCTCAACGAACTTGCTAAAACCTTTTTTGATTCGCATATCATACTTTGCGCTCAATGAACTTGCTAAAACCTTTTTTGATTCGCATATCATACTTTGCGCTCAATGAACTTGCTAAAACCTTTTTGATTCGCATATCATACTTTGCGCTCAATGAACTTGATAAAACCTTTTTGATTCGCATATCATACTTTGCGCTCAATGAACTTGCTAAAACTTTTTTGGTTCACATATCATACTTTGCGCTCAATTATGAACTCGCTAAAACCTTTATTGATTCGCAAAACCTTTTTTATTTCCATATCGCACTTTGCGCTCAATTAACTTTCTACATGGCGTTCCACTTCCACATGGCGTTCCATGCGCATATGACAATTTTGGGTCAGCGAACTTTATAAAACCTTTTTTACGAACTGCACGAAGTTCTCAACAATACTTTTCTCCAATGTCACACCTTATGGTGACAAAACATCTGTAGGTTTCCTTTTTCCACCGGTGGTGGCCGTCGTGGTCGTCGACCAAAATTACTGCAATCTGATTGGTTGTATTAAAGGAGTACAATTATTTTATTAACTGTACTGCAGTACAATTAATTATTTTCCCAAATTAAACAATCAAAACGGATCAATAATCTTGTCATGATTTGGCACAATTTTCAAATATCACTCGTAGTGTAACTCCTTAAAGTGCCCATAACATAATTGATAGCAGTTTTAAACTGAAGTAGTTATCCTGTAAATCAAAAGGGGTCATAGAAGACCCCGAAGTCG
The DNA here is from genome assembly GCA_035772405.1 of Chrysogorgia sp. JL179-B06. Classification (NCBI taxonomy): domain Eukaryota; kingdom Metazoa; phylum Cnidaria; class Anthozoa; order Scleralcyonacea; family Chrysogorgiidae; genus Chrysogorgia; species Chrysogorgia sp. JL179-B06. Next base: position 3,860,398 of record JAYKKM010000196.1, read on the forward strand.
TCAATCGAAAAACACGGCACGCGGTAACGCAAGATTAAAAATTGAAATTCGACAAGCGCCAGGGACATGAGATCCACTCACGCGCCACATTTGATTTGATTTCATAAAACTCTGCGATTGGTGACATTTTGAATTTTCATGATGCTTACGTGGTCGTGCAAGATGGCATTTTCTAGAAAAATGGAAGTTTTTCAACCTGATTTATGATAATTAATGCTAATTTATATTAACATAATGTGTCTTGCTCGGAAAATTCAAAAGCATTGGTAACAGCCGGTTTATTGGGCTTTCAGAAATGTATAGGTTTCGCAACAGTTATGGATATTTCCCGAGATATCAATAGAACAAAGAGGTAGTTCAATTTTGGATGTTTTTCAGCCGTTAATAAATAAGAGTTAAAATAATAAATAGAATAAATAAATAAAATAATAAATAAATAAAATAAAATAACCTCAAAATGTTTTATTGTCTTGTTTGGAAGAACTTTTAAAACGATAAAGTAACTTCTTTTGAAGATTTTCGTTTCTTTGCTTTCTTTTTGAGATATATATATATATCAGTTTGTTTGATATGCAAATGTATGAAATTTCGTAACACATGCATAATGACTTATTGGAGAAATGTGTATCTCATTCATTCTCGAACGAAATCCTTTAAAATCAAGAAGTTGGTGTTGTGGTAGCCTGCGTGGCAGGCGTTGGGGGAGCGGGCGGAATTGGGGGCGCCACGCAGGCTAGTGTTGTGGGAGAAACGCACACACGTGTTATAACTCACACTTTAGTGTTTTATTTCATGAACGCAAAGATATATAACATTCTCTGATAACTCATGCATGTGTGACGAAATTCCAGATATTTGCATGATCAAACAAACTGATATATTTCAAAAAGAAAGCGAAGAAGTGAAAATCTTCAAAAGAAGTTACTTTATCATTTTAAAAGTTCTTCCAAATAATTGCACTTTAATTGTACTCGCTGTCATATGATTACCTATACTAATTATTCAATTTATTTTCCCTTCATTTTCCCCTTCTTTTCATTGTTTTAATTCCAAGTCACTTCGTACAAGAAAATTAATTTCATATAGATGAAAATTACTGCGCATGCCCAGACTATACAGTCCGATCGGAAGCAAATTCATATGAATAAATAAATAAAAAAGTAAATAAATCGAGTATTTTTACGACAGAAATTATCAGGGTTGCAAGCGCGATAGTTTTCGATCTAAATCATGTTCAAATCCGGGGCAAAATCTAACAGATTTTTACATCTTCAAAATAATGTTGCAAAACATTTTAGCAATTGAGGGGGCTGCAGCCTGCCCAGCCCCGCGCTTCCGACGGGCCTGCTATATTTGTAGGCAGTTATTTGTGCACGACTTTACTGCCAATCAAAATTGAGTGAAAAATAGATTGGATCAATAAGTACAGAATGCGTCATTTTCCGCACCTGGCGTCAAACTCGGCCTTTTGAATTATTTTCAATTTCGTTTTTTTGTTTTACCACAGAATTTTCAATAGAATTCAAAGGCCGAATTAGACGTCTGATGCGAAAATGCAGCATATCCTCCTACCTAGTTCCAAGAATTACCAATAGTTATAAATTTTAGGATTCTGTGTCTTCCTAGTCTTCCTAATTCCTAGCCCCCACACATCCGCTCCCCTATACGAGGGCCGTAATTCGGTAATTTATAGATTAACGTGAGACTAGGCTACAATAGCGGAGCGCATTAATGCTATTTATAGAACCAAGGGTTCCTAAATTTCGCCAAAAACCTCGTACCCAGGGTCTTATCCCTGTGTACGCGGTCTCAGCAAAAAATGTCGCGAAATTAATTTCTGTAAATATTTATATGACGTCGTGGCTCTGATTCTAGATTGGATTTTTAACAAATTTAAAGATGCTCAAGTCAAAAACGTTCGTGAAAAAAACTCGCAGAGGTGGTGTTATTAAGATTGTACGCGAGCATTATCTACGGGATGATGTTTGGTGTGGAGTAAAGTCTTGTACTCAATGTTCTCAGTCTGACCCAGTACTTGATGAACAACCTGAAAGTTCAACATCTTTGTTTAACTTTCCACATTATATTGTTCCTGATACAAACATTGTTCTTCATCAGGTAAGTAGCTCAAGAGAAGTACTCTCCTCTCTTGTGAGTAGTATTGATAGTGGAATGAAATGTCTGGTCATAGTGGATCTTACAATATTTGAATATGAATTACTTAGTTAATAGACCTTACAGGTATTGAGTTATTCCAAAATGGCTGCCAATTTAATATTCTTTTATGTTCATTTAAATTAGCCCTTATAACCTCGTTTCAGAAGAAAAATTCTTTTGAATTTTCTACACAATATAAACGAGGCCATAAGGTCTAATTTATATGCGTATGAAAGAATATTAAATGCCATTTTGGAATATAGCTCTATTAAAGGTGCTGTCCAGTCCGTTCTGCGCATGTACACGTTTCTGTTCACATCGTTTGTTTACATTGCATTATATAAACATTGAACATGAAGTATTGCGGATTTTTTTCACACGCTTGAGCTTTTCTGCCTAAAAAGCATGTTATAAGAAGCTGTTCTTTCCTAAATGTGGATAATATATTTAACTAACACTCGCGCCTTCGCCACTTTTGACGAATACTCGCTTTTGAACTGTCGCAAATCTATTCTGTTAAAGTTTGTTGACATATGGGGTCCCCAACGTTTGAAATATCACACATGGACTGCACCTTTAAATATTATTGTACGATCATTCAGGCATTTTCATCCTGATATATCTCTGCTGCATAAAATCATTTGGTTAGCTATAATAAATTCCTAAAATGCAGTGGACCTTGGGGATTTATAGTATACAATAGTAATACATGTCAGTACATTGTATTACTATTGTATACTGTAAATCCCCAGCTGACGTATCACACAGATGTTCTAATGGGTCATTACAGAAAATATCCATACTCCGATCCCCCCATGGAGGAAATGGCAAATGGGTCCTCCCCTCCTCTTTGGACATCCTATAATAATTTCAGTTAATCTGAAGTTAATTTTACCCACTCCCCCTTCTGATGGCACATATTTCCTCCATGGGGGAGATGTGGATCTTTCCTGGGACAACCCAATGCATGGGGGATGACATTATAGGCATATGTTTGGCTATTCTATTTAATACCTGTACCCCCTATCGAGGACAAGGGTTTATATATATCGCTGAAGAATTCCTATCTTACAACAGCCCTCCTGAGGAATTCATTTTTTGCAACACCTCCCCCTGACGAATTCCTGTCTTACAGCTATTATTACCCTTGAAGAAATTGATTGAACCCCTGAAGAATTCAATTTTTTTCACTCGACCCCTGAAGTATTCCTACTCGAAATAGTCCATATCCCTGAAGAATTCTAAGGCAAAATAGCCTTTATGTACTATGTACTATTTTGGCCCATATGGGTAGCGTGCAAAAATAGTCTGGGCTAATCAAGTACACATGAAAATCCTGGCACATGTACTTTCAGTAACATAAAGTCAGCTGCTATGGCAACAAACATAAATGTCCTTCAAAATGGCCTATTGCCTTTTGTATTTGGAAAATAAGCACAGTAAATACCCCCTATTTTTGTATTTATGTTTTTCCTACAAATATGAACAATAAATAGGCAGATTATAAAAAATCTGTAAAACCAGTTTTTCAGCAAGAAAAATATTGTTTTCTTGGATAAAATGTTTTGGTATTACAGAATTTTTCAACTTTTGATATGGAGGCAGATGTCATTGATCATAGAATATATGGCATGTAAAATTATAGAAGTTATAGGTTACTATAGACAAAATACTGAAATTATACCAAATATATTGAAGCAAATCTGAGTTTTTAGTTGCATAAATAATTAGCGTAATTGGCACAAGATGGGGTGAGCTACTTTCTTTGTCACACCATTTTGATGGTCTTGATTGGAGAAAATACAATATGCACAAAATGTTCACACAAGTTTTTTGTTTTTTTGATATATCACAACATTTTTCAGACTTGACTGAATTTGATTTGTAAATTGAAAACCCTGTTTCACTCTCTGACGATTCAGTAATAGTGATTCGGTATATACACTTCAGTTCACATACTCTCTCACAAAAAGAGCCTTCACTTTTTCAAGTTACACACTATTTTGGCAGTTAGCCTCCTCCGCAGGCAACTCTGTGGCTTCTTTTTCCCGAGTCAAATAGCTTCCAAGGCTGTTTTGGCCAGCAATCCCAGCCAAAACATTGCTTGCACAGCCTTGGAAGTGATTTGACTCAGAAAAAAGAAGCCACAGAGTTGCCTGCAGATGAGGCTATTTGGCAGTAACAAATTAACATTTTAGAGTATTCAATTATAATGGTCACTACAACAGTATAGTGTCTGCATGTATATATACAGTATCATAATTATTTACTTATTTAACATAATATATACTTTCTTATAGATTGATCTGTTAGAAGATCCAGCAATAAGGAATATTATTTTATTACAAACAGTATTACAGGAGGTATGGGAAATACATAACACAGTTGCAACAGGCCACATTCCTAATGGCTTTCTTATGTTTTAATATACCTGCAGATTAACCATGCACTCAAACTTGTTTTTTATTTTTTACATCAAAATACACTAAAAGTGCCTGTGCAATGAAATTTTGAGTTTATTTGCGATTCTGAAAATGTTGATGTTGCTGATCATTTTCATATAATATTAAGATGCAAAAATTTGAATGGGAAGTTGAAGTAATATATCTGCTCAAATTGCAGATTTTGGGCAAGTAAATGCGAAATGTTCTCTCAGCGTTGTGGAGTCATAAATATGACCAAAAATTAAAACCAACATCGTGTTTAGCAAGGTGAAAGTAAAGCGTGGTGGTATAAATACTGTATTTGCCACCAGCATGGCATCTGGCAAGGTGAAAGTTAAGCATGGTTTTCCCTTTCAGTCATACTTATGACATCACGACGTTGAGAGGTGCATTTACTTGCCCAAAAATCTGCACTTTGAGCTGATATTACTACAACTTAATTCCCATTCAAACTTTTGTATCTTAATAATATTATATTATGAAAATTATCAGAAACATCAAAATTGTTTTTATTGTTATCATTCTTGTGAGGGGTCATACTTATGACGTCACTTGCAGAAACCAAAATTTTGCAAATAGTGTCCTGATTAAAGCTGTAATTTGAACAACTTCTAGTTTGCAGAATTTAATTGGATGCATTCGGACCTATACCAAAATTATCAGAAAACTAGAAAAGACTAAATTTTTAGATAAGAAGAGAAAATGCATACTCAACATTTCATTGCATTAGACACTTTAAGCTATTAACTCTCAAAAATATTTGCTGGTTCAATACCCTTGAAGCTAAAGAAATGTTTTAATGAAAAAATTGGGATAACTTAATTAAATTAGGCTAAACATCACTGTTTCCATAGCAACCTCTGATTTACAAAATGTAATTGTTATATACCTTGAGCTACAGTTACATTACTGTACAACACCTGAACAAAGTAAAATTGTTGTGTGGTGAACTTGTTTAATGTTTTCCAATGCCATGGCTATTTTAACAAAACACTTAATAATATTGTATGACTTTAATAACTTATTACCCAAAAGTGACAGGATCAATAGAATAATAATTTGTCATATTTGTGTGGCTCTCAAATGTGAAGAATTTGCATGTACTGCTGTTGCTGCACAGTGCTAATTTGTAAGACTAATCACATATGATACATTGAAATTATTGTACTGTAGATAAAGCATTTGAATGCTTCTGTTCACAAACGAGTCAGAGATTTGGTCTCACAATCCAGAAAGTGCTTCTATGTTTTTTCCAATGAACATTGCAAGTGAGTACAATATACAGTGATGGTTATTATTCATTGGTTTACTGTAGTCTGAACAGCTATTTGTTTGTGTAATGTACAGTACGTACTGTTTGATCAATGGTCTATAATCTGTATTAAATTACTACTGTACATGTATAATTACAAATTCAACCACAGGTTTCTTTGCATTTTTTGAGCAATATGTGTTGGTACTTTACAAGGAGTTTCTCATTTGTTGTGCGAGAAGTTGAAAACAAGCAATTTCATTTGCAAATTTACCAAAGTGCGCTGGTTGGGGCAGTCAGATAAATTTTCAAATTTGTTTGAATTTTGTTGAAAATTTGTTCAAATTTCAAAAAATTGTTTGAAGAGAGAGCTCAGCTACTCTATATGTGAAGTATATACTGTATCTATACTGTATACTATATATATATGTATACTATGTATATATATACTATATACTGTATATATTGTGGAAAAGATCACGGCATCACAAATTTCTTACTGACATGACTGTCCTCAGTGAAATTTTTTCAGGATCCTGCAGGATCCTATACAGAATCCTACACAGAATCCTGAACAGAATCCTGAATAGGATTCTACATAGGATCCTAAACCGACAAGATCCTATAGGATTTACTTACTAGGATCCTGTCAGAATTCAGCATAAGATCCTAATCATACAGTATACATGTTGGATCCTGTGTAATTCTTAGGATCCTGAGTAGGATCCTCCATAGGATTCTAAACCAATAGGATCCTATAGGATTTGCTTAGGATCTTATAAGATCCTACAGGATATTTTACTGGGGGTGTCTGAATAGCGCAGTGGTGATAGTGTTGGTACATATACGTAGGTACATGCACAACCAGGAGTTAACCCATGTATAATATTATGGGGCAGTCAGATAAAATTTCAATTATTATTCTCAGTGTTTGAGTAGAAATTTAATAATTATAGGCACTACAGAATATTTTTAATTCTAGAGACACGTACATTGAACGTGAAAAAGAAGAATCTGCCAACGACAGAAATGACAGAGCAATACGAGTCTCGTGCAGGTTTGTTCTGTTTTATCTCTGTTCATTTCCTCATGTAATTTCTGCTTTCGAACACACTGCAGGACCACTGTTAACGTTTCTCCTCAGTTGGTTTGTTTTGTTTTCATGTCATCTTTATTGAAAACGGTCTAATTCCTACGATCTATATGTAAATGTTTGTACACACTGTGATTAATCAGACCGATTTCTTAATTCTTATCCTGGGGGGCATTTGTTCAAAGATGATTATCTTAATCCAGGATTAGTAAAAAAATTTATGGTAGAAATTTCTGTTCAGACATAAATTTTTGAAATGTTTTACCTTAGAAAGTTCTAACAAATGTGACCCTCCAAACGAAAACGGCATGAAAATACCGTTCGGTAGCCGTTTGAACGGTTTGTGCGTTCGAACGGTCATTAACCGTTCGAACGGCTAACTATAGCTGAAACCGTTGGAACTTCGAGCGGCTAACTGAAACTGTTTGAACGGTTAACCGTTCGTTAACGGCTTACTGAAACGTTTGAATGCCTGACTCAAAACGTTTAAAAGACCTGGCGCAAACTGTTCAAACAACCGGTTGTTCAAATCATAGTTAATGTTGAAATTTGCAATTTCCGCGCATAATAAAATCATCGTTATCGTAGGGGCTGTTTGACATGGGAAGCGAGCTTGCCCGGTAAGCGTAGCCATAGTTAGGCGTAGCCTGCGTGCAGACTCCACGCAGGCTAAGGTAAGCGAGATCTCACTTGAATGTGGTGAGATCTCCGTACGGCTAGGCGTTCGAACAGATAATACAGCCGTACGAGTCACTAAACGTGCATTTTGAATTCGTTGTAGTTTATCTAATTCATACTTCGGTAGACCATGGTCCTCTTCTTTTTGCCCTGTATATTGCACGACTACAAGAAGTAATATTACACAAGCTGAGCTGCAAGTTCTATGCCGATGATACCCAATTATATACATCATTCTGTCAATCCTAATGATCCTCGCTCTGCTAATTGAAACCCTTCGCGTGTTTGTCGAAAGATGTCATGCATTGGAACACTGTTAACATGTTATATATTATGCAATTCAAGAAAAACAGAGATCGTTCATTTTACTTCACGTTTCTTGAAACATCAAAGTCTGCATGCTCATGTTCTGCAATAACAATATTCCTACAACTGATATGGTAAAGAATCTGGGAGTTAATTTTGATAAAAATATTAATTTCTCCAAGCAGATAAAAGAAAGCCATGGCAGCCATCAAGTCTATTGGTCGTATCCGTAGATACCTATAACTATCAAGAGCCTGAAGAGACTTACAGTACACTGTATAAGTGCCTTTGTTTTATCATGCCTAGGTTATTGTAACTGTCTCTATTAAGTATCGATCCCTGAGGTTCTTGGTGTAGAAATGACAGAAGACTCTTGGAAGTTGGTCAGGATTGCCCAACTTCTGGAAATCACATTTGTGTTTATCAACTTTGAAATGGCTTTCTTTTATCCACGTTTTTTCCAATTATTCCATCTTCAGATAAGCAGATGTCGCATGAAATTATTCCCGATTCTTCATCGTAGGAGAACCTGTTTTGTCTTTGCAATTTGTCAAGTCTCCTCGATATATTTCGTCACTTTTCCCAACCTCTATGATCTTGTATACAGAAGCCTCGATTTTCGTCTCAATACTGCTGTTCATATCCTAAATCAGTTATTATGATTAACATTAACATATCGATCTCTATGGACTAGATTCTGTTGATCGGGTCCCAGAAACTCCCAGAATTTTCTATTATCAACTGTTTCAGTGTCATCTTTAGGCGACTTGAATTCTTCAATTTTAGTCTCCCTCAGCCACTTATTTATCTTTCATGTACAGAATCTAATGTCGGCTGATTTTTCACTGCCGGTCCAGCCTCGTTTTTGTCTCACAGTATAAACAACACTGAACATTCTCCTTACTCCCACTACTTCTCCATTTAGTAGAATCAGCGATGGCTTTGGTCATAACTGAAAAGTGGAAGAAACTTGAATGTCTGAGAACACCACTGTACTCAAGCCCTAGAAAGATTAACCACTGGCCTCGCTGACCAAGCAATATCTTCTTTCTCATATTTAAATGAGCATTTATGAAACAGCCTATTCCGATTTGTGATTCATGGTGTGCGAGGTCTGGGGATGGGAAAGTCCCACAGGGGGGGTAGTATGAAACTCTAGGGGTGTAAAGCCTATTTCAATACCCTCAGGGGAACCTCCTTTCCAACAGTCACCAAGGGTATTTTACAGTATTGTGAATAGAAACGGGTTCTATTCGCAATGCCCAGTATTTGACGGTATTGAGGGTATTTTCCGATGTCCTGAATATGATTTTAAAGGCTCTCAGAGATAGTGTCCACTGAAAATCTATTCAGATTGGCAAATGAATATAATAAGGATAAATGAGGATAAAAGCTTCAAACAGTATGCGGTCGAGGGGATATTGCGTACACGTATTTCTAGTCTGATTTGGGAAGCCAGGTTATGTAAAAGTCCATTGGTCATTGTATGACAAAACTCCATACAAAACACCAAGCAAAGTGGGTAGTAGCTTGTGCCTCGTCTTCTATTTAGCTTGTAATACGATATTCTAAAATACAGGATGCGTCGCCCAGGACTCAGCATTGATAGCCGGAGGTGACCCGTAGGCTCCTCTTTCTCTAGCTGCTACCTGAAGGTAGGGGTGGACGCCACTCCTATCCCTGGAATTAACTACTTATCCCAGCTAAGGCTCTTGGTGAAAGCCCGACTGCTCATTGTACACGTATTAATTAAATTATGGCAACATTAATTTGGACCGATATCTGAACAAGGCGTACTATAGATGTCTCGTAATTTTTGCAATTGCGATTTTCCCATAGTGGATTTAATGACTTTTGAAAGGCATGCAGCGTTCAGTGACCACTGGTCCACTACAGGTGAATGATTTGAATGGTCTGTCATTGCATTTTCAGGTGGTACAACAAACATCTATCGGAATGTCAGAACGATAATAGGGAGATGACGAAGACCGTTTTGCTGACCAATGATGTCGCAAACAGAGAGAAAGCCTTGAATGAGAATCTGCCGTGTTGCTCAGGTAAGTTAACTTTTTTATTACATTTTCATAAAGCTATAGCTGCATGGTTGTCAAACCCTATGTTCTTGCGTGTAAAAATGTGATACGTCCATGCAGTCAGAAGCCAAATCGATTGTCTGTTAGCATACAGACAATTTAAGTTATGCATTCTCTACTCTATCTCGATTTTAATTGGCTGTTGACATACAGCTAATTCGTGACATCAGCTTCATGTGACGTCAATGTTCCAATATTATGGAATCATCACTCCAATATCTTGTTGCTAGCTTGTTTACGGCGAAAGAAAATGGGAAAATGGCGGGTTCTTCGCAAAGATTCGCCAACCCATTGCTTTAGCACTTTTTATAATAATAATAATAATGGGTGTTTATTTACACAATCGCGTTCCAAAAAGTTGAAGTGAAAAATTACAAATATTTGCTAGGACTATATTAAATATCAACAGGAAGCCTAGATTATAGAATATTTAAAATCGAAAAGTAATAAAAAACTTAAAAGATTTAAAACACGCTATCACTAGTACTGTATAACTTATGAATGCTATACGGTAAGGCAATAACAGATGCATATAACTATTAATAGAGATATATAAGATCCTAAACCATAACCTAACTAGCAGTGATTAAACAATTTTATCGAACTCGGAAAAAACTACGCGTAAACGTTCAGTTCGGCAATGGAATAAAGTTAGTGAGTTCGAAATTCTAGTGTTATAACCATGAACACTATCTCTAATCTCTGGGAGATTCTTCGAAAGGGGGCCCCCTTCACATATTTTCTTAATAGTTTTTAAACATAGCTGCTCGCGTGTTGCGATGTTGTGCAGTTTAAGGCAAAGCTCTTTTCTGGACACGTTATATATATTCAGATAAGTATGGAGGAAGGGCATGGTGCCATACTGCACAGCAATACTCCAAGACAGAGCGAATTATCGCAAAGTAAATGGTAAGGAGGTCTTCAGCAGGAAGACCTCCACGACATAAAACCTGGAGAATATGGAGGTGTTTCGAGGCCTTGGAAACAGTAACATTTATGTGTTCATTCCACTTCAAATTACTTTGAATCATCAAACCAAGCACTTTATAACACGAGACAAGTTGATAACACCTGACCGTCAAGTGGTTGAAGCTGCGGTATGCATAATAAAACAATTATTGGATTCGGTTTTCGCATGATATCGAGAATTGGCCTGGGTGCGAGGCTGGCCTTAGTTTGTTATCCGCTAACACAAACCTCGCGACCTTTATAATTCTTGATATCATGCTTCACCTCATCCAATAATTGTTAAATATCTGTAGTTTTGACGTCAAACCTACAGATATTGCTTGTCGTGCAGGTTGTCCGAAAATAAACATGGCGGCAGAAGATCAAGAAAAGCTTTCATGGGAATTTAGCAGTAATTAAGGTTGATTGACAATTTGTTGCATATTTATCGAATTTTCAGTTTTATGTTCGTTCTGAAACATACTTGATACTGTAAAGTTTATTATGTATGTTGTTTACGATCGTTTTGTCATTTGCGAATAAAGATACCCTTGTATCCTTCACCGGCGTAGTTATTGTGTTCAGTGATATAGATTACAGGTATATACTAGAAATACGTATCCTCAATAACCCCTCGCATCCTTTTCTATCCCCCTAGCTAGAGTTCATCATAACCCCCTGTAGGATCTTCCCCGTCACTGGTCCCCAGACCTCGCACATAGTTATAGTTAACAAATTGAAAAAGGCCGTTTCGTCGTAGATTTTGAACAATATCTCGGACAATATTTAACCGTTTTCAATTCTGAAAACAGATTTGGCATACGTGTCTATTATATTTATGAGAACGGCATACCCTCGTAAGGCGGCCACTTCGTCATCTATTATTTTGAACAATATCTTGGACAATATTTAACCGTTTTCAATTCTGAAAACAGATTTGGCATACGTGTCTATTATATTTATGAGAACGGCATACCCTCGTAGGGCGGCCACTTCGTCATCTATTATTTTGAACAATATCTTGGACAATATTTAACCGTTTTCAATTCTGAAAACAGATTTGGCATACGTGTCTATTATATTTATGAGAACGGCATACCCTTCGTAAGGCGGCCACTTCGTCATCTATTATTTTGAACGTTATCTCGGTCAATATTTAACCGTTTTCAATTCTGAAAACAGATTTGGAATTACCTAGTCCAAGTACATAACATACGTGCCTATTATGTATTTATGTTACGCTTAAACGTCAAATCACAAATCGCCATTGACCGCTTCGCGTTGTCTGCATGCCAAGTCCCAAATGTTGTCCTATTCAAACGGATCACCCAAAACGACATTTTACTTCCTTATAAGGAGTTGGACCTTTTACATAATATAATCGTTAAGTATTTTCACGAATATGCAATCATGACATACCTGCTTTTCGCTGTCATGATGGTTGACTATACGTAAGTACTTTTACTTAAGTATTTTTCGACAGATTGAAGTTCTCCTATTTCTTCATTTCATATTATATCCAGTTCTTTTGAGAACTTAGCAGCTTTCATTTTATTCGCATTATATGTTTAACAATTTATTTTGTTTAGTTCATGATTACGTAAAATCCCTTAAAGACAACAGTGAACTTCTGGATAAATTAGCATGGGAAAATGATAACTCAGACCAAGTAGGTATTTTATTAGCATGATAATGAATTAAAGATCCATTTTTATAATGTATGTTTACTCTACGCACGCTGTGATTGGTCATCTTACCGGTCTCGATCAGTCTACGGAGACCGAAATGACATCAGTATATATAACTAATGAGAATTTGCATTACATCAAAATCAAAAGCGTTATATATCGTAATTATTCGAAGAATAAGCAATTGTTTCTGAATTAATTTTATAAAAATAATAGAATACGTTTGCTCGGGTCTCTATAACGTGATCGAAACCCTGTTGAAGTTATAAAACACTCGAGAAGTTGGGAAAGTATTCGCTTCAGCGGCTCGTGCTTCTCCCTACACTTCTCTTGAGTTTTTGTTACGTCGCTCGGGTTTAATTTAATATACTTTTTATACTTGTAAATTACTATATTTTTTATTGTTAGGGTCTCACTGAATAGCACCTTTTGTTGAATGAGTACCTTGTTTAAATATTAAGTTATAAATTAAGTTATTCATTCATACACCACTATGGTGTTCAAAATTGTCCTTTGATTTGCGTCTTGTATAATCTAAAGTGGCATTATTGACTAGTTCCCCTTGTTACTATTTGTTATTACAAACACTTGGGATGTTGCTCGACTTCTAAAATGCTATAAACAATCGCCTATAGGCTCGTGTTTTTACGCTTTTCGAAAGTCTCGCAACGTCCTTTGGTATCCTTTAATATTAGGGTGAGGGTTAGTATAATTGTTTGATTTTGGGTAAGTGGTATTTTTAAACCTTTATACTAACCCTCGAACAACTAGTTTTCAGTCTTTCCGCGGAATTTCCACTTAAGTATACTAAAGAGCATCTTTGTATGCGAACGCGCAACTATAGTTTCCCAACATTTTACATCCGGTGGTAACGTTTCACGTAAAACTGCTGTAAATAATTGTAAATAATTGTAAATAATTATAAGATCAAATTTTCTATTAGACAACGAGCCTGAATTTTCGATGAGCTAACAGTTCACTGGGGAGTCTAGCCCAAGTTAGTAAACGAGGGCGAGTTGTCTAATTGCTTTAGTAAATATTTTTGATTTTCTACTAAAGTTCCTTAACTACAAACGTCCTTGACCATAAACGTAATTCTAAATGCATCTTTCGATAGCCAACTACATATGTCGGCCAGCCATTTTCCTTACACTTACTGACCTTACTCAATCTTGAACCCAGAGCCTGCGTTCCTTTTGACCTGTGCCAAGAAACGGCTCTCGGGAACTCCGATGAAACTTGTCATTTGATTGGTTGATGCTCAGCTCTCGCACCTAGACATCCTGCCATTTTGTTTTATAATTCACTAATAGGATATGAGTTGATATTTAGCGTGAACAATTTGTCCTGCTGTCAACTGTGAACAATGTTGTGCTGTCAACTGTGAACAATGTTGTGCTGTCAACTGTGAACAATGTTGTGCTGCCAACTGTGAACAATGTTGTGCTGTCAACTGTGAACAATGTTGTGCTATCAACTGTGGACAATGTTGCGTTGCCAACTGTGAGCAACAGTAAACGGTGTTCTGCTTCCAACTGTAAACAATGTTGTGCTTCCAACTGTGAGGAATATTGTGCTGCCAACTGTGAACAATGTTGCGTTGCCAAACAGTAAACGATGTTGTGCTTCCAACTGTAAACAATGTTGTGCTTCCAACTGTGAGGAATGTTGTTCTGCCAACTGTGAACAATGTTGTGCTTCCAACTGTGAACAATGTTGTGCTTCCACACTGTTAATTTCAGAGTGTTATAATAGCACCTTCATAGGTGTTAATTCGACACTTTGTGGTGGTGCTAAATGACAAGTGTTATTCTAGCACCGATTTGGGTGCCAATTTAACACCATTAAAAGTGCTAATTTAGCACCTTAGATATCTAACACTTTTTTAAGGTGCTAAAATAACACCTTACCTGTAAGTGAAAGTGCTAAAATAGCCCCATTTCAAGAGTTAAATTTTGGGTGTCAAATTAGCACCACATAAACACGTTTTTCGCATTCAAAATGGCGGACGATGAAGGAGCGGCGAAGTTTTATAGACAAGTAAATTGGGAAAAATATCGCAATTCTTAGTAACTTATTGCTATTTATATGATCGCAAAGCAAGTTTGGTTAAATTGAACAACTAAAAGATGAGTGGCAGTGGAGTGAAGGCAGAATTTGGAAGGATTTTAAATAATAACAAGTTGGTTCGTGATATGGCAAGTACCTTTCAATTGCTGGTGAAGAAAATGATCAAGTATGCTTCCGGGTGCACCAAAAGAAGCATAAAATCCCTGGTAAGCATGATGGAGAGGTTGTTGGACGAGGAGCCAGATAGAGAACCAGGTACATAAATTAAATAATTCTTACTTTTTCATGAGCATATAAAACCCAAAGTATCCTGTTCCCAAAATTTACCTTTGGTGCCTTATCCTCCCTAGGTCCACCATTCATTGGAGCCCCCTTGCACTAGCAAATTGCTTGTGAATTAACACATTTTTAATTCATATTCTTTTTCTCTTAACAGAGACAAAGAGTACAGTGGCTGCTTTGATCTTACAAGATGTATTAAAGGAGGCAGCAGAACTATTGTTTCTAAAAATTTGTTATGTAAGTGTTTGCAATTAACAATAAATATAATGTTAAAACGTATTGCTTTTAGCCCATTATCTGGCAAGGTGCCCGGACATGCCCTACTTTAGTGTTTTACTGTGTCAAACACCAGGGTGTTTTTCTTGTTAGTGGTAGGGTACTGCCAATTAATGGGTTAAGCTATTTATAAACTGTCTGTGAGCCCTTGTCTGAGCCTTGACTTTGGTCTCCACTTTAAAAGTGTATTTAACTACCCCTTTTGTGTTCTAGGCCTGGAACAAGGGTAATATCATGTTTGTAAACCATGTACTGTGCCATATAAATAATGTTTTGATTTTTATATTTAGGACGATGAATCGAATGATGAAGAAGTTTCCAAGACAACCTACCCAAGGTTTGTTGGATCTGGAGATCTTCCCCACATGGATCCCCTGTTCATTGCTGTAGAAGGACAAATATTCCTGGAGTTATCTTCAGTTACCAGTAATCAAATACCTATGGCAGTGGTACTCCTCGTTGGTACATGTTATGTATTAAACATGGAATACACACCAGGTGTATCGAATGTTGATGCCTTCTTGGAGGCTATATTATGTTGAGTCGGCCACAAGAAGCGAAGAAAAGGATTTCTGTGCAAAAACTTATTAAAGAATTGAACATTACTATTAGCTCATAAACGTACACTCGCTCATAAACGTACACTCACTCATTGGATAGATAGTATAAAGTAGATAATTCCTATAGAATCCTATAGGAACAAACTTTCCTATAGGAATTTAAATCGGAATTCCTATAGGAAAATTCCCATCCTATAGGAATTAAGATGAGATATTGACAACAAGCGAGCATGCTATTCGTCATCATTTTGAGAGTACTTCTAAGCAAAATGCAAAATTGGGATGTATGATTTTCATCTTACTGTCCCTTCAACAAAATTGTGTTTAAAAAATGGACAAATTTTAATTAGTACGGTACTGGATAAGTTGTTTTGTGATGTTTTGTTGTCTGAATAGATTGATATAATATAACAAAACATTTAATGTCTGCACGTTTGGAAAAGTAGTTAGTTTTGTTTTCCATCCAGGTTCTAACACAACTCATTCCTAGACATTGTATGATATTAAAATATAATTAGAAAATCATTTGTTTCTATTTACAGTACTGAACTAATATTTGTTTCTTTTAAGGATTATGAAGATCCAGATTAGATACATGGAGTACAAAACAAGTGGGGAATGTACCAGTGCTGGTATTTGATAAATATTTTGTATATGTAATTGTGGAAAAAAGGATCTTATTCAAAACTGATGTTAGAGATATGAAGGAAGCTACTGTGGGGTTTTTGGCATCTTTCTACCTGTTAGATTTTGACTATCCAAAGCAAAACAAGATAGGGATGAATGCCACAAGACATTGCTGCCCCTTTTAATGGGATGCTCAAAGCATATAAACATTATAAAATTGACATTTAGTCTATGTGACAAACAACATATATTTTATTATGTAGACCTGTAGTTTTCAAACTTTTATTAGACTAAAAGTAAGCATGTATTTCAAGCAAACTCAATAGTACAATAAAAGTGTGCAATAAGAATGGTAATAGGTGTGTTATGGTACTTCAGGAAAATACTTGTTTTAATGACAAGAGAACATTGAATTTGCTTACACAAATCAAAATATAAAAGGTCCTTCATCACAGAAAACATCTCTCTGACAAAGGGCATTTGCTTGAAACATACCAGCTTGTATACCATTAACATCATGAGATAAAAACCAGTATTTTCCTGAAGTACCACAATATACCTATGACCATTATGAATGTATTTAATTGTCAAATACTAGAGCATATATCACTGTGTCATATAATGAAGATGATGCTCTCATATTAGTGACCATATAATATGGTCACTAATATGAGAGCATCATCTTCATCAGTGAAATAATAATGTGTGCTGAATTAACATCAGGCTAAAACCACAATAGTCATTTCTATTTACACTTGTGAATTTGTTATACTGTTGTAGAAATGTCTTGATGTATAATTTCAAAATATCATAAACCCAAGTACCAGCATTCCACCTGCTTCCAACTTGACTTGTAGCTCAAGCAGTAGAGCGTCAGACCGTGGTCAGACTAGTATACCATATATTATACTATATAAGGTCATGGCAGTTCAAACTCCAACCGGGCCAATTAAGTATGTGTTTCCCTAAGGTTGTTTATCAAAATGGGATTTTTTACTGGAGTTATCAATTAACTTTATTGAAATTGTAAGTTTTTATTCCTGTAGAAATTAATTGAATAAATCATTTGGTTAACTAACATTTTTGTCTCAATTGTTGCTTTTCAATTTGTGTAATTGGCAGGATATCTACCGTATATACCTGTAGTATCTCCAATATGGATTTTGTATAGGATCCTATAGGAATTCCTATACGATCCTATAAGAATTCCTATAGGATCCTATATGAATTCCTATAGGACCCTATAAAGAATTCCTATAGAAATTCCTATAGGATCCTATAGGAATTCCTATAGGATCCTATAGGGTCACGGGCCAATTTCCAATATGATCCTATAGGAATTTATAGTTAAGTTCCTATAGGAATTCCTATAGGTTTTTTGTAAGGGAAATAGCACCATAATCAAGTGCTACAACTGTGAGGAATGTTGTTCTGCAAACTGCAGTGAGCAATGTTGCAGTGCTGTACCCCGTGTACCACTTGTACGATTTTTAGCTGTGTAATTCTTCAACAATCCAGCTAAAATTGCTGGTTAGTGGCATTTACCACGAGTACAGCAATTTTGGGGACACTTTTAATTTGGCACGACCCCGTAGTCACAGAATAAGTATCAACGTGGTACTTATTTTGTGCCATAGTCCAAGGGGAGTGATCGTATACCCAGGCTTTTCATACATGTAAGTACCTGGGTAGGCGAATGGCTGCCAAAAAATAAACAACGTTTTACTGAAACGTTTTAATTGTATTTATTAGACTGATGGAAGATCAAAGCAAAACATGTACGCTGAACATCTACATTTAGCTAAACTTCAGGTTGGAATAAAATCTGGAAAATACCTTCAGGTATATAACGTACGCTTATTATTTAATTCAGAGTGTTTAGTACAATGAATGTCACTTCATATCAGAATAAACTGAAAGAAAAAACAAACTAGTCTACTCAAGTGCTCATGCATTATAGTTAGTCAATTCAAACATAAGTTAAAGTGTTACTACAAGGATAATCTCTCATCTTATAATCAAATGTTTCTCTTTTTTAATTAGTTATTTACTTAGTCTTATTAGTCCAGTGTTTTAGTTTCTTTATTAATGTTTTTACTTGTATTCTAGTAAGTATTTTACTATTTCTTAACTTGTTTGGGGGAAAATGTTAATTGTGGCGAAAGCCTAGTTTTTCTCTCCCAGCCACCTGTCACTTTTATATATATATTTTATTTGTCGTTACTTTGTTATTTGTGTGTAATTTTAATTTTGTGGCGAATGCAATAAAAAAATAATAATAAAAAAAATTAACTTTACAAATGTTTATGCTAATGAACATTGCGTTAAATTGCCGATCACCCCAGATACGATATTACTGATATAGATTCTACATGAAGTGAATAATTAAATGACAAAATATTTTATGATTTGAGTTTTGCATTGATGTTTTGTAAAGGTTTGTTTGTGACATCAATCCGGGAGTTTGGCTTTCTTTCCTGCTTTCCGTGTCATTGACTGGTTGAGAATTTGAGTGAAAAAGTTGATAAGATACACTGTATCTAGTATGGCGTTCAAGTTTCTCTCGCATGAGCGCAATGTTATATCCAAAATAATGACTAGGTTGACGTGTCACACTCATTAGAAAAAACAAACATCAATGCAAAGCTCAAATCATAAAATATTTTGGCATTCAACTATTCACTTATAATTTATATCAATAATATCGTAAATAACAATGACAATTACAATAACAAGGACAAGGTGTTTTTATTTAATTTATTTTTATCAATTTTGATTGGCTGTGAGTTTTTATATTTTATGTTATTTATATTTATCTTATTTTATGTTATTTATATTTGTCTTATTTTGTTTAGTTTTATCACTGTTTTAATAAACTGTATTTTTTCGTGTTTTTTTTTAGGGAAAGCTTTTTGCAAGCAGGTAAGCATTGAACTAAATCAGAAACTCGACATCGTGTGATTCTCTCACAAGGTCACTATTGCAACGTTTACCAGCGAATCATAAATAAGATTGATGGGACGGAGACTCCGTCAACGTTTGCAACCGGCCGCTGCTTCAACTATCTTCTTATATCAATATTGTTTTTTCATTCTCCAACAACCGTAAACAACCGTTGTTAATCAATGGTGAACAACATTGAGACAATCGTTCAACAACATTGTTGAAACAATCGTTCAACAACATTATTGAAACAATCGTTCAACAACATTGAAACAATCGTTCAACAATAATAAGGAGCTTTAGATTTGATTATACGAGAACTACGAGATTCGTCATTTTGGCGCCAATTGCTTGCGCCATTTTGTGCTGACATGATTAAGTCGTAGTCGTTGCCAGTGAGCTCTATATATCACTGGAGGACTATTTTCCGTGTATAAAGTGAAGCCAAACATAGCGGATATGGAGGACGATTGTGTACGTCAGTTTCCTTGTACGTCATTCCAGTCCTTTTTACGACATTGTACTTTAGATTTTGTTTGGTTCGGTTATGAAATCATTTACAAGAACGAAAGAAGTGAAACCGACAAACATTCAGTGACTGAGTACTTAAAAAGGATTTAGTAATGTTCTGTGACCTGCTAGTGACATTAGTTGTCTGAAAATGGGGGAAATGATAAAAAGAGATCGTTCTCTATCATTTTGTGTTAATTCTGCAATTTGTTTCCATAAAAATGTAGAATTTTGACTCAGTTTGACTTTGGTATTATAAATTTGATATTATGTGTTGTGTATGTTTTCAAAATGAACATAGTTGAAAAAAATAGAAAAGTTGTGTGGGAGACTGAAACTGACGTACAAAATCACCTTCATGTCCGCCATGTTTGGCTTCACTTTTGCCTGACCAAAGACCAGAACATAGTCCTCCAGCTATAGAGAGTTCACAGGTCGTTGCTCATTTGACAACGAGATTTTCCTCATTTGTACGACGATTACGTCATTATCACGTGACGTTAGCACAAGATGGCGTAGGCAAATGACGAATCTCATACTCATACCCCCCCCCCCCCACCTATATATAACTGTACTGCGTGCTCCTATTAACGTTATGTTACGGAAAGTGTCCCCAATAAAATGGCGGATTTATGGGTCCTGTTTTCATTTGTCACTGTTTACCCGGTTAGTCTTTCTCTATACGGATACAACCTATTCACCGACACTGCGCTGAATAATTGTTTTAGCATATACCTAAACAAGTTGATGAAAATTAGATGAATCATAGCGGTTTTCAGTTCTCTCAATGCATGGAGTTTCATACTTTTTGTTGGTTGTATTTTCGTTCATTTACTAAATATTTCCTTCGTTTTTTTGTTTCGCCACCTCTACCCCTCCCGATCACTCTCCTCAGTCCCAAGAGCCCTCAGCCTCGTCTATAATTCTTAATCACCAGATGTTTATTTTTGTTATTCAGAGACAACTATTTGGAAGCATCAGTGTCAGTCTACGATCAAGATCAACAGGTTTGAATAAGGCGTTAAAAATTCATAAATCTTCACGATCCGACTTCCGTATCCGATTTCTCATTTTATCAAATAGAAATAGAACATGCTCTATTAGTACAATAGAACATGCTCTATCTGATTTTTCACCGACTGTCGGAAGCCCACTTTGCACTAAAATATTAAAAAAATAAAAAATAAAAAAAAATTAAAATATTATTATTATTAAAATATTATGCAAATCAACTTTTTCCAAATATTTCGTCAAACATTTGAACGGATGAAACTTTCGCGGGTTGTTTATTATACTATAAATTCAATAACATATTTCAAGAAATAATTTAGATATGACGTCTTACGCAAAACAAAAGCTTTGGCAATGTTCTAAGTTATTATTCTAAACGCAAAAATGGCATGCTAATGACACAAGAAAATAATAGGAGAAGAATTATCAGCACAACTAAATCCGTAATCATGTATTTGTACAAGATTCTCAATCAAGAATATTGCAATACAGGACATATGTAA
Source organism: Chrysogorgia sp. JL179-B06 (assembly GCA_035772405.1). NCBI lineage: Eukaryota > Metazoa > Cnidaria > Anthozoa > Scleralcyonacea > Chrysogorgiidae > Chrysogorgia > Chrysogorgia sp. JL179-B06. The sequence continues at coordinate 3,881,839 of JAYKKM010000196.1, forward strand.
GTAATTTCTGTAGCTATTTATTTACGTAATATCCATTATTTGATAAGACCTCTACGAGTCGATCGTCAACAGACTTTGTGAGGTTTTGAATTTCTTCTGCTCCAATGCCCGTTGCAGATTGAAGAATGCCATGCCATAGCTAATCTTTGGACGTATATTGTTGATAGTATAACGTGCAGCATGTGATGGTGCATTATCTTGCATGAATATGATCTTTTTCCTTAATGCTACGTGCTTGCTGCGATACCAAAGAATGAATTCTCTTTCAGGAAGTTGGTGGTACCCTGAACGGACCCACAAGCTTATTGCCAATTAATCCAGCCCAAAATCGCAAAACATGACACCACCACCACCTTGCTGTCGTCTTACTCTTGATGGTTTAATGGCGCCTTTGATAAGCCAACCTCTGGACCATTCATCAGGTTTATCCAAGGTTGCCCTGCACTCATCCGTAAAAAGAACGGTTTGAAAATCTATCTTCACCTACTTTCTCGCTCACTCAACTCGTTAAATCATGTGCTTGGCAGTTAAAGGTGGTTTGATAATCGGTTTAACAGCTTTGACAACTGTTTGAAGAATTCGACATCGAGATGTTCTGGGTATTCCATTAATACCAGCCTGATCAAATATTTGTTTACTATTATACTTAGTGGTGGACACTTGTCGTCTTTGTCACTTGTTTTCTTTGCCTGATTGCTATAAATCTTTTTACAATTCTATGATCTCTTGATAGTTCCTGTGAATTTTAATGGTTTTCTACCCTCACCGAGACGAATGACTATGTTTCTCTTTTCATTTTCTGTGAGATCTTTCTGCTTGCCCATCTTTGGCAAGTTGAAGTAGGCGACTATAGAGCAACGTAATTTACATAATATAATTTCCAAATGAAACAGATGAAACTTTCACGAATTGTTCATTATATTCTTATCAACATAACGTGTTCAATTCAATAACATATTTCAATAAATAATTTAGCTATGACGTTTATGCAAAAAATGCATAATGAAAATATGTTATTGAAAATATGATATTAAATATGAAATATGTTATTGAATTGAACAGTGAACACGTTATGTTGATAAGAGCATAATGAACAATCCGTGAAAGTTTTATCTGTTCAAATGTAATACTTTACGAAATATTTGCTAAAGGTATATTTTTTTGGAACATACTGTAAATATATTCGTGTGATCATACTATTTTCGAAATGGATTTCGTCAAATCGGTGGTCTGAAATAGAATCGAAACACTGCATATCCTTACGTATTGTAAACGAGCTCGCTGTCCCTAGTGTACTCGATGGCTCAATAATTAATAATATCATGAGTGAACTAGTAAGTAACCTGAAAGTACGAGTTCGACATTTAGAATCCCGTTCGAGTCAACTTTTTCAGTTAATGAAAATATTAAAAATCTTAAATCATAAATCACAAGAATTTAAATCATATAAATTATAAGAATTCCTTTTTCTTACTGATGCAGATCACCTCATGGAAAGGATAATAACACCAAATTTATTTTCTTCTAAGATTTTCCTGCAAGGATTGCCGAATATCAATCGTGCTGTGAACGAAGATATTGTTTGCATTGAAGTTTTACCAGAACAAGACTGGTCTTGTCCATCTGCAGTCGTTATTGATGAAGAAATAAAGGAGGAAGATGCTGAAGAAAGTACAACCGAAAAGGTGTTGTATTCCGTTTGTGTTTAAAATATTTATTTTAGTGACCATCGAGTGTGATTATGACCACTGATTGTGAGCAGCGGCGTTAAATTGTTTGTCAGATTGTATATTTTATTTTGTTTTTAATGTAGTTCTCTGATGAGAAAATATGTCTTCTTTTTATCAAATGATCTTAAAGTTATTATCACAATTAGTAATCATGCATTTTACGTGTTATAGTAAACGTCAATTTTGTACACCGCCATTAAAACGAGGCGACAAATGGCGGGGGCGTGTCGCGGGGACATTTCCCCTGTTGAGGACACACGAAGCTACAAATCGCGGGGGCATGCCCAACCCTGGGTACGAGGTTGGGGCATGTCGCGCGGACATTTCCCTTGTTGAGGACACACGAGGGGACATGTCAGAAAAGGAAAAGGAAAATAAAATAACGTTATGTGATTGGTTTATTTTAATTTTGTCCCGGGGACTAGTTGCACGAGCTGTTCATACGATGGGACAAGTCACGGGGACATACTTTTGTCACCGCGACATGTCGCACGAATTCAAATAATTTTGAATACAGTTGACTCTTTCCTAAGCGGCCACCTCGGGGACGGAGGTAAGTGGCCGCTTACGAGAGATGGCCGCTTACGAGAACATTCACCACAGGTGGCCCAAACCTATTGTAATTCAGTTTTATACCGGAAGTGATAATAGCCGATTCATATATTTCACAAAACTGTTTCATTAAGAACTATTTTAATCTGATACAACGCGTTCATAAAATTACATACCTCTTTATAAACTAATTAATTCTACAAAACTACTAATGCTTAATCCAAACAAAGCAGTTTTTAGTTCGAACAAAACTGTTTTTTTTAATTGAAACAAAACAATTGTTATAATCTAGAATGTTTTTAATCTAAACAAAACTGTTTTTGATGCAAACAGCACTGCGTTCTTTCGTTCATGTTCGCTTATTGCAACTTAGTAGTTAAATAGCTAGTGATGCTGGATTGTGTCAGCGATTTCATTCGAAAATCGACTAGGATGTCACTTACACGTGCAACCACATTAGCCAGCTCTTCGTTTCCCTGCCAATCCGCAAATTCTGCCAATTGGTTGGCAAGCCCAAGTGCCCCGCTAACAGGACAAACGGCAGGGGTCTGTAAAGGAGGGTCAAAATCTATGTTTAAACCCTCTTCGTCATTACTATCGACGACGTCAGGGCTCTGACTCTGGAAATAATCTTCCACAATTTCGTCGCGCAAAATATATTTCCAATTTGGATCGGATATATAAACTGGTTCCTGGTATGCGGGAACGTCGTCATCAGTATTGGCAACATCCGAGATGTCAAGGCCTGGCACTTGTGAAATCGAGCAATTCTTCCCCAGCAAAAGGATCATCGTCTTCGTCAAGCATTCATTCTTTCTTGCTCGTCAGGGTACATGCCCACGTGCCTAAAGCACTTATAATAATTTCGGGCCGAACTTCTTCCCACGCACTTACCATCCACCTTACAGCCATCAAAAGATTCACTGACTTGACGATTTCGCTTGCCTTTTTCCCTCCCTCAATCTGACTCACAATATATCGCAATAGCTTTCTTCTGTAATATACCTTCCACGTTTTAATGATCCCGGCGTCCAAATTATAGAAACTATGGCGGAAATTGCTACAGTATAAATTGCTAAAGTATATCAAATATTAAAATTAAATACAAACTAATATAGCCAAGATTGTTGTCGTCTGGTCTGTCATAGGTCTGTCATCGATCTCCGGGGTGGCTTACGAGAGTAGAAAGACAATTAGAAAAGCCAAAATGGAATCCCAAGAGGTGGCCGCGCTTACGAGAGATGCTAAATAGTTACAGTGTTTGACTAAGAAACAAAATGGGAATTTGTGAAGGTGGCCATGCAACATGTTTCGGGGACAAAATTTTGTCCCAGCGACAAAGTTTTGCCTAGTACACACGACGGGATTTGTCCCTGCAACATGTCCCCGCGACATGTCCCCGGCATTTGTCGCCTCGTGTGTCCTAACCTTAAAGGACATTGGCAACAAAAAATAACTACTTTTTATATCGAAGTATATGACTTAGTTAGTCGGAATATAGTTAGTTTGGAGCTATGAAAATGCTCGTAACACATTTTAAAAGTTCAATAAACCAATGTAAAAACGCCGCCATTTTGAATATAATCGTGACGTCCTCTGCTGGGAAGTCTTGTATTTTGTACTTTTTTTGCTACCTATCGTGGGGCCACGTATAGCCCAGCTTATTTATTTGTATTTCCGCCAACACTGACCGCTTTACCCAGCACATGACGTCACAGTTCATGTGACAGAGAACCCTAATTCACCTTTAATACACGATATTTACGAGCATTTTTACAACCTCAAACTGCGATATTCTGGTTATTTGGGTCACATACTTTGATCTGAAAGGTACTTATTTTGTGTTGCCAATGTCTTTTAAATGGGAAAACTTAGCAAGGTGGATTAAAAGGCAGGTTATTACGTCATGGTCTTAAGAGCAACAAATCTGAGCCAAGCTTGTTGAGGTTATGATGTCAAAACCATTCTCGATTCATTCCTCCCAAACTCGGCCATTTTAATGGCGGATACTAAAATGCAAACTTTGCACATTATTTCAACGAATTTCGAAATCAAACTTTGCACTATTACTAATTGGCATGATATCTTTGACATAATATTTTGAGAGATTATTTTTCATCGGAGAACCACTTTAAGCATTTTGTATTTAATCGCATATTATATAGGTATTTGTTCTCAATTTCCGTGGGGCAATAGTTAACCCGCGGGACTTCATCCTAAAACTCATCAGATCTAATTTATGATTAAATATAACCAATCAGGTTTCAGCATTTGTATTATGGACTGCTATGTACGTTACTACTAAATAAAATTAATATGTTTTATTTATAAATTTCAGAATAAAAAGGAAAACAGAAGAAAGCAAAAGTCTGGGAGAGTAAGCAGAGCTATTATACCTTTACAATTCCCTATTCTAATATTGGCATTTAGAGCATTTTCAAACTGATTTGTTGTCCAAAAGCCAAGTCGGGATGTATACTCTTGACTTAAAATCCATTATTTTATTTTTAGTATGTTTGAACTTTCAATAAAGTTCATAAGCTTTCTAAGAAAAGGTCTTAAATGTCTTTCATTCCTCCGGGATTCACTAACTAGGTCTTAGCATATATAAGAACTTCCAAAACTCATTAATAATTCATGAAAAAGACAAACGAAATCAGTGGCATGACGGACGTTTTAAATGTGATAAAAGATCATCTTAATTTACATAGACTTTTCGTTCGATTTTCTCGGCGAAAATGGCTGGAATCACTAAAATAGTTGGTAAGATACAGTCGTTTTTGAAGCTGTTCAAAACACTCGCGTTTATCAGGTCTAAAACACTTGAGTTACGCCCTCGTGTTTTAAACCTGATAAAACACTGCTGCTCGTGTTTTAAATATTACTTTCACTCTTCTTTATACTTGGAATTTCTCTTCTAACCTTTTATTATATCAACTTGGTTCAGGATGTTAAACAGGTCTGGTTAATGACGATTTGTATCTCAATGACTATCTCATATTCATTCTTTAGGTTGTGGGTATTATTAGACGAAACTGGAGACCTTACTGTGGTGTTTTGTCTTTGTCTTCCAACCCGCAGGTACAAATCTTTAAAACATAGTCAAATATTTAAGAAATAGAAAACATTTTCCGTGTTTACATACAGTTATATAAACACGAGTGGAAGTTTGGGAGAACGAGAAATCATAGTGGGAACACGAGCCCGTAGGGCGAGTGTTTCCACGCGATTTCGAGTTCTCCCAAACTTCCACGAGTGTTTATATAACGTATGGGAACACGGATAAAAATGTTTTCTATTTCTTTTATAAAATAACCCGTAGAAAGCAAATAAAATGTACAAATATCTTTTTTATCAACACGTAAATTCTCCTTACTGCGTATGATGGCGCCGTGATGTCTAATTGATGGCGTATGATGGCTAATTGATGGCGTATCACGATTGCGTAATCCATCCATGTTATATAGCCTGATATAAACACGGTAACTGACCAATCACAGCGTGCGTAAGACACGACTTATTTTATAAACGAGAATATTAAGCAATATTCTTTTTATTTTTATGTTTATATACTATGATATAAACACTTGAAATGTTGTGAGACTTGAGAAAAGCTAAAAAACAGTGGGGGGTTCTTTTTTTTTGCTATGCTTTTCTCAAGTCTCACAAACGCCCGCGTGTTTATATCACAGTTTATAAATTTAGAAAATCATTTTATATTTCTTAAAAAGAAACACAGTCTCGTCGAAGTTTGGAAGAACTCGAAATCGCAATGGGAACATTTGGCTTTCGGATTCGTGTTTCCCCGTTCATTTCTTTTTAAAAATAATCCGTCCGACATTGAACATATCAGTTCCATGTCGCGCACTTAACTACTACACCAACTAACCTTCGCTATGTCATCTGATTCCGAGTAGCTCAGTGGTTGGAACGTCGGCGATGCCGTCTTTCCTTTCGTAAACAGTCTTTACTTCCCGAACCGTATTTATACCATCCTGAACAATGACCCTAACCCACTGAATCCAAAACCTCCAGAATTTCCCCATCCCGAACCCCCACCCAAAAAGACCGTTTATGAAAGGGAATTTAGCACCGGCGATCAGGTTCGATCATGGGTTCGATTTCCATCTGAGAAACTTTTCCGAGTAATATATATTATCTACACAAGAAAACTTCTTTACTGTTCTTTAGTCAGGCCACTACTCGGGTACGCCAGTGAAGTATGGTCACTGTACACAACTAAATATAAACTACAATTAGAAAATGTACAACGTGCGACGAAGTTTATTCTGGGATACCCCAAAGAGATGAACTACAAGAAGAGATTGGCTGGCCTATCCATTTTGCCACTCGAATACAGGAGAGAAATATCTGATCTTATTTTTTTATTCAAATCTAAATTTGGTCAAATAGATATCAACCATTCTAAATTTTTTAAAAGTGTCAAACAATAGTTATTATTACATTGAGTCGGTTTCCTTTGATGTACCGTGGGATGTATGCGCCATCATCCCTATGAATACTAATAAGATAAGAAACGAAGAAAAAACTAGGAAAATCTTTGTCCAAAGTGGACAAAATCGACAAAACTTGTTGGAAACCTCCTCAATGTAATAATAAGTCAGATAAACACCTCGAACGTCGGGATTTATGCGATATACAGCCCTCGGACGCTACGCGTCCTCGGGGCTGTATGCCGCATAAATCCCTCGTTCTCGGTGCTCATCTATTACATACAATACTCGGAACTTTGATCAAAATAACTACCGACCAAATTTTACTAAGCAAGACTATTTAAAACATTCTTATTTTAATAGAGTAGTTTTACTTTGGAATAACTTACCCAAAGATTACAAAAGCACCACTAGTTTAAATATTTTTAAAAACAAATTACTTTATTTTTATAAACAAAAACTTGAAACTGAATATGTTCTTCCGGGAACAATTTAAACCAATTTGTTGAATGTATCTTAATTGTAAATAACTTAAATGTTTTTATACGTTAGGAGGTTGATATCAATTGGGACATTAGTCCTGTTTCTTCCACCAGTCGCATTTCATTTTTATTTTCCTGTTTTATTTATATGTAAGTGTTTTTAATTTGCGACAAATATATTAAATAATAAAATAATAAATAAGATTCTCTTTATGTGTTAATTTAGTTATATCCGAGTTAACATATACTTCTACATTTATTATACCGGGTGGCGCAAAAACATGTTCCCCCTCTTCGACTCATTGTAATTAAAAAACTGAAAAAGCTATCTTATACAAATAAAAATTATTGAACGTAGTTATGTCTAACTTAAATTTTGATGTATGCCTTGCACATTTCTATAAAATATTAGCCGAGATATAGGCGTTTAAACTCGGACGACACTATGAGTGTTTTTACCATTTTATTACCATAATGCACATTATTAGACCATTTCAGACAATTTTTCGCGTCTTCCAAAAACGCTACATTGAGTGTAAACGCCTATATCTCGGCTAATATTTTATAGAAATGTGCAAGGCATACATCAAAATTTAAGTTAGACATAACTACGTTCAATAATTTGTATAAGATAGCTTTTTCAGTTTTTTAATTACAATGAGTCGAAGAGGGGGAACATGTTTTTGCGCCACCCGGTATATAACAGTAAACAGTTAGGGAAAAATATTTTACTTTTGGTTCTTTCGACTTCTGTCTTTTAGGCAACTCGACACCTCTTTGTTGCTGCTGACAAGAAAATACCAAGAATTCGAATTGAAACGAAACAATCTGCAACACTAAAAGGACAAAAAATCGTCGTCAGCATTGATTCTTGGCCCAGGAATTCCAAATACCCGGTCGTAAGTGTATTGTTCATTTGGCCATTGTAACGTTATCCCTCGCAAGCGAGGTCGCGAAGCGAGGGTGATAATCTCACCGCGGCAGGGATCCATTTCTCACGAAGAGATTGTATATATTTGAGCGGAGCATGGTCAGTCCAACTCCTTATAACGAAGTAAAAAGTCGTTTTGGGTCAGACAACGCGAAGCGGCGATTTGTGATCTGACGAACTACATAAAGAGGTTTGTACGAAGGGTATACACGTTTGCGTAATATAATAGGTACATTATGTTATGTATTTAGACTCGCTAATTCCAAATCTGTTTTCAGAATTGAAAACGGTTAAATATTGATCGAGATAACGTTCAAAATAATATACTATAGCGGCTTGGTAATATACTAAACCGACTGCTTGCCGACTAATTTCTAAGAACATAAACCGTTTTTACGAAGGGTATGCACGTTCTCGTAAAATAATAATAATAATAATAATAAAGACGTATTGGGAGCATTATACAATAGTCTCAATGCTCTTACAACAATATATATATTCTTAAAGTTGCTTTTAAAACTAATTACAGTTTCATTATAAGATAAAGCCTACTACATATATTAACACTATGAACAATAACTATTAATTTTAAAAAAGGAAAGTCTTAACTGCAGACTTAAAATTACTTAACATATCAAAGCTTCTAATTTCCTGTGGTAATGAATTCCACAGTTTTGGCGCTGCAACCGAGAATGCTCTGTCTCCATGAGTCACCGTTTTGGATTTTGGCTCGAGTAGCAGATTTTGGTCAGATGATCTCAAAGTACGATTAGGTTTATATTTAGTTAGCAAATCAGTAATATAAACAGGCGCCTGGCCATGCAAAGCCTTGAAAGTAATTATTAGTATCTTAAAAACAATCCGTGATCTCACCGGCAACCAGTGAAGATTACGTAGCGCAGGGGAGATATGCTCCGATTTTTTAACCCCTGCAACAAGTCTAGCAGCTGTATTTTGAATTCGCTGTAACTTGCTCAATTCAGTATCTGGTAAGCCATATAGGATGCTATTACAGCTGTCAAGTTTTGATGTTATGAATGCATGCACCAACTTCTCACAGTCCTTTTTACTCAAATATTTCCTGATCTTGCCAATATTTCTGATAGCCAAAGTGGCCGATTTACAAATGTTATTTACATGAGTATTTAATTTTAAATGTCTATCAACAGCAAGATCGTGTCTATCTATAGACACGTATGTTATGTATTTAGACTCGGTAATTCATCGAACTCAGTTATTCAATTTTAGTCTGTTGGGTCAAACGTCAAACTTAATTCAGTCTAACTTAATAACTTCAGACGTTATATATTCGTCTGCTCCAGGGCCCAGTTGTATAAAAAAGAGTTAACTTTAACTGTAGTTACCGTTAGCTACATAGTAAACACCTTAACTATACGGTTAGTTAACTTACCACACGTAGTTAATTAGGTGACGAATAGTTAATAGTATTTAGCATTGTTTTGGTCTTTTTTATGTTGGCAACTATTTTGTTAGAGCTTAATCATAATTCAACGTTTTTGAGATCATCGTTCATTTTAGTCTGGGCAGTTTCTATAGCAGTGTGTCATGCGGCTTGTCAACGACTGTCGTCTTGCGTCAGCATCTGAAATTCGTGCTTGGTGACGCGTGCTCGATGGCGCGTGCTCGGTGACGCGTGCTCGGTGGCGTGTGCTCGCATGACGTTGCAAATATGTATAACGGATTTTCGATTACATACGTTAGAAAGCGAATTTTACAATGATTTTTTGTGAAGATATCCGAGATTATAATAAAAAATGGATGTAAAGAGGTTTGAATACTTCATGAAGCGACTAAACAATTGCTGTTAGACTTCGTTGAAATATTTAACCATGGATCAATTACCTTGGCAAGAAATTCGAGTATCACAGGACGACTCTATGTACGACTCGAAACATTCTATTGGTTTCGTGGAAGAAGTGGAAAAGCCCTTTTCGTTAATAAACGTCGCCGAGACCGCTTCAATTGAAGACCTCTCCAGGTAAATCATGTCAGTTCATGCAGATACACGATATAAAGTGATGCATCTAAAGTTGTCATTCCATTCACTAATTTTTCAGGTTGTTTTCGAAGCTTTGTCTGGACGACGAACGGGAGAAACATCTAAATTCTTTCAAGGATCCTTGCAACCCTTTTATAATTCGTTTGAGAGATCGTCGTTCAAAGTTAATCTGCAGTATTTTTTCTTCCTCCTTGCATTTCTCTAATTTCAAGCATCCTCTGGTTAAGACAAATTACAATTTATCGCTGGAAAATAACGAAGCGCTGTTTGCGAAATACCGTACTCTACATTCCAAGCCATTCTTATCTTATCATCTTAATAACTCCGTGAATAGGTTCGTGGCATATCCAGCCGTCAATCTTAAAAGTACATGCGTTGACATTATTCGCACTGCTGGAAAAGCTGCTCGATATTCAACATTCCCTTGTTCCTTTTATCAGGAAGACAAGAAAAAGGACTGCACAACTGTAGGACCCGTTGAAACATCTTCATGCGTTGCGTCGGATGGTTATTTGGTTGCATGTGGACCTCTTACTTACATTTATCGACGGCATTCACGTTTTGGCATATACCTATTGAATCTATTAGCAAGGGCAGGACGCCTAAATGAGTCCGCTAGCGATTCTTCTCGAGGTAGAATATTCGAGTTTAGTTGTGAAACCGGCAGCTCAAGTAAGACGTAGTGGAAAATGAACTAAACTTCTAATTCCAGAGTCAAGTGTTCGCATTTAACGAATTGAAAGCGCTTCTCTCTGAATGGACCGACTCGTTTATCAGCCTTTGCCTTCTTTGATCCCACTGCTAGATCACCTGATAAATACATTAGTTTTATTAGACTTACATAGCTAAATAGAGACTCCGGTCGCACTACTAGACTTTGTACCTAGTTAAATATATAGAAATTTTCAACTTGTCCGCAAACATAATTCTATGCATACAAACCCGGACATGTCTATAAATTTTAAGCAATAATAACTATTCTATGTTGAACAAATTTCTATCATTAGTTTGCATGTAAAATATGTTGACAAAGTTATTATTATTATTATTATTATTAAAGAAATAAAAAATTATTATTATATTATTATTATTATTATTATTATTATTATTATTATTATTATTATTTAATCTTATTTAATCTTATTTAAACTGCGGTCGCCCTTCAGATGTTTTCCAAGGTACCGTAAGCTATACAAATAAATCAATAAATTAAACTAGGATCCAAGAAATATTTACAAAACCTGTCATTAAATATCTTGAATTCCTAGTTAAAATTATAAATAATAATAATAATAATATTTAAACAGGGAGTGTTTTTCAATGGGGCCCTGTGTGACATAAATGAAATAAGTGAATAAAAGATAATAAGCTATAGATATGATTACCTTAGTAATTAAGAGGATAATTTACCTAATTTAAGTTTGAACAGTCTTAGTATTAGAAATTTCTGAATTTAAATTATTATAATCGTTCAGAGCGTGGTAAATTAATTTATGTTTTCCCCAGTTTGTCTTAGCTCTTGGCAAATGGATAATACACAATTGATTACATTACAATGATATATAATCTTTATAATGCAGTTATATTAATCTACATGGACGATCGTCAAGCTCTTATCGTCAGAAAAATTATTCTGAGTCCCGGACAGGAATCGAAGATGTAACCTTCTGATTGCCGGTGAGACGCTGTAACCATTGAACTACCGAGACCCAGTACATAATTGTAACTTTCTATCTCTATCTGGTTCGATTGATATATATATATATATATATACTGCCTGTGCGGCAGTCACTAGATATCAGTAATGCTTGCATGTGTTAATGTATACACTGTTCTCGGTACCGCAATGGTTAGAGCGTCTCACCGACAATCAGAAGGTTACAGTTTCGATTCCTCATGTTCGGGCTCAGAATAATGTTTTTGAGGATACGAGCTTGACGATCGTCCATGTATCGTCTGTCTACTCCAAGCTTTCCCACATTCACTACAGCAGTGTATATATTAATACACTTATATTAATTTTATGATAAACTGTCTTGCCATCTGTTCCCGAGTAGGGAAATGTTACTATAGTTATAAAAGATTTTGCAATTCATTCCACGTTTTTGCACCTAAATAACTGATGCTTTTTAGGTCTATCTAAAGTATAATCAAGATTACTGCGGAAGCCGTATGATTGGTTGTTAACGACGTTAATAAATCCAGATTTCTATTATGTATTGATGTTATTGAGCGACCAAGTATCTGATTGGCTTATTTTTGTCACGTGATTATTTTGCGTATAAAGTTTGATATCCGGTTTTTATTTCACTTTACGTTTTACTCTCTGACAAAGGCCCTTCGTTGGAAACTTTTGACTTCCTACACACTATTACGACACTACACTAACCTTTTAGAGTATTGAATACGCAGCACAACACTTTTATATAACTTTTTAAACAACAACAACCATACTACGGCGTCGCCCCGCATCTCCAGGCAAATGGGCCTGGGAACGAGGTTGGTGATTGAAACGAGGTTGGCAGTAGACGATTGACCGAGTAGACGATTGCGCCACGGCTCAAATATATTTCTGGCCTAAAATCGTTATGTAAAGTTTGATCTAACTGCTGTATATTTGTTTACTTTGCCGCCTGTTTACAAGTGAAAAGGTGGTAAACTGCCAAGAATTTAATGACGAGATACTGACGTTTCGAGCGGAGCCCTACTCTGATGAAGGGCTCCACTCGAAACGTCAGTATCTCGTCACTAAATTCTTGGCAGTTTACCACCTTTTCACTTTGCTATATATATATATATATATATATATATATATATATATATATATATATATATATATATATATATATATATATATATATATACACATGAGTATATATAAAGTATATATACAATTGATTCAGCCCGCGTGAGCCGCGGCACACGTCACACACGCCCCCCCCCCCCCCCCCCCATAAGATCATCACCCTCGCAAGGTTGACGCCACATTTCTCATTTTATTTTACAAGAGAAATAGAAAGTATGGACAATGTGACTACATACTTTGATACAAACACTCGCCGTTGGTCTCTGCCATACCACTATGCAATCATGCAATATACTTTATACGCGCATGAAAGGGTTATGTCCCCAAAGAAACGCATACCTCAATAAGTGTTGTTGGACCTCCTACACACTATTTCGGAAGTACACCAACCTTTTAGAGTATTCGATCAGTAAATGATAACTTGTCTGTTTTGCAGTACACCAGACATATTTCTTATTTCACTTTCAGGGTCATTTTGTTAAGAAGCTCGGTGCTATTGGGGACAAAGAAACTGAAAACGAAGTGTTGCTTTTGGAACATGATATCCCGCATCTGTCATTTTCTGTGTCAGTTCTAAATGATCTTCCAAAAACACCATGGTCGATTAGTGATGAGGTAACGTCTACCAAAACTCAGATGGCAGAGCGAAGACTACATATTACACAACGTAAATCTTAAAGTCAAACAATAAATTAATTTTAAATGGAAGGCCTTTTAGTATGTTTAGAAATGTTAATAGTTTACAATTTCTGCTCTTTTACTCGAGAATGACGTTCAGGGGTGGAAAAAGTAGTCAAACACGCGAGCGCCGCTGGCAGGAAATTTTAAACAGCCACGGAAATTTTTTAGGTTGAAAATTTGGAACTTTGAAATTTGAAGAAAGACTTTACATTACGCATCTCATGATGGGCCCAAGAACCCATGATTGCCAGGAAATTCGTCAAAGCAGCCGACTCGATGCGAATTTCTTTGAAAGTGCTTCTGCGTTGATGTTACACTGGACTTTTCCATTTATACCCCCTTTACATAAGAACCTGTTTTAGGATAAAATTTAAAAGAAGGTTCTTATTTTATCAAATAGAGTCAAAACTAAAAAATTATAAATCAAAGAAAATAAACTCTACAAAGTAATGAAAATGAGCCAGAACCAGACAAATAGTGTATATATGTCTACAGTTGTATACATTGTTTTGTTCCATTGAATTTAGACACAGTAAGCTGTAAATTACAAACAGTGTAGCTTTAAAGTGCATATAGGGTTTGTATTTGCTTAGATTGCAGTCATTTGGAGAACATTTATGCATAATTTATATAAATAATAGACCACACTTACCAAAACCAAGTCACTTTTTTTTTAAGAAAATAAGAACCTGTTTAAGAACCTAAATAACCTAATTTTGCAGTAAACACCATTTATATAAGAACCTATTTAGGCTAACTTGGAAAAATCTAGGTTCTTATACGCGGGTTTTTACTGTATTTTTAACGAAATTTCGTTAAACATCGTGCACAAATGGCATGTTACACGCATCAATTTTGTTGTAGCGACGTCCTATGTAAGACGTCATTACGTCATAGACTGCTTAATTGTCAAAGTAATACTTTTAAAAACAAAATGGAGAGTAGCACCAGCAGTATCGAAGACAGTGAATTCACTGAATTGAGTGGATAGTGAAAGAACTGAAAATTATCGCGAAACGGAGTTGCAAGCAGGTGAGGAGAGTGAACAATGGGCGGAAAGCATATATAGGGAAGCGAGGAAAATGTTGCCAACCCGTCTCAAGCCGGTTATAAGAAAATGCTTCGGAGTAAGAGTAAACGCGCAAGATAACGTTATCCCTCCACAATTTGCTGTCCCCAAATATATTCTTTGAGCCCTTTGAGCATTCAAACAAAAATTATCTAAAAATAATTTACAGTAATAGCGTGATGGTAGACATGTGAGGGAACTGTAGATTAATTTGCAGTTCAAGTGCCTATGAAACGAAGAAATTGTTCAGTTTTTAAATGTTCGATATGTATTTAGAGTCTTAAAAACGTTATTATGGCACTGCAATAAGCTATAAAAGAACGAATATTTCAGCCAAAAAGTGGTCACTTCCACGCGCGGCTGTGGCGTAAGATGTTTGCAAGTAGTGTAAAGATGGCAGAAATTAGTGAGAAAGCTATAAAACAAGGTATTGCGTTGCTCGCGCTCATAACAACACTATTTGCCGAATCGCTTCACATTTTTTTCAAAAATACGTTCTGTTTTGCTCTGTGAAGATCTCAGTTTATCAAACACCTTAACGTCATCAGTACACTTTCGAGCTAAATTTGGGCCCAGTCTCTGTGACAGTTTTGTAATAAATTGGTCGATTTTGAGGCTTAAAAACAACGTCTTAGTTTAAAAAATAACAAATATGGAAAGTGTGTTCTAAACATGCCTAACAACGAAAAACTGAAAAAGTCGTTTCGTTTCCTGGGCACTTTAATGTGGTCATCAACTGCCGAAATAGCGTATATAGATTACTGACATTTCGAGCTAGGGCCCGCCTTATCTAGTTATCTTGTACTAATTCTAGTTGATAATACATAGCATACACAGCTCACTACTATTTCTCGTAGTAGATTAATTTCTTTGGTTTCGTATTGATATTTATTTCTTGCTTTTTCTTACGAATGCCGTTCATCATTCAATCGTATTTTTAGGAGATTCAGCTTCGTCAAGACCTCAGAGATTTAGCCATCTGTAGCGTAGACCCACCTGGGTGTACTGATATTGACGATGCATTACACTGGAAGCAACTGCCCAACGGAAACTATGAGGTACGTGTAGTTTTTAATGATAACAATCAATCCCTTCAGAATGCAGAACATACATTGTACCATTACGAAAGCTAAAACTGATTCGCTATCGTCTCTGTCCTGATCACTATCACCGCTCAAATGAGCCATGTCATCTTCTTGACAAACACTCGATACTGCCGCTGCTAGTTCGTGATGTTTCTGCAACTCTAATTTGTCCACTTCCCCGTTAAAATCCCCACCATTACTATCTCCGTGCACTGTGCCGTGCGCGGTGTAGAGCTTTGGGCCAGAGTAGAAAGACTTCATCTCGTAGTCCAGATCTTGTGTACCGGCTTCAAGTCTGTGGTCAAATTCTGGCGATACTGGAGATGTAGCGTAGGAAGAGAACGCACTCGTGAAGTCTTCGTTGTAAGCTCGTTGGTTTGGCGTCAGTCCGTTAAGTCGATTTAATGTCTGATCGCGGTTTGACGAATTCATGTTCAAATTCGAGTAATCCGATGGATGTGCGAGTTGATCGATCGCGGAATGAAGTGATGAGCGATCGTCGACGAAACTGGATAACCAGTCAACCGGGCCATCGAACACATCATTGTTATAAGGCTAAGAGAGGAAGAGAAGAAAAAACGAGAGAGTGAGAGATAACCAAGTTAGAACACCCATGAATGAGAGGAAGGTAGAAGGAAAAAAGATAAGTAAAATCTTAGGGCAGGGTTAAACCATAAATTTTCTCCTTACGTTTCATTCTCCCTCTTTACGTTTCATTCTCCCATTTTACCTTTCATTCTCTCACTTTACCTTTCACTCTCCCACTTTACCTTTCATTCTGCCACTTTACTTTTCATTCTCCCACTTTACCTTTCACTCCCACTTTACTTTTCATTCTCCCACTTTACCTTTCACTTTCCCACTTTACCTTTCATTCGCCCACTTTACCTTTCACTCTCTCACTTTACGTTTCACTCGTCCACTTTACCTTTCATTCTCCCACTTTACCTTTCATTCTCCCACTTTACCTTTCATTCTCCCACTTTACTTTTCACTCTCCCACTTTACCTTTCATTCTCCCACTTTACCTTTCATTCTCCCACTTTTCTTTTCACTTTCCCACTTTACCTTTCATTCTCCCACTTTACTTTTCACTCTCCCACTTTACCTTTCATTCTCCCACTTTACCTTTCATTCTCCCACTTTTCTTTTCACTTTCCCACTTTACCTTTCATTCTCCCACTTTACCTTTCACTCTCCCACTTTACCTTTCACTCCCACTTTACTTTTCACTTTCCCATTTTACCTTTCACTCCCACTTTACTTTTCACTTTCCCACTTTACCTTTCATTCTCCCACTTTACTTTTCACTCTCCCACTTTACCTTTCATTCTCCCACTTTACCTTTCACTCTCCCACTTTACCTTTCACTCTCCCACTTTACCTTTCACTCCCACTTTACTTTTCACTTTCCCAGTTTACCTTTCACTCCCACTTTACTTTTCACTTTCCCACTTTACCTTTCATTCTCCCACTTTACTTTTCACTCTCCCACTTTACCTTTCACTCTCCCACTTTACCTTTCATTCTGCCACTTTACCTTTCATTCTCCCACTTTACCTTTCATTCTGCCACTTTACCTTTCATTCTCCCACTTTACCTTTCATTCTCCCACTTTACTTTTCACTCTCCCACTTTACCTTTCATTCTGCCACTTTACCTTTCATTCTCCCACTTTACCTTTCATTCTCCCACTTTACCTTTCATTCTGCCACTTTACTTTTCACTCTCCCACTTTACCTTTCATTCTCCCACTTTACCTTTCATTCTCCCACCTATTGTAAGGAAGATCATATCGGGGATTGTACAGCCAGAGTAATTGTAACGTTGTGACTATGTCAAAGGCTAGCAAATTTTGGTAGCTTATTAGCCACTCCCCAGTGTATGTGTGAGGGGTGTAGGCCGTGGCCCACCTTGAAAACAGTCAAGGGTCCCGATTAGAAACAGAACGGCTGCCTCTAGCGGCTGCCGACCGTATCAAGGCGAAAGATAATGTGCATCGCATCCACACAAGTGTGATGCTATAATTCTGATTTTCGCTTTTGTTCTAACAATTCTGCTAGGCGTTTATAGGCAACGGTTGTCTCTTTTCCAAGTCCCCCGCTTGTTGAAAACACAAGAGGTGTAAATGCAGCATATTCCACTTCCCTAATTCTGTCTCTTAGCCATCTCATGTTGTCTGTAGAGTGCAGGGATATTGGTATTTCGGTAGCTCGATGCGTTTGAGTGAAAGACCCTAACATCAAAAATACAACTTACTGCCTACTCCAAAAACCCTTTCTACCCTTGCTTCATCTTGCTTGTTTGCAGTTCTTGGTAATATGATTTCACCTGCGAGTCTGTGGTTCTTTCTCCACATCAGTACATACTTCCATCAGCCATTGGGTGGTTGTCTCCAATCTCGTTATGTCTTATTATTGGTAATCCACCATAAGGGCATATCATGAAAACTATTAAAGCTATTTAAAACTGACTTAAAACTATTCAAACAGTCAGTTCTTCTAATTTGCTCTGATGATGAATTACAGAGTTTTGCAGCGGCAACCGAGCATGTTCTGTCTCTATGGGTAACGGTTTTCGTGTTTGGCAAAGACAGCAGATTTCGGTTAGATGAACTTAAGTGCAAGTATAGGGTTATATCGAATGAATAAATCACGATATAAATAGGTGCCTCCATGGTCATGTAAAGCTTTGAAAGTAATGAACAGTATCTTGAAAATAATCCTTTATCTTACTGGCAACCAGTGAAGATTACTAAGCATGGTCTTTCATGTGATCTAATTTTTAACCCTCGCGACTGCGACTTTAAGTCTGGCAGCTGTATTCTGAATTCGCTGTAACTTGTTCAATTCGCTGTTAAGTATATATTTTATAGTTTCACAAGTGTAGTTTCGTCTTATAAATGATTTGTGTCTGTCTCCTTTTACGCAGTTATTTTTACAACCGTGACTTAATCTTTTATTTATGTTTCATGTTAGGTTGCAGTGTTCATATTGCCGACGTATCTCCTTTTACGAAGTTATTTTTACAACCGTGACTTAATCTTTTATTTATGTTTCATGTTAGGTTGGTGTTCATATTGCCGACGTATCTCATTTCATCCACCCTGGCACAGCAATAGATCAAGAAGCAGCCCATCGTGGTACGACAGTATATTTAACAGACAAACGTATTGACATGGTTCCTGGATTACTCAGTTCGAATTTGTGTTCACTCATGTCCAATGTTGACAGGTAAGCTACAAAAAGATCCAAAAGAATGCCATTGTATGAGTTGAATGCATGCAAAATAAAAAGAACCGTTAATTTTTAATGAAGAAAAAGAAAATCACTTACCATTGATTTAAATATACGATAAGAATTACAGCAAAGCTGACGTGGTCGTGTATTTACATGTAATTAAATCGTAAGAAAAGATTAGCTGTAACGTCTTTATCACTCGTTTAAAACTGTTCATGTCAGTTATGACTCTCGTACTATTGTCCAAGGAGTTCCATAAAACAGAGGCTTGATCATTAAGAGATTGATTTCTTTAAAAATATATGTATATATGGCGCAGTTCATTTTCAGGTCTGT
Organism: Chrysogorgia sp. JL179-B06; assembly: GCA_035772405.1. Lineage (NCBI taxonomy): Eukaryota > Metazoa > Cnidaria > Anthozoa > Scleralcyonacea > Chrysogorgiidae > Chrysogorgia > Chrysogorgia sp. JL179-B06. Next base: position 3,901,224 of record JAYKKM010000196.1, read on the forward strand.
ATGAAAAATAACGCACGTTGACTGGTTGCTCAGAGGTCCAGAATCCTACGTTATAGCCATTCAAGCCAATACGTTGCGAGGGCCAAAGGCTTTTTCCAGATAGCTACGTTTTGGCGGAAAAATTAGTAGATTTGAATGGAAATAAAGAGAGTCATTGAAAATACCGAGCAGCTATAATCTACTATAATATGCGATGGAACATCAGTATTGCCTTACTAAGTTATTCAACTAAAAGCATGGCAAATACTTACTTGTGCAAAATGAAGCGAAACATACCAGCGAAGAAGTAAGGTAAACGGCAACATCTGAAAACGAAAACAGTGTTAAAAATAGAGGAGAAAATAAACCAAACGAATTCCTTATTAACTTTTGCTCGGTCTGTATGGAAAGTAATTGCTGTGTATCGAAAACATCAGGCAAATACTTTTCCATACAGACCTCGCTTTCTTTAATCTAATCTATTTTATCTAAACCGTATAATCTTATTATTATATAGATATCGATGAAATACTATAGGTTTTCTCTTATTCAGAAAATTGATATTTTCATATGTGAAGGTAAAAATGATATGTTCACTGTGAGCAATAAAGAGATCATTTTTATCTTCACATGTGAAGTTATGGCTATTTTATAGTTAAAAATTTAAAAAAAAGATTTTTTAGTAAACGGCAACAAAGTAAAGAATAAGACATGGTGTATATACTCTGGTTAAAGATAAAATTCGATCAAGTTACTTATTTAAATAGGGTCAGCATAGCAAATGTGAATATCTCCCCATATAATTATACTAATTAATTTCAGGGAGATACCTATACATTGTCAGAGTGGTGACCCCATATAATTCTTATCATTTATAGACCCGGAGCGAGGGGAATTCGACGAAATATTACCCCGAGGGATATATCATGCCGAGGGGTAATATTTCGACGAATTCCCCGAGCGGAGGGTATATAAATGATATATTATACCGAAACAATCTTGAATGCTGTCTTGAAACGTCTTGAAACGTCTTGTTATTCCTCCATTGTTTACATGCTCGTCTTGGTTTACGCGCGAGTACTGGGTACGAGCGGGGTATTCGAACTCGAATTCCCCGCTGATTACGTCATCAGCGGGGAATTCGAGGTTAAAGCGGGGAATTCGAGTTGAAATTGACTGGTCACGTGGTACAAATCTAGCTCTTTGATTGGACAATTTATAGTTGAGGTATAATATTATTGCTTATTTACTTTTTGGGGAGATATTTGCATTTGCTGTGGTGACTCTATTTAAATAGGTAACTTGATCGGATTTTATCTTTAACCAGTGTAGAAATACATCATGTCTTATTGATTTTTTGTAATTGATAGATTTTACACACATAACTTTTTGTATACTTTCTCAAAAAACGTTTTCCGAAAATTACTTATTTTCTTCAATAATGACCATTGAGCATATGGATATAATATGTAGATTTCAAACTTGAAATTCTGTTTTTACGATTTCTGGTTTTTGATGGCCACAAAAGGCTATTTTTGTGATTATCGTGAGACATATTTGACATTTAGTCATGACGTTTGCAGTGTAAATTCATACAGGTGTTATCTTTGCTTATGTTAGACCACTCTGAACCCTATATAGAGCCTTTTCAGTTGATGAACGTAGTGACGTAACTGCATCGATATAGGTCATTGCACAGCTCTAGTATTGCATGTATTAGTTGCAACATTTTAGATTCCTACCACTTACTGTTTGGAGAAAACACTGTTTATTCTACAGTTTCTTCTCTTTAAAAAAGGTGTGGTCAGGGAAAAAGGTGTGTCTACTTAAGGCCCATCTACACGATACGATTTATCGCATTACGATTGACATTCTGGCGTACATTGTCGTATATGATTGACATTCTGGCGTACATTGTCGTATATGATTGTCATATGGCGTACATTGTCGTATGATTGTCATACTGGCGTACATTGTCGTATGATTGTCGTACTGGCGTACATTGTCGTATGATTGTCATATGGCGTACATTGTCGTATGATTGACATTCTGGCGTACATTGTCGTATGATTGTCATACTGGCGTACATTGTCGTATGATTGTCATACTGGCGTACATTGTCGTATGATTGTCGTACTGGCGTACATTGTCGTATGATTGTCATTCTGGCGTACATTGTCGTATGATTGTCATTCTGGCGTACATTGTCGTATGATTGTCATATTGGCGTACATTGTCGTATGATTGTCATATGGCGTACATTGTCGTATGATTGTCATACTGGCGTACATTGTCGTATGATTGTCATATGGCGTACATTGTCGTATGATTGTCATATGGCGTACATTGTCGTATGATTGTCATTCTGGCGTACATTGTCGTATGATTGTCATTCTGGCGTACATTGTCGTATGATTGTCATATTGGCGTACATTGTCGTATGATTGTCATATGGCGTACATTGTCGTATGATTGTCATATGGCGTACATTGTCGTATGATTGTCATTCTGGCGTACATTGTCGTATGATTGTCATTCTGGCGTACATTGTCGTATGATTGTCATACTGGCGTACATTGTCGTATGATTGTCATATGGCGTACATTGTCGTATGATTGTCATTCTGGCGTACATTGTCGTATGATTGTCATATGGCGTACATTGTCGTATGATTGTCATTCTGGCGTACATTGTCGTATGATTGTCATTCTGGCGTACATTGTCGTATGATTGTCATATGGCGTACATTGTCGTATGATTGACATTCTGGCGTACATTGTCGTATGATTGACATTCTGGCGTACATTGTCGTATGATTGACATTCTGGCGTACATTGTCGTATGATTGTCATATTGGCGTACATTGTCGTATGATTGTCATTTTGTCGTACATTGTCGTATGATTGTCATTCTGTCGTACATTGTCGTATGATTGTCATATTGGCGTACATTGTCGTATGATTGTCATATGGCGTACATTGTCGTATGATTGACATTCTGGCGTACATTGTCGTATGATTGTCATTCTGGCGTACATTGTCGTATGATTGTCATTCTGGCGTACATTGTCGTATGGTTGTCATATTGGCGTACATTGTCGTATGATTGACATTCTGTCGTACATTGTCGTATGATTGTCATTCTGTCGTACATTGTCGTATGATTGTCATTTTGTCGTACATTGTCGTATACGATTGTCGTACTGACGTACATTGTCGTATGATTGTCATATTGATGTACATTGTCGTATGATTGTCATACTGGCGTACATTGTCGTATGATTGTCGTACTGGCGTACATTGTCGTATGATTGTCATACTGGCGTACATTGTCGTATGATTGTCATATTGGCGTACATTGTCGTATGATTGTCATATTGGCGTACATTGTCGTATGATTGTCATATTGGCGTACATTGTCGTATGATTGTCATATTGGCGTACATTGTCGTATGATTGTCATACTGGCGTACATTGTCGTATGATTGTCATATTGGCGTACATTGTCGTATGATTGTCATTTTGTCGTACATTGTCGTATACGATTGTCATATTGGCGTACATTGTATACGATTGTCGTATACATTGTCGTATATGATTGTCGTATATGATTGTCGTATACATTGTCGTATATGATTGTCCTATACATTGTCGTATATGATTGTCGTATACATTGTCGTATATGATTGTCCTATACATTGTCGTATATGATTGTCGTATACATTGTCGTATATGATTGTCGTATACATTGTCGTATATGATTGTCGTACTGGCGTACATTGTCGTATATGATTGTCATACTGGCGTACATTGTCGTATACGATTGTCATACTGGCGTACATTGTCGTATACGATTGTCATACTGGCGTACATTGTCGTATACGATTGTCATACTGGCGTACATTGTATACGATTGTCGTATACATTGTCGTATATGATTGTCGTATACATTATCGTATATGATTGTCGTACTGGCGTACATTTGATTATCGAACCACCTAAATTATTTGCTTCGTGTGTTTAGTTATGCAATTGTTTACTGATTATTTACAGTCCATGTATCGTATTTTATTTTTCAGATTGGCATTTTCCTGTATATGGGAAATGACACCACATGCCGAGATTGTTGACACTAGTTTTACCAAAAGTATAATTTGCTCAAAGGTATAGGTTATAAAATATATAATACAAAAGCAGTGTTAAAATACGATTATAAAATAACCGGAAGTAAATAAGCGACAACACGCTGTCTGATTGGTTACTGAGCTCAAAAACCGTGTCATTACAACTCAATAAAACATAAGCTGACGTGATTCCTGGCGTAGATTTTGTCGTTTTTGACGAGTTTTAAGTAGTTTAAATCACAAAAACAAGTCAAAGAATACCTGGATACAAGGCTAATCAAGTTAGTAACACAACAGAATGTTTTAACTGCAACGTTGAGTGTATTTTCATCGCTAAAATCGCCAACGTGTTTTCAATAAATGCTTCCTAGCAACGCACATAGCAACGCCTCTTATAACAGGTAAATCTGCATTTTTCATGGCTTTATTGTTAATTTAATGGTGTTATTTTATAAGACATAAAAAACTTTGTCGTTGTGTGATTATCGAGTTATAATGGCACTCGAGAAGCTACCAAAACACTCGGCTATCGCCTCGTGTTTTACACGCATCTCTCGTGCCATTATAACTCGATAATCACACACGACACGTTTTTTATTTCTTAAATAAAAATATTAAAAGTTTGGTGTACTGCCGAAATGGTGAATAGGAGGTCTAACATCTCCAGCGAAGGGCCGTCGTTAGAAATCTGGAGGTGTAATCGGATTGTCGAGAACAAGTAACAGGCAAAGTTTCAGTTGTAAATGTAGGAATGAGGCAGAGAAAATCGGGAATCACTCGCCCTTTGGGTTCGTCGATTTCTCGTTCTCCCAAACTCGTATTTCTATTACTGTATGGAAACACGGAAAATGTTTTCTATTTTTTAAATATTTAACGCTTTCGAAAACATTTCAATTTGTTCCATAAATAATTAAATGTCCTTGTTGTCCGAGTTACTTTGCTCGTCTTTATGTCCAATAATGCTTTGAATTTAAATAATATTTTGAATTTTATTTTGATATAGGCCTCGCTCACCTATGCGGAAGCACAACTTCGGATCGACGACAAAACACAAAATGATGATGTAACGAAGAGCCTTAGAAATATTAATGCTTTGGCGAAAATTCTTAGAGAAAAAAGGATAGAAAATGGGTATTTACCACGTATATGCTATTCTGGATAATAAACCAACATTCAAACAAACGCACGTGAGCTATGGGGTTAGAGTTATAGAGTTAGAGCTAGAACGCCATAGAGCTATAAGAGCTAGAGCGCTATATAGAGCTAGAGAGTTAGAGATAGAGAGCTGTAGAGTTAGAGATAGAGAGTTGTAGAGTTAGAGTTAGAGAGTTAGAGCTAGAACGCCATAGAGCTATAAGAGCTAGAGCGCTATATAGAGCTATAGAGCTATAGAGTTAGAGATAGAGAGCTGTAGAGTTAGAGATAGAGAGCTGTAGAGTTAGAGTTATAGAGTTAGAGCTAGAACGCCATAGAGCTATAAGAGCTAGAGCGCTATATAGAGCTATAGATTTAGAGATAGAGAGCTGTAGAGTTAGAGATCTGTAGAGTTAGAGATAGAGAGCTGTAGAGTTAGAGATAGAGAGCTGTAGAGTTAGAGATAGAGAGCTGTAGAGTTAGAGATAGAGAGCTGTAGAGTTAGAGAGCTGTAGAGTTAGAGATAGAGAGCTATAGAGTTAGAGATAGAGAGCTGTAGAGTTAGAGAGCTGTAGAGTTAGAGATAGAGAGCTGTAGAGTTAGAGATAGAGAGCTGTAGAGTTAGAGATAGAGAGCTGTAGAGTTAGAGATAGAGAGCTGTAGAGTTAGAGAGCTGTAGAGTTAGATATAGAGAGCTGTAGAGTTAGAGATAGAGAGCTGTAGAGTTAGAGATAGAGAGCTGTAGAGTTAGAGAGCTGTAGAGTTAGAGCTAGAACGCCATAGAGCTATAAGAGCTAGAGCGCTATATAGAGCTATAGAGTTAGAGATAGAGAGCTGTAGAGTTGGAGATCTGTAGAGTTAGAGATAGAGAGCTGTAGAGTTAGAGATAGAGAGCTGTAGAGTTAGAGATAGAGAGCTGTAGAGTTAGAGAGCTGTATAGTTAGAGATAGAGAGCTATAGAGTTAGAGATAGAGAGCTGTAGAGTTAGAGAGCTGTAGAGTTAGAGATAGAGAGCTGTAGAGTTAGAGATAGAGAGCTGTAGAGTTAGCGATAGAGAGCTGTTGAGTTAGCGATAGAGAGCTGTAGAGTTAGAGTTATAGAGTTAGAGCTAGAACGCCATAGAGCTATAAGAGCTAGAGCGCTATATAGAGCTATAGAGTTAGAGATAGAGAGCTGTAGAGTTAGAGATAGAGAGCTGTAGAGTTAGAGTTATAGAGTTAGAGCTAGAACGCCATAGAGCTATAAGAGCTAGAGCGCTATATATAGAGCTATAGAGTTAGAGATAGAGAGCTGTAGAGTTAGAGAGTTAGAGCTAGAACGCCATAGAGCTATAAGAGCTAGAGCGCTATATTTAGAGCTATAGAGTTAGAGGTAGAGAGCTGTAGAGTTAGAGATGGAGAGCTGTAGAGTTAGAGATAGAGAGCTGTAGAGTTAGAGATAGAGAGCTGTAGAGTTAGAGATCTGTAGAGTTAGAGAGCTGTAGAGTTAGAGATAGAGCTGTAGAGTTAGAGATAGAGAGCTGTAGAGTTAGAGATAGAGAGCTGTAGAGTTAGAGAGCTGTAGAGTTAGAGAGCTGTAGAGTTAGAGATAGAGAGCTGTAGAGTTAGAGAGCTGTAGAGTTAGAGATAGAGAGCTGTAGAGTTAGAGTTATAGAGTTAGAGCTAGAACGCCATAGAGTTATAAGAGCTAGAGCGCTATATATATATATAGCTATAGAGTTAGAGGTAGAGCGCCATAGAGCTATAGAGTTAGAGAGCTATAGAGTTAGAAAGTTAGAGAGTTAGAGTTAATTTAATTAGAGTTAATTAGAGTTTCAGTTAATTAGAGTTAGAGTAAGAGTTAGCTCTAGAGTTATAGAGTTATAGAGTTATAGATTTAGGGAGTAGTTAGAGTTAGAGTTAGAATTAATGTGGGTTGTTGCAGTTTGGAGTTGTTGCCGTTTGGGTTGGAGTTGGAGGTTGTAGTGTTTGTGGTTGGTTTGGAGTCTATGGTTGGAGTCTATGGTTGAAGTTTGTGGTTGCTGTTTGTGGTTGATATCTCAGGTTGGAGTTTGAGTTTGAAGTTCGGTGTGAGTTTGGATTTTGAGTTGGGAGGTTGAAGGTTGGACATGGGATTAGAGTAGGATTTAATGAGAGAAAAAAATGAGAGCTGCTAAGTTCTTAAACGAACTGGATAATATGAAAAAGAGAAATAAGAGAACTTCAATGTGTCGAAAAGTACGTAAGTAAAAGTACTTACGTATATTCATGGCAAAGGTTCGGACGATGTGTTCTTCAGGTCACATTCAGGTCACATTAACGGTCACATTAACGAGCGGTCTGTATGAGCCCAAACTCGAGATAATTTTAGTTTTAAATGCGTTTTATAAGCCGTAAAATATTCTAAAAACATTTGCAAAATGAACTCAAATGAGATTGAACATATTTAAAGACATATAAGTGAGTTTTTTTATCCGAAATGAGACTTATTAAACTCTCAATTTCCATTGACGAAGAAATCTCGGGAAATATTTGATAGGTACTTATAGTACGTATTCCATATAAGGTCATATCGGACGGGACTGGGAAGAGCAAATACGTTGCCCTAACGAGCAAATACATTGCCCTCGTACCAGCCTCCAAGTTAATTAGATTGTAACCGACCCCAAAACAACAAAGGTCCTAACCCTCCCACAAAGCTATAGAATATTATTCTTTTAAAGTTAAATTATCTATTTACAACATAGATACAGCTTATCCTGGTAGCTAACTTAGTTCTCTTTGAAAGCGGGTAATCGAACATGCCCAAAAATATAATTTTCGTATTACGGATACCACATCCAGTGGGCTGGTACGAGGGCAATGTATTTGCTCGTTAGGGCAACGTATATGCTCGTTAGGGCAACGTATTTGCTCTTCCCAGTCCCGTCCGATATGACCTTATATGGAATACGTACTACAAGTCCATATGAAATATTTCTCCATACGGACCTCCCAGCCGGTAAATAACATATATATACTTAAGTACTTTTCGACATATTGAAGTTCTCTTAATTCTCTTTTTCATATTATATACAGTTAGAGTAGGAGTATAACAGGAGAGCCTTACAATACTTACAAAATATTACGTGCACTCAAACTCAAAAAGCCTTGAGAAGAAATTCAAAGGAGAGTGTTATTCTCTGCATCTTTGCATGTGTTCTGGCAAAGCACGAATGTCTTTTACTCTATCATCACTTGCTCCCTGATCCATATAAGCTTGTTAACTCAAACATTTTACTCGTATACTTAAGCTATACTTATTTTGTTTCGAATGTTAAACTGTATGTTTATCTCATATTTTGTAGTGCTCTAACGTTGGCGTCTCCTGAAGTTCGATTTCACATGGACAGTGAAACCCATGACCCAGTTGACTTGGAAACTAAAGAATTGAGGTATAGGTTTGTCATTCGTTGAGTATTTCCGTAGTCCATAGCAGTCTATCCTTGACAAATTCCCGCGGAAATCACGGAAGGTTAATTATCAAACAAAAAATAACGTACGTTTTTGACTACGGTTGCCTAGCAACCTCGATGTAATGCTGGCGGCAGTTCGAATGTCTCGGACATATATTAAGCTGGTGGGTGAAACAGTAAAACACGAAATCATTGTGCAGCTTATGCGTCTTTGTGTATTCCCGAGTTGATGTCATTTTCTGTAACCAACTTTAACAAGGGGGTGAAGTAGCCTCTTTCGCAGGCAACTCTGTTGCCATCTTTTCCCGAGTCAAATAGCTTTCAAGGCTGTTTTGGCCGAGCCAGAGAATGATGCCCCCTCTTCGCCGATGAATCCCTTCACAATCCCTATACTTCCCTGCAATCCCAGCGAAAACATTGCTCGCACAGCCTTGGAAGCGATTTGACTCGGAAAAAAGAAGCCACAGAGTTGCCTGCGGAGGAAGCTAGAGAATGAAGGCATCGAGATGAAACTTTAGCTGATGATAATATTTTAAGCACTTTTTTATCAGAAAGCGAATAGTAGTGAATATAGGAGAGCTTGGAGTAGACAGACGATACATGGATGATCGTCAAGCTCATATCATCAGAAAATTGAGAGTCTAGGACAGGAATCGAACCTGTAACCTTCTGATTACCGGTGAGACGCTCTAACCATTGAGCTACCGAGAGCAGTGTACATGCATGTATATATTAACACATACAAGCATTACTAATATATAGATATCATCGTAACCTTCGCTCTCCATCTGAGTCTCGGTAGCTCAATGCATGGTTAAAGCGTCCGGCAATCAGAAGGTTACAGGTTCGATTCCTGTTCGGGACTCACATTTTTCTGAGGATATGAGCTTGACGATCGTCTAAATATTATATACATATTATATAAAAAGTCAAAACATGAGGTAGGCATTTTAACATAAATAACTTTATGTTAACGAGGAGCTCTGATTGTTTTTTAATTCAAATTCTTCTCAAGGTTGATGTTAATTTCATTATTGTTTCAGGGAAACCAACTCTATGGTTGAAGAATTCATGTTGCTTGCTAATATTTCAGTGGCAAAGAAAATCCTTGGCCATTACCCAGAGTATGCAGTATTGAGAAGACATCCCTGTCCACCGCCATCTAACTACGATCCTCTTGTTAAGGCGGCAAAATCAAAGGTATTTCTTTCAGAATGAATTGTTCTCAGAATGTCTTTAGAATGATTATTATCAATTCCATGCGATCTTTAAATCGTTTTCAAGTTCGTTTTTCTAATTCCAATTTACTGAAAGTTTTAATGAAAGTTTCAAATGAGTGATATAAAAATATTGTGTTTCGTTGGCAGTGTAGAAATACAAATCGAATATCGAATGACTGCAGTAGCTTTTTTAGCGTAGCAAAATGTCACACCCCAATCTACAACTTGTCTCGCAATTTTTCTCTTTGGCGTCTCGGTGCGCATGCGTATACCTTGTCACAAACACAAAAACTTTGCGAGTCAAAGACTTGCACAAAACGTTTCTCAGTCAGAGTGAAACGTAGGGCTTTCACTCGAAACGTTCGATCTCTTATAGACGAATTTGTTTGCGCGAAGCGATTTTATCTGTTGTCTCATGAGCACTCAGCCGTAATTATAGGCGTAGGTTTCGGGGGGGGGGGGGGGGGGGGGGGGCGGGTGGTGTTGGTGCAGGGGGAAACGCCCGCAAATGATTTCTTTGAATAAAATTAATTTAATTATTATGGCACAAGAGACATTCCAAACCAGTTTTCATTTTTACTTGTCACAAAAATACCTCTTGTGACATCACATCCGATAACATTAACAGCAAAAAAGTTCATGAAGATAAAATTATCAGCTGACAAGATATATTATGATTTTGCTCAGGAAGACCCAAATATTACGAATATGTAAAGTTCTCAAACGTGAGATAGGCACTTTAAAGGGACACTCCGGGCCAAATACAAATGCAGTTCATATGAAAGATCGTACTGACTTTAGTTTATTTCCAAAGTTTCAGCATTCCTATCAATTTAGTTGAGAAGATATTGCTAGTTGAAGTTGAAAATTTGTGGATTTTGACGCCATATTGGTTTTGAAAATATGACGTCATTGAGTGATGCTTTATCGTCAGTGGAGTTGTTTTGATGGCGATCACATAGTGATAGTTATTGTGAATGGTCTTTGGACGAAAATTAGTCGAAATAAACTATTTAGTTCATCATGCAGGAAAGTAGAGGAGCTTCTTAGGCATAATACGAGACACGTCACTCAGTGACGTCATATTTGAGAAACAAAATGGCGTCGAAATTGGACAAACTCTCCAACTTCAACTAGCCACATCTTCTTAACTAAATTGATAGGAATGCTGAAACTTTGGAAATAATCTAAAGTCAGTAAGATCTTTCATATGAACTACATTTGTATTTGGGCCGGAGTGTCCCTTTAAACCAACTTTAGCAGGAGAAAATGTATCAAGATGAAACTCTAGCTGATAATGATTTTAAAGTGTATATGACATGAAATTTTTTATTGCTACATTTGAAAGAGCATAAAAAAGTAGGACGAATTGCTGTTTACCGTTCCTTGATATCTTTTCTAGTTCCAGAGTTATAAGGATTTAAAGATGTCAAAATCAAGGGAAAATATGGCACAAACAAATTGCTGATAAAGGACAAATTCTGACGTCATATTGTTTGAATGTTGGTTTGGTGAATCTTTAAATGAACTGTAGCTTAGTTATTATGTGTGAGAATCAAATGAACCTTTACACAGATAGTGCAACATGAAACACAGTTGATGTCACTAATTTTGTTGTCAAGGTAACACTGTTGTACCCAGGCCCCTTGAACGGATTTTATAAAACACTAATTCATACTCTGTCTTGATAAGGATAAAATAATATCAGACGTGTGCTTGTCATACCTATGCATGCCTAAAATACATTTATACTATAATAATTTGAAAATTATACCCCCAGTGATAAATACAGTGTGTTTTATAAAATCCGTTCAAGGGGCCTGGGTACAACAGTGTTACCTTGACAACAAAATTAGTAACATCAACTGTGTTTCATTTTGCACTATCTGTGTGCAAAGGTTCATTTGATTCTGACACATAGTAACTAAGCTATAGTTCATTTAAAGATTCACCAAACTAACATTCAAACAATATGACGTCATAATTTGTGCTGAATCAGCAATTTGTTTGTGCCATATTTTCCCTTGATTTTGACATCTTTAAATCTTTATAACTCTGGAACTAGAAAAGATATCAAGGAACAGTAAACAGCATATCGTCCTACTTTTTGATGCTCTTTCAAATGAAGCAATAAAAAATTTCATGTCATATACACTTTAAGTAATATATCATACACGAGAAGGCGTTTATTATCTGATTTAACACCCTATCGAGGTGTTTTCGAATCTGATAATAAACATCTTTCGAGTGTATGATATAGCTTCTCAAACGAATCAGTATTTTAAGAGAAATTTGAGGGGAAAGTTGGCTTAATTTATGGACGGTTATTATCACATTTACCAACAACGTCTCAGTCATGACTTTCCTTTCTGTTTTCCTCTGCATGAATTATTAATGAGTTTGAGAAGCCCATAGAATATATATGCCCAGATAGGCTCTTCAAAAGTGCGAAAAATGATGAAACGAATATTTTATATTGAAAAGGATGTCAAGTTCTGTATATATATATATATATATATATATTGACAACACTGCCTTCTAATCACTTCTTCTATGATAAAGTCTACTCTATATTTACCGTTCAGGGCGTAGAAATTAAAGTTGATACAGCAAAAGCTCTGGCAGTGTCTTTGGAAAAAGCAACGTTTCCAGATTCTCCTTACTTAAACACTCTACTTAGAATTATGGCTACCCGGTGCATGTTACAAGCAGTGTATTTCTGTTCTGGGTCATTGCCAACAGAGGAATACCTACATTATGGTCTCGCTACGCCAATCTACACCCATTTTACGTCGCCTATTAGGAGGTAAATATTTTTTATGCATCATTGGAATATGTATGAAGATACTATAGTATAATCTGGATCTTGTTATTTCGTCAGCTATATATTTGCCATTCTCTTACAATTCTCATCAACACTGACTATTAAATGTGACGTACATTGTTATAGAAACGATATAAACAAAACCTCGCACATGCGCAGAACGGAGTGTACGTCACCTTTAAGCAGGCGCGGTATAGTGGCATACTTGCACTTGTTTGTTTGTTGAGTAGTAGTTCTACAAAACCGACAGCCGGCTATCTAGTCACGCGTACTAAATAACCGGCAGTTTTACTGGTAACAAACTCTAATCCTAACTCATATTTTAAAACACTAAACCTAACCATAAACTAACCCTAACCCTAGAAAAACCAGGAGGAAGTAAAGGGGGAAATAGAACAATAAAGAGATGTTGCTTTGAAGAAACCAAAAATCACAAACCGCCGTGCTTGCGATCCACGCGGTTTGGAACCTAAGGACTAGTGTATTTACTAACCATTAGACTACGCGAGCACCCACAATTTTCTTAGGAAAACAAAGATATTTATAACCGGCTGCCACCTATGTAGTCATTGCGTAAAACTGATCCATTCATAATTGAGTATTATATGAACTCTGAAACGTGGAATTTGAGGACAACATGTTTAAACCACATTCAATCATTCTTATTATGCTCATGAGACCTAGCAAGTATGTCATTAAATATTTTCATATCTTTATCTATAGGTATTCTGATATATTAGTTCATCGTCTTTTAGCAGTCTCTATTGGTGCCATACCTTCTTTTCCACAAATATTCGACAAACAAAGTACTCAGGTAAAAAATTAAATTTTTTTCCTCCCATACAGTTTTTCTAATCAAATATTGAACTGTACTTGAGTGGAACTCATAGTACAAATAAAGGTAGTCTACTAAGTTCGGTTCATTTAACTTTTAAATTTAACTTTTGAAAGACTTGCAAAAACAAGTCGAAAAACTAATTACCTGCCTGGTAATAATATGTGCTAACCAAGCTTCCGGCAGAAAGTGTCCCTGACGGCCCCTCTAGTGATAAAAAAGCTGCAGGTTCCATTCCCTTCTATGTTCATGACGGTCCCTCACTAGTGATCAAAAAGTTGCATGTTCAATTCCCTTCTATGTCGCTCACAATCACTCACTAGTGATCAAAAGGCTGTAGGTTCAATTCCATTCTATCTCGCTCACAATCACTCTCTAGTGATAAAAAAGCTGCAGGTTCCATTCCCTTCTATGTCGCTCACAATCACTCTCTAGTGATAAAAAAGCTGCAGGTTCCATTCCCTTCTATGTTCATGACGGTCCCTCACTAGTGATCAAAAGGCTGCAGGTTCCATTCCCTTCTATGTTCATGACGGTCCCTCACTAGTGATCAAAAGGCTGCAGGTTCAATTCCCTTCTATGTCGCTCACGATCCCTCACTAGTGATCAAAAGGCTGCAGGTTCAATTTCCTTCTGTGTTCAGTGATCGGATTTTCCCTCCAGTCACCGTAAATCTGCCCCTGGGAAAATGTCCTGTTTTATTCTTCCACGTTTGCAAATAAGCAGGACATTTTCTCAATTGCAGAAATATGTTGAGTTTTAAAACTTGTCATTCGTAAATAATCACTGGAACTACAAACGTTTCATTTCTGCATCCACCTTCTACATTGATTGTACTATCGAAATCACCAAAATGTGAATTTTTCGCCCTCAAAATGCATGAAATAGAGTTTCAGAGCCTTAGAAATTAAATTTAAACATTTTCCTCTAAAGGCATCTTGTTTTTAAAACTGCCTGTCAAGAGAAAGAGAGCACAGAATTCAGCAATTTCAAATACATGTAATATGTCTAATGACTAATGTATATAATTTGCAAACCTAACAGTTTATGGCCGTGGTAAAGTAAATTAAATAAATGTGATTCTTGATAAAAAGTTGCCACATAGTGTTTGTATTTCTATATTGAATGAAAAAAATACGCCCTTTGGGGGGGGGGGGGGGGGGGGGGGGGGGGCGATTAATAGAGGCTGCTTTTTTGTGCCTCAGAATAGAAGGGGGGCAAAATAGAGGAAATACGAAAAATTCATTTTTGCCCCCCCAGTGAAAATTCCTTTACAAAGGCACTGGCTCACGATCCATCATTAGTGATAAAAAGGCTGCAGGTTCAATTCCCTTCTATGTCCCATACGATCCATCACTAGTGATAAAAAGGCTGCAGGTTCAATTCCCTTCTGTGTCCCATACGATCCCTCACTAGTGATAAAAAAGTTGCAGGTTCAATTCCCTTCTATGTCGCTCACAATCCCTCACTAGTGATAAAAAAGCGACAGGTTCAAATCCCTTCTATGTCCCATACGATCCCTCACTAGTGATAAAAAAGCGACAGGTTCAAATCCCTTCTATGTCCCATACGATCCCTCACTAGTGATAAAAAAGTTGCAGGTTCAATTCCCTTCTATGTCCCAGACGATCCATCACTAGTGATAAAAAAGCGACAGGTTCAAATCCCTTCTATGTCCCATACGATCCCTCACTAGTGATAAAAAAGTTGCATGGTTCAATTCCCTTCTATGGTTCAATTCCCTTCTATGTCCCATACGATCCCTCACTAGTGATAAAAAAGTTGCATGGTTCAATTCCCTTCTATGTCCCAGACGATCCCTCACTAGTGATAAAAAAGTTGCATGGTTCAATTCCCTTCTATGGTTCAATTCCCTTCTATGTCCCATACGATCCCTCACTAGTGATAAAAAAGTTGCATGGTTCAATTCCCTTCTATGGTTCAATTCCCTTCTATGTCCCATACGATCCCTCACTAGTGATAAAAAAGTTGCATGGTTCAATTCCCTTCTATGGTTCAATTCCCTTCTATGTCGCTCACAATCCTTCACTAGTGATCAGATGGCTACATCTGATCACTAGATCGATTCCTTTCCATGAAGAAGTATTCCAGTTACGGAGCCTATAATTATGAAGTATAATGCAAATATAAAAATGTGTGATGAAAACATTTTAAATTTAGCAAATTTGTAAAATATATTTTTCAAGTTAATTGTAGTTTTTAAATACTAAGATTAGTTAGGGAAACGAATTAACAAATATTTTGGTATTTTTATAATCATTGTCATCACATTGTAAATTAGCATAGTCAGCTATTAAATTTGTAATAAATTGTCATTAAAGTGTCTATGAAATGAAAGTTAAGTTTGACTCCGAAATTCGAACTCCGAAATTGATTAGAAATGGTAATTTAGAGTTCTTTCATATCTCACGTCGTCCTTGAGATATTTAGACTATTGTGATTGCAAATAAGATAACCTATATGACGTCAAGATGTTTCTATATTTTTAGAAAATCAAGTATATCTTTGGGATTATTCTACGAAATCACTTGAAACTTTGCACAATACGACACTTCGTGGCACCTAACAGCATTACATCGGAATAAATTAATTTACTATTTTTAATTTCGTGATATTCTAAAAATGTAGAAACATCTTGACGTCATATATGTTATCCATTTGGATATCACACAAGTCTAAATATCTCAAGAACGACACGAGAGGTGAAGGCTAAAAGGGATGACTCAAAAGGACCTTTACATTTTTTAGAACTACTAATCCTAACCCTAATCTCAATCCTAATCCCAACCATAACCTTGATCCTAACCTTGATCCTAATCTTAAACCTAACCCTAACCGTAGCTATCCATAACCTAACGAAAAATAAAAACCAGAAAGGTCCTTTTGAGTCATCCCTTTTAGCCTTCCCCGACATGAGATATGAAACCTCTAAATGACATGAGATATGAAACTACAGTATTTCTAATCATTTTTGTAATTCATTT
The DNA here is from genome assembly GCA_035772405.1 of Chrysogorgia sp. JL179-B06. Taxonomy (NCBI): domain Eukaryota; kingdom Metazoa; phylum Cnidaria; class Anthozoa; order Scleralcyonacea; family Chrysogorgiidae; genus Chrysogorgia; species Chrysogorgia sp. JL179-B06. Next base: position 3,917,777 of record JAYKKM010000196.1, read on the forward strand.
AAATAAGACAAACTTAATTTTCTATTATGATGCTATATTTTTACTGTTGTTCTAAAATACCACTTCTTTCTTATTGTTATTTTTCAAGGAAACATGCAATCAACTAAACAAACGACACCATATGGCACAACTTGCATCACGAGCTTCAGTTGAACTTCACACACAGGTACATTGTTTATATTGTGTTTTTGCATAAAGTAGTGCGTGTTGGCTTGGCATATTGGTAAAATAATTTTTAATAGGTTCATTGGTTATCCTTCCCTACCATCGTTCGATGATATTTAGTATATGTAGCATCCTAAAGTATATTCATCTATGACGTTCTTGTTATCTAAAGTTTTTTAATTGTTGTGTCTTCTTGAGTATTTCTACGCAATTTATTTTTATTTGGTTAAATGCTCGATTTTCTGATTCCTGTTGAAATAAGGAAAATTGAGAAAAAAACGTCGCCATTTTGGACCATGGGAATGGAAATTTTGTTCAAAGGGAATGGGTCTACTGTGACGTATTTCCAGAACTCAGGTTATCAGTTCTACAATAGTTCTTCACTTGAGAAAAGTCGTTGTACGACTGAAGAAGTGCGAAGAAATACCAGATATATACACTTTCGAGATATATACACTTACGTTTCGTTCTGAGATTACGTCACAATCCTCTCTCTCCCCAGATCTCCTTTACGCGGTCGTGGTCCAATATGTGTTTGCTTTAACAGGGCACAGAAATTCGAGTATTTAACCAAATAAGACATTTAATGAAAAAATGTTGGCGTTAACGGCACTTTAAAGCATTTATGTGTCTTGTGGAACAGTAGATCACTATGTCATCATTGAATTGAGTACTTGCGTGCAAGCTCATTGTGAGAATTCATGTCATATTAGCGAACACAGCTGCTTAAGCTTACCTTGATCTTATCAATACGTCCATCACTTTTAGATATTCGCCTATTCTATTCGTAAGAGTTTCTTTTAATAATAGTGCTTCCTAAATTGTTTCGCGTGTGGTCCTCGTTGTATCATTTACATTCGAAATTTACGCTGGTTATCTTGGCTTGGATACATGTATGCACTGCGTACCTATGTTTACATAATATGATTGATTCATTTTCAGTTGTTTTTCAAAGATCGTGTGGTGGTTGAAGAAGCTTTTATTCTCTTCGTGAGAAAGAATGCTCTTCAAGTATTAATCCCAAAGTTTGGTATTGAAGGGAATATATTCTTACGTGAAGTAACATCATCAAGTCGGTTTGACCACGAGGTAGGTAGTCACCACGTTTCATCTTGGCGTAATATGTTTTATTAACACCAAAGCGAGGTTTGAGGCGAAAAATAATGCACCGCATTCATAAAGATGCCGACCAAAAGCTAAGGCTAGTTTATATGAGTGATCACTAGAAAGCATACTTTAAAATACGGTTTCCGCGGAAAGACTGAAAACTAGTTGTTCGAGGTTTAGCATAAAGGTTTGAAAAATAAGCCTAATCCTTATACTACAACACGATATCTCTTCCTTAAAGTGCCTATAACGTCTGTGGGGATTTAACATATTTGTAATCTATGGATTCTCCTGAGATAAATTGTAATATATCTTGTCAGCTGAAAATCTCATCTTCATACACTTTTTTGCTGTTAAAGTTGACGGAAATGACGTCAAATCGGGCATCTGTAAAGAGGTTTTCATGTCGACAGATTCCCGATTTGACGTCATTTCCGTCAACTTTAACAGCAAAAAAGTGTATGAAGATGCGATTTTCAGCTGACAAGATATATTACAATTTATCTCAGGAGAATCCATAGATTACAAATATGTTAAATCCCCACAGACGTTATAGGCAGGATAATGGTTAATTTAGCGGCGATCGCGAGAGTCGCGCATGCGTATGTTAGTGAATTACTATCCCACAAGCGTAGTATCTCTCACTTGTTTATAAGTTTAGCGTGCCAAAAGATCTTGGGATTTTTTGAAGGAGTTGGGATTTTTTTTGGATTTGTTTCTCAGGGATTCGACCTTGGGATTTTTCTTGGGATTTTTCCAGAGCAAACAGTTTCGGTTTTAAAAGCTGATTTCAATTTCAATACCCTTAAAGGCGTGTGAATTTGTACTTATGTGTAATTAAAGAAATAGATATTCTATTTGAACGCTCTTGTTTCTCGGTTATTTGAGTCGGAGAGAGTACTCAAACGGAGATAGAGACCTGGGAACTAGTAAGGAAATTAAGCTGTGAACCTCTGGTGAACCTTGGGATTTTTTGGCAAAAAATAGGGAATCTTGGGATATTTTCAGACCTTTATTGGGATTTTTACGAAACTGGACTTGGCAACACTAAGTAGGAGAGTAGGGGCTAGGGATCGAGAAAATGTTGCCGGGGGGTTACGGTTAGGATCTTTGTTGTGTTGGGTTCTAACATCCATCTTTATTAGTTCGGTGTATAGCTTGAGACCAGTTGTAGGTACTAGGAAGTATAGGATAAATCACTATCCGTTGGATAACTCGCTATCCGTCAGATAAATCCTATCCGTCCTATAGTTTTCATAGCAAATTTATCCGTTCAATAAGATTTATTCACCATATAAGTTATCCTGGCTTTGAACAACTGGAAGCATTTTACTAAATAACATTCGAAGGTTGAGGGCTTGTTTCCATCTTCCTCTCGCTAATTTGTTTTGGGGAAAATCGACTTAATATAATAATCTACTGATGTTCTGTCACTTCAGGAATCGTCGTTAACGGTTGGTGATATAACCTTCAGGGTATTTACAAAGATAGTAGTGCAGATAAAAGTAGAAACTTCCGCATCAAGAAATCGCTTTGTGAACGTAAGACTTGTTCAACCCTGGGTAAGTAAGATGATAGTAACTATAGACAATTGTCCATGTATCGTCAGTAACTAGACAATTTAATGTTGCTGTTGCCAGGCAAATTAATTACCCCTGTACGTTTAGACACTATGATTAATCGTACCGATTATTTATCCTGGTGCATGTCATATAAACACGCGAAAGTAAAGCCTCTTTTCTAATCATCGCAAGAACTTGCTCGAAGTGAGTAGGTCAGCATTAGATTCCATCAACCTAAGCTCCAAAATTGAGAGGCCTGAGAACGAAGCTTGCAGAAGCTTGTCTCAAAGTTTCTCTCGATTTGGAGCTTATATAGGTGCATGGTATCTAATGCTTTTCTAGTTCTTGCGATGTTTGGAAAAAGGCTTTACAAACTGGATTCGCGAGAAAATGTCTCAATATTCTCTTGAGTAAATCCACTACTAAAGTAAATGGTCTGAACCTAGGAGTATCATTAGATGTGTGAAGTTGAACGTCCAGGTTGTTGTATAGTCTTGAGAAAGACTATTGTTGGTACGGCCTCAGCGGCGGTCATCTTCAGAGTTGAGTAAAGTGTGTTTCTCAGGTTTGCCTATGTATACGCGTCTGCAGTTCATTACGTCATCGTAATGATAAGGCCGTCGAATTGTCAGTCACCACCAATAGTCTTTCTCACGACTACAACAACCTTGACGATCAACTCCATACTTCTAATAAATCTACTCCATAACATTTTCATAAATTCACCTTTGGTCCGTTGCGCGCTACATAATTTGCGCAGGGTTCATGCATTCCACTTATTGTTCATGCCTTTCATACATTTACCTATATGTAGGTGCCAGGATTGAGTGTGGAGTTATCAGAAGAGGATCAAACAACCGATAACATTGAACCAGATTTTAAAAAGCTACGAACTGTTTAAAAATTATCTTTTTATGTACGATATTTTTCTAACAATTATCAATAGACATTACCTGAAATAACGTCACTGCTCACGAAACAATGGCTCCAACTCGAGGTTGAAAATAAGATCATAATGCCTTCGACCTTACCTCTGACGCTGGGTCGTGGCTAGACGGTACACTCGCAGTTGAGGTGACCGTGAGGTACTAGGTCTGAGTCGTCTTCTAAATGAGAGATTGTTTCGATCGGACATGTCTGTATGATGAAATACATCATGGAATTGCTAACCCCAAAACAACTTAGATCCTAACTCCCCGCCTAATGGGTTTTCTAACCCCCCGCCTAATGGTTTTCTAATACTAACCTTAATACTAATAAAAAGGATCGTCCAGAAGACGACTCAGACCTAGTACGGTCACCTCAACTGCGAGTGTACCATCTAGCCACGACCCTGACGCTGCTCTGTTTACATGAAATGGATTGACAGTCAAATCGGATAGAAAAACGCCATTGAAGTCAATCCGGGTACATTGAGAATCCGATCTCACGAAGCCGACAATGCATTCTTTAATCATCGCGCATACGCGTACGCGAATTAGAGAATATCACTGTTTTTCGAATCAAACCGTTTTTACATGAAGTAGACCGGAAACTTACGAGTCGACTGACTTCAGCCATCCGTTTTGATTGGGTTGAAAAATTCAATCTTTTTCTTGTAAACACAACACTTAGGAGCTGTTCATATTAGCCTGGCTAGCCCGGCCAACCGGGCCACTGACTCGTTTGATTAGGATGTTACTGCGGCTTTAAAACTCGCGTAAAATAAATGTTAAAAGAAACATTGGTTTAGTTTAGATGCAGAAGCATCCTTAAATTGATTTAAATCTTCTTTTGTGTCCCGGGAAATACGAACAGCCCCTTAATCCGCTTCTTGTAAATAGGGCCTAACTTATAACTGCGTCGGAGCACACCCATGCAATTGAATTGAAACTTTTTATCCAGAATTACGTTTCGATCGAGTTTTATTCATCAAAATAATAATCAACAGAACAGCGGCTCTGTAAGATACATGTATATATGACTTTTAGTTTTAAGAACCCTGTTGTTGAAAGACCAAATGACATATTAAACCTGTATTGAAATCTTTTCTGATTTTTCTATTTCATCATGTTCTGTGTGATTAGATTTAGTTCAAACGTCTCAGGACAAAACATTTGAATTTGAACATTTTATTGCAAAAGAAAACTGGGTCGCCACTATACTATCAAGTTTTGTGATTGGTTGATTAAAACAATAAAACGATAGAATCAACCACAAAGAAACCAATGTCCTAACCCTAACCACTTTTGTTCCATGAAGCCAATCACAAAACCTGTTCATTTTAGGTACGTATATTTACCGAGAAAACTTCAACGTAAAAGGTAAAGTATTTTATTTAACAAATAAATATTTGCTGTAATGGGAACATGAAGACGTACGTGTCTTTCCTCTAATAGATCATGGCTAACAACCAATGAGAAAGAGCATAGTAAACAGGTTATTGTATAAACTGAGATAGAAAATGAGTCTCGACCAATCAGAACCTGCGTAAGACACTTGTTATTTTATAAACTGCGATAGAAACATTAATGACGCCATGTCAACCGATACCTGAAAACACTCGGCTTCACTTGTGTTTCCATTTTCCCTGTTGAAAGGACGGCTCACGTCAGATCACGTCAAATCACGTCAGACGATTACTTTTGTCTTTTCCATGCCCCAGAAACTTCAATAAGCATTTTGAACGGTTTATCTTCAATTTTTATTGAATAAAAAATAGATTCCATTTCGCCGTTGTCTGTTCAGTTATATAGATGCACAGTTAGAGATGTTCAGTTATAGACGTGGTTACCACGTTCTGACGTCATCTGTGCATCTATAACTGAACAACGGCAAAATGGAATCTATTTGTATTAGAATCTATTTTCTTTGTTGTAAGATGCTATTTAATAAAACAAATAGAAAATGGCTTTTGTATCTGTGTACTTTGATAAAAACATGAATGACGTCATTTTAACCGGACACTCAGCTTTGCCTCGTGTTTCCACTTGGCATTTTCCCAGTTGAATTATGACGTCATTCATGTTAAGAGGCACGCAAGAAATTTTCTATTACAGACAGATAGTTTTCGGTTGGACACCAGAAGTTAGACACTTGCTATTTTATAAAACAAATAGAAAATTACTTTTGTGTTTCCATTTAACAAATATAACTAGGAGTTCTTATCAGAAGTGAAATGCTGCCTCTGGACTGACGCTGGAGCAGTGGTATGCCTGATCCTGAGATCAGGCATAGCATATAGCGGATCAAATGAATAGACTGTTGTCTGTAGAATCTACACCACATTGTAATATTAAAATAACATACGGTAATCATATGGCGCGTTTATAATGTCAAAATTCAATGTGACCATTTGAACGCCATATATCTAATTCGAACAACAATACTCGAAAGAGCAACTAGCCTCGCGAAGTTATAAATTTTCCTCATAATATTTTAAATCGAATAAACGAACGGGCAGTAGGCGTAAACTTGGACTGCTACTTGGACTTGTGTATGTAAAAGTACGGAGCACCGCAATTTGAAAGCCAACGTATGTAGCTATGTTTATATTGAAATAAAAGCTAATATATTGTGAGCAATGATAGTATTAAATGTAAACAATGTCGAACCGTGTAGCTTTGTTTCAATAGAAACTAATGTCACACCCATTTTAACTCGTGTGACTTTTGAAATACAGCAGCTACAGGCATGTAGAAGAACTTTTAAATGTAATATTAACGAATGTTTTCGAAGCGCTCCGTGGAAACCCCGCGCTTGATCATACACGAATATGACATATCACGAATATCAAGGCATGTTCGATATTGCGCTTTTTTAAAAAAACTAAGTAAGTTAGCACAATAACGTTTACGTATATATTGTAGACAGATAAATTATATTTGTTTTAAGGTATAAGAGAGCTTGTAGGGTTGATTATTTGTCAAGAAACGTTCGACGTATTTGGGTTAAATTACGATGCTGTTTTTGAAGATGGCGGCCAAATTATATCTTTGCATATATATAATAAGGTCTAATGTCTAATGCACGAGTTGTTTGACTTGTCTAATGTCTTCTAACCAACGGCAACAAACAACAGTTGGTAAGTTGCATGTTCAATGACAGAAATCCCTCACGAGGAATGAGATCATTGTTAAAAGCATTCAAGTACATGTAGTATTTTCTTGTTTGATCGACTCAGCCTTTTCCACGGCTTGATTTCCCTTCGTGATTTTCTCCTTAAATCGTCGCAACTCTAGTACTTTCTCGTCCGACATTCTCAACACTTCTTCGACGTCTTTGACCCAGTCTTGAACTTGTTGTTCAGTTTCTTCTTTGCTGAATTTCAGTTCGACAATGTCTTCCTTTAAAACGTGGCTCGCTTCGATTTTAGCTTTGATCGAAGCTTCATGTCTGGTTATCTCTTCGAGGTTTCCCTTTTCAATCACTTCGGCGCTTTTACTTACGGTAAATTTTAATGTTCGTAGCTTGTCGTCAAGCTCTTTTAACTTGGTAGATTCCATGGTTTTCTATGACTTTGGGCTCTATAAAGGCGAAGTTTTGTCGCTGCCGCTGTAGTCTAGACGTGTCACAGATTCAGTGCGTATCACCAGTTGTTTTGTTTTGAACTTCGGGTTCTTGCTCTTGTTCGAGCCACAAATCACATAAATCCCGTCGTCGGAGGTGCCACTATATGGGGAAATCTGCCTCCCTAAATCCCCAATACTTCACACAGGTTTAAAGTTTCTATTATTACAGTTTCGCTTCGCTAGTTCACAGTTTCGCTTTCTACATCATAGTCTTGCTTTCTCTCACGATGAAAAGTACATGCGTTTTTAAGATGGCCCCTGATTGGCTAACACTAATTAGATTAAATCAGGCTATCGACTTGTTATTGTAAACAAATATCAAGTTCCCGACAGGAAAGAGTTAAATATAATGTAAAGGCCATAATATTTTGTCATTTCCATGTTTAAACACAGTTACGATAAACAACGTCAAGGATTAATGAGAAGAACATCAAATCCAACGTACTACAACCATCTAGCACAACAATAATTTTCCCTACTTCTAGCTCCTTTTTGCTGTCAACACATTCAATATATTTTTTGTATCAGGTTTACCCCAAGGCGCAAAGCATTGTGTACTATTTGCGAAAGGAGCGAATAGTCGGGAAATGCTTGTGCTGGGCATAATTATCCAAGCATCTTCTTGGTACGTGTTTTAAATACAAGAGAATATTGATTTGTCTATTGTGACTACTATAGTTGAGAATCTCTTGTTGAGATTCCTATTGAACATTTGAAATTGTTTGATAACTATTGTTGAGATTGATTGATACTGTCATTGAATCATTTGTTTGATTTGAGATAGATTTGTAGACAAAGAAAGTTACTAAACTATAATCATATGTATATGTACCATTGCTTTTAAGACTGTCAAATGATGCGGAAGAAAATCAAGGCTCCTATAGTATAATGGAGCAGTATTGGCTAAATACGAGGTCCGGTGAAAAACAGTTTTCAAACCAAAAAAGTGCTGAAAAATGTACTCCGACAATAGTGAGCATAACGAGAGGGAATTTTATTATCCCCAAGACGACGTCCCAAGCACAAGTGCTGGAAATTAACGGGTGTTAGATAATAGATAGATCGTTTAATAAAATTATACATCTTGCAGTCATAGACTGAATTGCATGATCATGTACAATATTTACAGTAAAAATTTTAAAACACTTATTATTCTAAGCTATATAAAAAAATAAATCTTAAACTATTATGAATATTACACACTATAGTCGCTACAGTATTTGTGAATAAACGAGTCCTCGCACGCGGTTCTCAGGTTAGGCGTTTCGAAAAGTCTCTGTTTTCTTAAATGTCTGGTATACGAGTTAGCTATAGGTGGTAAAATGTCTGTCAATTTATGCAGTGGATCGTTGACTATACTTGAAAATAGCCTTCTGCATAACATCTCTCTCCGGGAAATGAGGGTAGATAGATTCGCGGCAATCAAGGCATTCTTGTAAGATATTAACTCAGGATAGATTATCAACATGGCACGTTTTTGAATGCGTTCTATCTCATTTCTATTTCATTACAATAGCGATATTGACATCCAAAATTTATTGATAGTCGACGACCGGAAAACACGAAGGAAACGGAATACGACCAGGTACTTTTTGTCTATAAATGAAGTACGAGAAATTCAAACCATACCTGCCAAGGTATTAAACATCCACCTCGCCAAATATTTCATTAACACTCGCAAGAAAAATGGCGAAGTTTGCGAGCCTTCGTCACATTAAAACAAAATAATGAAAAGCTGTGAGATGGGAAAAATAAATAAGTTATTTACTAAACTTTGTCGGTCCGTACTGGAAAAATATTGCCCGAGGTCTTGACTGTACGGAACGAGGCACGGACCTCCAGCTTGGTAAATGACAATGTATATATTTTCGACATATTTATACACCTGCTGAATTACTCCAAATTGTGTCAAGCCAAAAATGTTATCACAAGGTAAGAATATAACAAACTTATGCCTGTGGTTGCCTTTCTTAAAGGAAAAATAACTTTATCAAGAAATTATAAATTAATATTGAAACATGCTTTAATATTTAACGAGAAATAAATTACTATTGAAACATGCTTGTATTGCTGTTGCGATGGTTATTTTCCACGCTGACTCAATCCGTCTTTGAGTTAACGTCATCTTGAACACGGGACTAGAGATTATTCATTCTCTTCGTTTTGCATCAAGACTAAATAATTATTTTGTTTGAAGAACGTCGTCGTTGAGCGTGTCGTAAAATAATTACTTATTATGTGACCGCATCAGCAAAGCAAAACACCCAAGTCAGGAGAGCTTTATACCCGAGTCTGGTGAAATGCTCTCTTATGCAACAGAGATCTGGTGTCCTAGTGGCGGAAGACTTTCAAAGAAGGTTGAAGGTGTCCAGAGGAGAGCGACGTTATGGATTTTGAGTAAAAATCGCGGGGAATTCATGACTTATGCGGAACGTTTAACTTCACTAAATATAATCCCACCAGTGTATGATAGAGAAATGAAAGACTTAGTCTTTTATTATAAATGCACGCATTATATCACAGATCTAAACATTTTACAGTATGTCCCTATCACTGTAAGTAGGACTCGTGCAGGCTCCGCATCTCTTCTAAAAACACCATACTGTAAAACTAGCACATTCCAAGGGTCGTATTTCATCAAAAAAGTAAAACTGTGGAATTACGTACTTAAGTCTGCTCCTCCTAACTCCTTTCATACCATCTCCATGTTTAAATCGTACCTACTAATCCTGACATGTTCAGTTCACACTCAATAACTACATTTTGAGTATTTTGTGTAAGTTTTTTTCCTTCTTTTTCTCCCTTTCTTTCCCTCCGTTGTAAATCATTCCTTTCATCTTACTGGTGAGCACCTTGCATGGGACTTTGTCCCGTTTGTGCTTTGCCAATTTTTGGCATACATTAGATTTATGTATCCTCTGTACATACATACATGTTTGTATTAATAGTGTATGCAATTATTAGTTAATTTAATGCCAAAAATAAAGTTATTAAAAAAAAGCAAGATATATGTCTTAAATAGCACACAAGTATATACTGTTTATACCAACATTCTTATTTAAACGATTTAAAACTGCTTATCTATCTCGACGTTTAAATCTAAACTACATAGTTATTTCCTGCAATAAACTTCCATCTTTTACACACCGCCGTGATAGCTATATTTTCACTTTTCTATGTAATTTTATTTGTCATTCCTGTTGGGGACGGTTGTAAATTGGGACTTCGTTCTGTTACCGTCTTCTGTCACACATTTTTTGTAATTTCGTATTAGCGTAATATTATATTGTATATTCTATGTATGTGACAAATAAACAAATTCAAATAAGAATTGACATTTAAGAAATAGAAAGCATTTTCCGTGTTTCCATCGAGTTATAGAAACACGAGTGGAAGTTTGGGAGAACGAGAAATTGTAGTGGGAACAGGAGCCCGCAAGGGGAGTGTTTCCACGCTATTTCGAGTTCTCCCAAACTTTCACGATCCTTTAGTGAATTTTATTCTTTTTTATTTTCAAGTTTTTATTGTCTGCTTTTACAATAGAGCAAAGTAACTAAGCACTGAGAGATCTCAAAACAGAGATATCGAACTTTGTCAATCGTTATACATTACAGTACATTTATAGCCCGTAACCGTCCTTACCAATACCGGTATATACAACAGCCATGGCAGGGGTAGTTGTTTTGCTACAAGTTTTATTTTTATTAGCTATTAATCTTGATAAAAGGACTGTTTTTATCACACTTTAAATAGTATATCAATCATGATATAAATCTACCGTTACATACACTATACTTAATCTCTTCGAGATTGTGTTAAGTATTTACTTTAATAGCATTTCTAGAACTGCACACTGACATGACTTGAATATTGGATGGATCAACCATTAAAGCACACAATAGAGTTTTCATACAGATGGCGGCAGCACGGAAACGAGGCTCGTGGGTCAAAACAAAATCAAATAGTATTCCCTGAGTTTGCATTGTTCCACAAGTGGTCACAAGCCTCGTAATTCCGTTCTGGCCGCCATAGAAAGAAATAAACTTCGGTATGGCCGAGTATACACTACTATTAAAATCCCCAGCAACTTTATTTTTCTTAAGATTCAGCAGCTTTTATGGCTTTCTTGTGCTTTACTCCCGAGAGTTTGGTCGTTGTATTGGAACACTCTCGATCTGCCTTTGTAATCTTTGAGAAGTCCAATTTTTCCAACTGTGGTATTTTGCAAATAATGTAATCTCGATAACCCTTTATGTCTTCTATTGGGTTACCATGAAGAGTGAGCGATCTCAGGTTTCTGAGAGCAACAAGTTTATCAATCTCAGATAGTTTTTCAATGCAGTTCCCATGAATGTTAAGAACTTTGATTTCAGGATATTGCAGGATAACCTATTAAAAAGAACAATTGATTTTAAAGTGCCCTGTGATCAAATTTTTGGTATCCCGAATTTTTACATATTTGTAAAGAACATGGTGTTCTTACTTAACTTGCCAAATTTCAAGCAATTGCGAGCATGGGAAGTCGCCTTTTCAGACTGTTTTATACGGCCGCGATTACTCTAACATGTTCCGAACGTTTAGGTTGGGTCGTGGCTAGATGGTAGGTCTGAGTCGTCTTCTGGACGATCTTTTTTAGCATCCGCGAGAGGTTGGACGAAATGAGATATTGTTACGATTGCCTGTATGATGAAATACATAATGGGAACTGCTAACCCCAAATACTAATAAAAGGATCGTCCAGAAGACGACTCAGACCTAGTACCTCACGGTCACCTCAACTGCGAGTATACCATCTAGCCACGACCTTTAGGTTGCGATTAGAGGAAATGACGTCAAAGACTCAACACGTGGTTAGTTGTGTATGAATATAAAGCTACTTGGGGAAACCTTTCTATTGTAACTTGTCGTATAATTTCCATAAAGCTTTGTCACGTGTTGAGTCTCTGACGTCACAATCACATACTCTGCTGTGGAATCGCGGTTCGTCTGGAACAAGTTTTGAGCAATGGCGGACAAAATTTGGGCGACTTTGGAAGTTAAATTTCTTGTGATAGAATGTTTGTTGCGAACATTTATTAACTTAAAATGATGTTCTGTAACAAAAAATGCCAGGAAACGTAATGTGATATTTCGTCACAGGAGCACTTTAATATTAGGAGTAATAAAATCTTATATAAGTAAGCTTATATAAGAACAACAAAAATGGGAAGACTACAATAAGCTTATGGTCCAACCATTTCAAAATGGTTGGACGTTGCCAACGTCCAACCATATTGCTGTGGTATGTCGCCAAAGAGAGAAGGTAAAAGATGAAAATCTGAAGCGGGGAAACGTGCGACTCGTCACAGAAGAAACAGATGGTCCAATCTTCAAGATAGAAGAAGTTTCAACAGCGAAATACCCGGACAAATGACTACTGACGTTTTTAAATGCAAGCTGACGTTTTTAAACGAAACCGAAGTCCGTGCAATGTAATAGTTACATAGATCTGGCTGTCATCAAGCAAACAGGAGATCCTCCGTTGAAGAAGGGCAAGGTCAAACTATGATTGTTGATCCATGACAACGAAACATCGTGGTATGGCTACAAGTACACAGAAACGGTGTAACAGACGAACTAACATTCCAAATTGTAGAGAAAACAAACAAGCCACTATTATCTGCCGAAACCTATGAGGAATTGGGTTTGGTGAAAGTCACTGTTGGGGATGCAATACTAGTGAATAGCGTGGTGGGAGAAACAGCGAAGTATTGAATTCCACTCACGAAGGAGAAAATTGTGAGGGAATACAAGGATGTCTTCGAAGGCCTTGGGCATATTGGAGGACGCACGAAGATGAATAAATGTGGCACCAAAGAAAGAACTCAAAGAGAAGATTGCGGAGGAGACGGCATAATGCAGAAACTGAGAGAACCAAATAGGTGGATCAGCAGCATAGTCGTTGTCTCGAAACCAAACAAGATTAGGATCTGTCTCGATCCCCGACATCTACATAAAGCGATACTGAGGCCCAAGTATCAATGCCAACTAGAAGAAATTCTACAAAATCTACAAAAGCAAAGGTCTTCACCATCCCAGATGCGAAAGATGGAGATCAGATGAAGCAAGCAGTAAGAAAATAACTTTGTGGACTCCATTTGGTAGGTATAGATACTTCCGAATGCCATTTGGTATAAATTTGGCACCGGAAGGGTTCGAATGCAGGCTGCACGAAAAGGTCGCCGGTTTGGAAGGTGTAGAAATCCTGAGAGATGACTTGCTGGTGGTGGGACATGGGGATACCCAACGATAAAAATCTGAGAAGTAAGAAGATGAACTTTGGAAGAAACAGCAAGTCGTGTTCATGGGCCACGCGATCATGAGTAAAGATGAACTCAAGTCAAATCCAGACAAGATCAAGGCAATGAATAAAATGCCCAAGTCAAGGACTCTTAGAAAGAGACTCTTAGTCTACTTGGTTTTATCAACTACCTGTCGAGATATCTTCCGACACTGTCCGAGGTAGTCCAGCCTTTGAGAAACCTGACCTATAAGAGAGCGCCCACTTAATTTGGTCCACGCAGCATGACAAAGCCTTCGAAGCTGTAAAGAGGCTAGTGGTCAGTCATCCGGTCCTCACATTTTATGACATCAATGATGAAGTCACAATGCAATGCGATGCCGGCGAACATGGTCTTGGCCAACCAATTGCTTTCGCGTCGCGAACATTGTCCACAGCTGAGCAGAAATACGCGCAGATTGCGAAACAGTGTTTGGCAATTGTATTTGGTTGCCAAACGTTTTCGCAGTATATATCCAGGAGAGAGAAAGCTGAACAGAAAGCTGCAGAGCAAGATCCGGTCATGCAGACCCCAAAGACCACCATTTTAATGGGATGGCCAGAGCAGAGAGAAGAGGTCTCAGCACTAGAGGTCTCAGTACTCTGTTTAAAAGTCAGCGAATTATCATCCCTAAAGCCATGCGAGCTGAAATAACCACCAGAACCCATCCATCTCCTCAAGGAATCGCAGCGCGCATCCGGAAAGCGAGATATCTAGTCTTTTTTACCTCTATGAGTAAAGACATCCAGGAAGCTATCGAGAAATGCGAGGTATGGCTGAGTATCAAGTAAAGAACGTGCAACAGTCACATGACGTACCGAGTTTACACGTGAGCATGATACCTAAACAGTCATTTAAAACAGAAAGCAAAAAGTAGCTCTACCCAGTGCTATGTCCCTGTTAATATCAAATAAGAGCAATTTAAAAAACATTCATATATTTTAAGTAAGATAAAGAGCTGGCAATATCAGAAAATATCCTATTGTAGTGTAGTGTAAAGTTAACTTACTTTATCGATAGATGGTAGGTAGTTAAATGATAGATCAAGCCAAGAAAGTTGACTGGGGCTTTCAAGTAGTGCTTCAATGGTTGGTTCAAAGCCAGTAAAATGCGATAAGGAATTGTTATTCAAACGTAAAGCATTGGTTTTGTACTTCTGGCTTGAATGTTGTCTCTGAAAAGATACATGACTATATATTAATACAGTTGAATAAGTCTCAAATATCAAATAAGTAATAGGGAGGTGGAGGTCAGGATGTCAGCCCTATATATTGCTGCTTATAACCACTGACCTCTTTATGTAACTGGACTGCGGGATCTCCCCAAAAAGTGTCGTAAAAAGGATGACGTCAGCTGGATTCGTTTGCCATTAAATTGTAGCGGTGTTTTGATAATCGATGGCCAAGAAGCGTCACAGTTCAGTTATGATTTTTCGCAACCAACCAACCCATAGTGATTGCGTAAACTTATAGATTAACGTGACATAACGTTTGTGGAATTTTTTTTCTGTAGCGAATTTTCTCAAAATCCTTTGCGAGGAAAAAGTAAAACTGAACTATGACAAAGTAAAACTGAACTGTGACAAAGTAAAACTGAACTGTGAAAAATTACAACTGAACTGTGAAAAAGTAAAACTGAACTGTGAAAAATTACAACTGAACTGTGAAAAAGTAAAACTGAACTGTGAAAAAGTAAAACTGAACTGTGACAAAGTAAAACTGAACTGTGAAAAAGTAAAACTGAACTGTGACAAAGTAAAACTGAACTGTGAAAAAGTAAAACTGAACTGTGAAAAAGTAAAACTGAACTGTGACAAAGTAAAACTGAACTGTGAAAAAGTAAAACTGAACTGTGACAAAGTAAAACTGAACTGTGAAAAATTACAACTGAACTGTGAAAAAGTAAAACTGAACTGTGAAAAAGTAAAACTGAACTGTGACAAAGTAAAACTGAACTGTGAAAAAGTAAAACTGAACTGTGAAAAAGTAAAACTGAACTGTGAAAAATTACAACTGAACTGTGACAAAGTAAAACTGAACTGTGAAAAAGTAAAACTGAACTGTGAAAAAGTAAAACTGAACTGTGACAAAGTACAACTGAACTGTGACAAAGTAAAACTGAACTGTGAAAAAGTAAAACTGAACTGTGAAAAAGTAAAACTGAACTGTGACAAAGTAAAACTGAACTGTGACAAAGTAAAACTGAACTGTGAAAAAGTAAAACTGAACTGTGAAAAATTACAACTGAACTGTGACAAAGTAAAACTGAACTGTGAAAAAGTACAACTGAACTGTGACAAAGTAAAACTGAACTGTGAAAAAGTAAAACTGAACTGTGAAAAAGTAAAACTGAACTGTGACAAAGTAAAACTGAACTGTGACAAAGTAAAACTGAACTGTGAAAAAGTAAAACTGAACTGTGAAAAATTACAACTGAACTGTGACAAAGTAAAACTGAACTGTGAAAAAGTAAAACTGAACTGTGAAAAAGTAAAACTGAACTGTGACAAAGTACAACTGAACTGTGACAAAGTAAAACTGAACTGTGACAAAGTAAAACTGAACTGTGACAAAGTAAAACTGAACTGTGAAAAAGTAAAACTGAACTGTGAAAAATTACAACTGAACTGTGACAAAAGTAAAACTGAACTGTGAAAAATTACAACTGAACTGTGAAAAAGTAAAACTGAACTGTGAAAAAGTAAAACTGAACTGTGACAAAGTAAAACTGAACTGTGAAAAATTACAACTGAACTGTGAAAAAGTAAAACTGAACTGTGAAAAAGTAAAACTGAACTGTGACAAAGTAAAACTGAACTGTGAAAAAGTAAAACTGAACTGTGACAAAGTAAAACTGAACTGTGAAAAAGTAAAACTGAACTGTGAAAAAGTAAAACTGAACTGTGACAAAGTAAAACTGAACTGTGAAAAAGTAAAACTGAACTGTGACAAAGTAAAACTGAACTGTGAAAAATTACAACTGAACTGTGAAAAAGTAAAACTGAACTGTGAAAAATTACAACTGAACTGTGACAAAGTAAAACTGAACTGTGAAAAAGTAAAACTGAACTGTGAAAAAGTAAAACTGAACTGTGACAAAGTACAACTGAACTGTGACAAAGTAAAACTGAACTGTGACAAAGTAAAACTGAACTGTGACAAAGTAAAACTGAACTGTGAAAAAGTAAAACTGAACTGTGAAAAATTACAACTGAACTGTGACAAAGTAAAACTGAACTGTGACAAAGTACAACTGAACTGTGAAAAAGTAAAACTGAACTGTGAAAAAGTAAAACTGAACTGTGACAAAGTAAAACTGAACTGTGAAAAATTACAACTGAACTGTGAAAAAGTAAAACTGAACTGTGAAAAAGTAAAACTGAACTGTGACAAAGTAAAACTGAACTGTGAAAAAGTAAAACTGAACTGTGAAAAATTACAACTGAACTGTGACAAAGTAAAACTGAACTGTGACAAAGTAAAACTGAACTGTGACAAAGTAAAACTGAACTGTGAAAAAGTAAAACTGAACTGTGACAAAGTAAAACTGAACTGTGAAAAATTACAACTGAACTGTAAAAATCACAACTGAACTGTGAAAAATTACAACTGAACTGTGAAAAATTACAACTGAACTGTAAAAATCACATCTGAACTGTGACAAAGTAAAACTGAACTGTGAAAAATTACAACTGAACTGTGAAAAATTACAACTGAACTGTGAAAAAGTAAAACTGAACTGTGACAAAGTAAAACTGAACTGTGAAAAATTACAACTGAACTGTAAAAATTACAACTGAACTGTGAAAAATTACAACTGAACTGTAAAAATCACATCTGAACTGTGACAAAGTAAAACTGAACTGTGAAAAATGTGAAAAAGTAAAACTTCAGTTTTTCTATGAAAAATTACAACTGAAATGTGAATAATTAAAACTGAACTATGAAAAATCATAACTGAATTGTGAAAATCACATCTGAACTGTGACCCTTCTGGGCCATCGTAAGATAATTGTAGTTGCCTATTCATATATAAGTCTGAGTGTTGACAATTAGGCATTTTGGAACGTTTTCTGCTCATAAGAAACATATGTTACAATTTTTTTTTTTAATATCGAGTTTCGTATTTGAGGAGGGAAAATGTCGTACTGTGTTTTAGTGTATGAACATGAGAAAAGGTACTCCAGCTGATGCCATCCTTTTTACAATACTTTTGTGAGTCATTGGTAATGGGACCTTGCAGTGCAGTTATATAAAGAGGTCAGTACTTCTAAACATACAGCTTGGGCCTGCCTCGCTGACTTTTGGAAGCTTGGGGTATACTGTCAGGTATTTACACATTTTCCATTTCTTTTTGCTATTTCTGGAGTTCAACCATTAGTATAAAATGGTAGATGAATGACTTGCAGTGTGCACTATGTTAGATAAATGGGAACTCATGAGTAATTTTTCCATAATTTGGGGATTCTGGTACATACTTTTATATCTGAAACCAAATGATTAGAGCTGTTGAAATGGCGGGCTACAGGTTTGTCAACATCATTGTTTCTCACGGAACGAAGATGTTCAGCAAACCTGTCTGAAAGGCATCGTCCAGTTTCACCGATGTAGAGTTTGGGGCATTTATCGCAAGAAATGCAATAAATAATGTTGGTGGACGTGCGTGAAAAAGTATGACGGATTGTGCATGTGATGTGTACGGATTACTGTACTGGGATTGAGGAAAGGGCAAGTGTTCCCGCTTGATGCCTAGGTGTTTTGTTTAAGGGCACTATGTACTAAGGAATCACGGATGTTTTTTTACGGCGAAAAGGGTTATCGGTGAAAATGATTTTGTAAAATGTGAAAATTCCGATTGATAATATCTTTAACTTTAAAATTGAAAGGATGAAATGTTAGAACTAGTGGAATTTTGTTGTTCGAAACTTGTTCTAAAGGTGGTTCAAGCTATAGGGTGTCTAAACGGGGGACGAGAAAAACGTTCTGAACGGCGAGGTCTAGAAGGTTGTTAGGGTATAACCACGTCTTCATTAAGTTACGTCTTATTAACCACGTTAAACAAAAATATATGTATATATAATTTCATTGTTTTGGCTTCGAAATCTTGGTCGTCGTTACATAAGCGGCGAAGACGCAACAATTGAGAGTAAGGGATGGATTGCTTAGTGTGGTTGGAATGAGAGGAAGAAAATAGAAGATAACTATGGGAGTCAGTAGGCTTGTACGAGACAGACATTTTCAGCGAATCACATTCAGCATCAAACGAAAAAAGGGTAAGCATTAGTTCTGCTAAGCGAAGTAACGGAGTGCGCTGATCAAAGAAAAACTTCAGTGGTTCAACGATGGGATCGAATGACGGTGTATAAGGACTTGACGTCCATGGTGAAAATAAATTTTTCGGAACTATACCGAAACGTAACTGGTGTAAGGCATATTTAATAGTCTTTGATATAAGAAGACAACTTATTAACCAAAGGAGACATAACGTTGTGTCGTTGTCTAGAAAATTGGAAATGAGCTCTGTGGGGCAACTACAAGCGGAAACAATCGGCCTGCCAGGATTGTTAGGTTTCAATGAATTTTAGGTAGGAAATATATTACATTAAGTAGAAAATTTTAGGTAGGAAGTATATGGCGTTCTGGGGTTGTTAATATAAGGTTAGATGCAGAGGCAGACAATTCGCTGGCTTCAATGAAATTCTTGATGGTAGTTTTGACGGATTTTTGGTGAGATTGATTGGGATTGGAATTCAACTTAGTATAAAAGTTGGTGTCACTGAGTTTGCGAAGAGCCTCTTGTCAATACAAGTCTGCTCTCCAAACAACAACAGCGCCACATTTGTCCGCAGGTTTTATGTCATTGTAGCAACATTTTCATCCTAGATCTGTGTAATGTTACTACTTGGGCCACAAATGTCACATGTTATTACCGGTACCTTAATTATGACACGTCACGCAGATACAATGGAAGGTGAATATACAGTAACAGTCCAAATATGCAACTCCCATGGGAATTATGTAATCAAATAAACAACATTTTTAAAGACAACACAACATTTTTATATAAAACTTTTAATAGTAAAATTGTAAAATATATAGATAACTGAACAAGTCACTGAACCTACATGTACTACAGTATCTTGTGTGGTAATATTATTTCAAAAGGTTTTGTTATGATTATTCTAATTACATCTCCATATTAAGATTTTTAGCTTTCAGGTAATCTTGCATCTTTTATATTCATCTTATCAGGCCCACAAAGTGGGTAGATGACAAGGGTCTATTCCTCATGGGGGCCTCACAAACATTGTATGGGAAAATCAATGAAATACTGTCCTATGGAGCTATACAATTACTGTGGCTTCTCAGTTGGCAACCTGTGGATAACTGCATCATGGCAGATTAATGTAAAAGGTACGTGATTATACTATTATTACACCAGAAATGTTTTTATCCCTGAACTATAAGAAGAGATGGCAAGGGGAAATCTCTGCATAAGCAGGGAAAACTGCATTAATTAAATGGAAATGATGCTAAACCATCCATGGCTCCTTTTCTGGCTAAATTGTTTCTGTTTTCTACCCACAAATCCACTAAGTGACTGTTGATGCGTTAATATAGCCATTACTAGCCATGGTCATAGTTCTCTTTCATTTCAACTTATTTAATGTTACTGCACATTAAATTTGTCAATATCATTGGACAAGGTGTATAACCTATACACAAACTGTCCTAAGGCTAAACTTTGTCCAAGTCTGACTCGGCAAAGTTTTGTGGGAGCACGCTGTACTTCTTAGTGTGAGTGCATGGATGAGTCTGCAATGCAGGCTTTTAGCCAGGCGGCCATCCTAGACAGCCACTTTTGAAAATCAGATTTTTGGACGGCCACTTTTCGTATGGACGGCCATGGACGACCAAGGCAAAATATTTTCCTCAAACAACTACTTACAAGTTTTCCCCTTTCTAATGTTTCTTGATTTCTGTTAGCTGCTGTTTATTTTAGCTATTGTGTAGGTTTCGTTACTAATTTTCGTCAAGAACATGCAGACATGACGATTGATTACTAGATTGATTTAACGTGTATAATAATGCTGTAACATGAACTAGCAAAAACGTTGTTTAATAGAACTACTCACTTGCTCACAACCACCAAATTTTTTCGTGGCCACGCCCAACAAAATTTTTGCAAGGCAAGTGGGAGAGGCAATATCTCCCGCCCGTCCTAGAGCAAGTGCACACTGCACATGAGCAAGGAATGATCCACAAGCTTCATTATTTACATTCATTTTCTTTATTTATTTGGAATAATAATTAAAATAAACATGTTGAACAGATATTTAAAGCTTATTTACAAGCTTATATAACCATCCAATAGCGAATGCAAACTCAACAAATAATTACGCTAAAATATTACATCAAAACACGTGCAATCTCTTTGCAGTACTAGAAATATAGGAAATGACCTGTTGCGTCTAATCAATTTAATAATGCGTTCTGATAAAAATTTATTCTGTTTTCTCCAAAACAAAATATAAAAATGATTTAAAAGAATGAAGAACGATTATAATGCATTACTTTGATAACAAACCTAAATTGATGTAAAATGGTTCACGAGTCAAAAGTGATGTTGCCAGAATAGTTGGCAGAAATTTAGCGCGGGAACGAATATCGTCAATTGTGACATATGTTAATATCAGCGTGAAATCGCACATATTAAAAATCTGAACATCAAATTCGCCTAACCAAAGAAAATCTGTTTGTTCGTTAAAAAAAATTATTTGTAAATATAACATGGATAGCAAAATAGCGCATCGTAAACCAATTTTGGTTTGCCCAGAATTCGTTATTAGTGATATACAACATTGCTACAATCACAGAAAATAATACATACCAGTAGACTTCGCAAACTAGGTCGAGGTTCTTCGTCAAGAAGATCTGCAATCATATGTGTTTTATAACATAGTTTTTTCAAGTTTTAAGAAGCAATAATAGACATTATGATCATGAGATGCTCACGTAATATACATTTTATAGTTATTTAATGTACCCTGGCCTTGTTAATAATATTAAACAACAACATTTTTCTATTTCACTTTGTAAACAAGCTTGAATTGTGCGAGTAATGTGTGTTAAACGTTTCGCTAGTTGGTAAGATGTGTAACGTTTACCCAGTTTACACAATAGTTTATATAATTGGTTCCTCTAAACAGTTTTAATAAAGTCCTGATTATCATTAAATGACGGACTATTGGGACTCTAGACTATATATTTCACTTTCACTTTCACCATTACCTGGGAACGTCGCCACGGAACGAAAAGAATAATCCAGCGGCGGAGCAGCATCGTTCATTGAATCGATAGCATGCGACGTAGAAGTCATCTTGCTTCTAGACATACTAAATATTTCTTGTTCTAAAGATATACATACTCAGTGGTAAGATTGTTGTCTTCTTCTGTCTCAGACTTGCACAGTGTCCACAATTTATTCAACTTCACCAACTGTTACCATGCCAACGGACAGTGGCTACCAAGCAAGATGGCGGCCAACGCAGCGCAGTCTATCACTCGAGGTAAGTTGTGATGTTTGCCGTTTCAGTCTTATAAGAGTTCAATTACAAACATATTGGAACTGAAAATACAATATATATTTCTTTCACGCAGTGTATTATATTAGTTTGATGTATTTCTAGCAGTTCGTAAATTTAGATTTTAGAAGAATTTATTGCAGATAATCTGCAAACTATTAAAAGGCAAAGGTATAAAGGAAAGAAAGGGATCAAACTGTTAACTGGTAATAATGAAATTCAGCAGTCTTAAGCAAGCAAAAGAATGAAGTGAAAAATAAAGCAATAATCGTTGCTGTATTTTTTATTGCTCCCAGTATAAAAGTTAGACAAAGAAAGAGAAAACAAAAGCAGTTTAAGCGATATATCAACACGAGGGATGATATATCTCTAAACCATTGTTTCTATATTAACTATGCTTAAACACCAAGGTCTAATTTACATAACTGCCTTACCTATATCACCATTGGTGAGATATTCTGAAAATAATTTAATAATTTTTTATTTTTTGTAGGCCAGAGCAGTTTAATTTGAATATTTTTATTTGATTTGCCACATGTACAGTAACTTTAAGGTTATGGGTACGTAGAGTAACAACGAAGCACACATTTAAAAACAGACAGTGTCATAGTGATACAAAAGAATAACAAAAACAAAGAGAAAGAAGTACATGTGGCAGGGATATACTGCAACAGCGTAGGGAAGTCTGAATAATCTGGCTGAATAATCTGGCTGAATAATCTGGCTGAATAATCTGTGGATTTATAGTTTGATAACTAGTTATCAACCACATGAATAATTTCATGAACCTTATGAATAATTTCAATTCAATAGATTTATCAACCTTGTATTCCCATGGAAATATTCAAAACTGCCTCCAACTTTACGACTGTTGGATTCTCGTGCATGTTATTTGAAATAACGACCTGTCGAGAACAAAGGAAACCGGAGCGTACCAGACTTATTAGTAACTTGCTAAAATTTTGATTCCACATGGTAATAACAAATTACAAGCATGTTTCAATATTAATTTATTTCTCATCTCAGCTTGATAAATTTATTATTCCTTTAAGAAAGCAAATAGTATATATACTTATCTTGTGATAACATTTTTGGGATGATACAATTTGGCATAATTTGGTTGAAAATATATAATGGTGTAACATACATGCATGTACATAATACAGTACACTGATATTCCATTATGGAGCTAATTGTTTAACCATTTACTCAGACAGATTTCTTCTACACCTACATGTACAGTATATGTGAAGACTGGGTCTACAGTATTGTACACCTCCCCGATCACCACAGACCTGGCAGCCACAGAGCCACTATCTTAAGGCATGTTAACATAATCCAAATCACATCAAATTATATGAATTACCTCCCAACCTTCAAAATCAAATGGTTGAATTGTTGCTTTATTGTAACAATAAGTATGTGTGTGACATATCTATTCTCTGATAAAGTGGCCTAGCTCAAAATTTTAGTTTTATTTTGACAGTCAACAACCCTCCCCTCACCCACTTTTTTTCTGATATTAATTTTCTTAAATTGGGTTGTAAAATAAAATTGAAATAGTACGAAATTCAACATCTTTTTCTGCACCCCCAATCTTCGCCACTTAAAATTGCCCCTCTGCACTCTAAAAAGTGCTCCGTGACCCCTGAGTATTTGATAAAATGGTACACACTTACACACCACTGATATCATTGTTGAACTTATCTAAGATTGTGAAACCAACATGTTTTTTTAAAAAAAATTTGACTTATTATGCCATTTTGTCTCTTATTATCCCATTACATTTATGAATTTCGAGCTGAGCTCTTATCTTTATCAGCGCTCAAAATAACTTTCCCAAAGTTCCTAAAGTGATCGCCAGTCATGATTTTCCGCCGATCAAATGAAAATCTGGCCGATCGGGGACATTACGACTTACGCTATGACTGTCACTACTAAAACAGAAACGTTTGTGGTCAGCTGTTCGGATTGGAGATTGTGCAAGTACTTCATGCAAA
Source organism: Chrysogorgia sp. JL179-B06 (assembly GCA_035772405.1). Lineage (NCBI taxonomy): Eukaryota > Metazoa > Cnidaria > Anthozoa > Scleralcyonacea > Chrysogorgiidae > Chrysogorgia > Chrysogorgia sp. JL179-B06. Next base: position 3,942,065 of record JAYKKM010000196.1, read on the forward strand.
TTTATTTATAGTTAATGATGTCAGTGAGAAAAGTACTTGTGCCGTTTCCTGTCTTAGCTTAGGCTAAACTTGCTTTTCGCATGTCTCTGACTGTGTTTTATTTGTCTTTTAACTGTACGCGTGTGCATCTTTTTGAATGGTCCAATATATTTCTTGCCGATCAAAATGATCGCCAACCCTGCTTTTCCGCCGATCATAAACAATTTCTGCCGATCATTGATCGGCGCTTATTTCGAGCCCTGCTTTATATAATATTATGATAAATTACGGTACTGTCATGACAACAAACTGTTACAATATAATTCTGATTTCAGTCAAAATTAGTATACTAGGTAATCGCATGGGGCTGAGGAAAATGAAGGTTTAATTTCATGCGTGTTTTCAAAGTTTTACAAAATTGTGAAACTTTGAAAACGCAAGTGAAATTAAACTTTAATTTTACGAGGAACCATGTGATTACCTGTTAATCAGTGACTATACATAAGTCAGCTACGCACGTGAACAACATGATGAAGCCAGCCAAATGTCAAAGCCAAGCATTAAAAAAAACTATACAATCCACTGAAAGTAAACTGTTATGGTACATTACAACAATTTTATTGAGTCAAAAATCTACTTAAGAGAACACCCTGAACTTGGATTTACAAGTAAAACAACATAACTTAATTATTTCCGGCTGGCGTCTCCCAGTCAGGTAGAAGTAATTTTGCCCTGAATTTAGGAAAAATGTCCTCCACATTAGCCAATCATATTCGAGTAATTTGCCCTCTATATGATTATGACTCTAAATCCCGGCAGCATTGAGCATACACTGAAACAAGTTTCCAAAACACGTTTCCAAAAATTTAAGAAACTTGTTTTGCAAAATAGAACAGTGTTCTATAATCAGGGAAACTTTGTTTATGAAACGTTTTTGAAACTTTTCAACATATACAGGAAACTTTAGTTTCAGAAACTTTGTTTTTGGAAGCATTATCTAGTTTATGCTGGGCTTAAAGGCTTGTAATGCAGTGCTCTCAAATTATTCTAACAAAACCTGCAGTGGTTTTTAACAAACATTCTCTTGATTTTAAATTACAATAATTGGTTATTGATCATATGACTGTGATGAAATTATGCATACAAGATGGTATGTCTGATATGGCACAAATAAACATCAGAACTTCGAAAGAATGGGGGCTGTTATCCTTACTCCCAGACTAGAGAATGTTTCAAAAAAAAAATAGTTACTGTAACAAAAGTTTCTTGTATATGTCGAAAAGTTTCCAAAACTTTGTTTCATAAACAAAGTTTCCCTGACTATAGAACACTGTTCTACTTTGCAAAATTTTTAGGAAACTGTCCTTGTGAAAACCAACACTATTTTTTCCCTATTTTTGCAACCCTATTTTGTTAATGGTAATATTATTTTAAACCTACCACAATATTATTTTTTACCTATTACTTTGCTATTTTAAATAGGTTTTTTGATACAAAAATACGCTATTTTAAAGTTATTTTATTCTTTCAGAAACTTGTTAGTTCAGTGTATACTTGGCTTAAGAGATATGTAACAAAACTCCTGTAACATCTTGACTGTGTAGTTGCAGGCTTTTTCGAAGTGACTGATAAAAATCGTATTTCAACACATGTAAAACACGATATTTTTGTACGTGTGAAGATATCGTTTCAGCGATCCAATGATTATCTTTTTTTGTTGTAAAAATTGATTCTTGTTTATGAAACAAACAGAATAATATACATGGATACTTGGAAATACGAATTTATTTCTCGTGTTAAACAGGATATCTCACTCGTTCGCTTCGCTCGCTTTTCGCTCACTCGTGAGATATCCTGTTCAACACTCGAAATAAATTCCATATTTCCGCACATCCATGTATTATTCTCTGTATACATTGCTGTACAGTCACGTTAAAACAGAATAAAATATTAAATAATCAAGTCTTATAAAATCCGAACTTTTATTGGATTTTTTATGTACATTTGTTTTATTTGCAGGGAGAGCTGTTGTCGATGTATCCTTTGTTTTTGTTGTTGATCTTGAAAGTAATACACTGTCCTTTGGAGGTGTTTTGTTGAATGATTGTATATACAGGCGAAAGAGATGTGTTCAGGAACAAGTTAGGTTTAAAGACTGGTGAACGAAAATACAGACCAAATTGGTTAAAACAACCAATTTGCTTCGGTTGTCTCAGACTCATCAATTGACCATTTTTTATGGGTTGAAACAGCCAAATTTGAGTCTGAGACAATCTATCAAACTGGTTGTTTCAACCAATCTGTTTTTAGAGTGTATGCATCATGTAAATCAGGCGCACTCGATTCCATACAGATCTGACCCAAAACTGATTGGGATTGCATTACATGGAACCCTAGAGATTCTATCCTATATGGGTGTGCTATCCATACCAGTTCTAGATCACTATCTGAGTCTGGTCCCAGTTTGAACCTATTTTAACTGGTAGTAGACTTATATCCCAAAACACAGATTCTGTATGACAAAACATGAAATAACTAGGCTTAGAAATTATGAAAATTGCTCAGTATATGTTAGACATTGCAGCAGATGTTTATTTTTTCATTATTTTTACACATACACCTTGTGTAAACACAATTATCTTTGGCTCTTGTCTACTGATCTTGTGTAATCACCCAGGTGTTTGAAACTTGGCGAAAGTGTTTATAACCTATCATCCTTTATTAATTTATATCATGCACTCGGACAACATCATAGTCAATCGAGATATGGTCTGGAAACTCAGCTAAAGTCTTTGTTCTATCTTTTTGTTTGTCTTTATGCAATTTTGTGCACGGTGCACGGTCACTGAACCTATTGTATTTTAGTATAATGAAGCAATCATCCAATAGAATCGTTTGGGTTTAATCGCTCAACCGTGTTGTTTAAATATTAATAAATCTAAAACAAAGGATGTGCACGGTGTAAGGTACGGTTCAACATCAAAACGTAGCTCATTATAGTCGCTTTGAAGTTTGCCGAGTTTCCAGACCATATCTCGATTGACTATAGACAACATTAAGAGATTTTCTTTAATACTTCCCGTAGTTGTCTTCATTACCGCTGCAGGTTCTCCTACATTTGAATGTGTGGTATTTTATTGTATTTTGGGTTGCAGAACTTCTCTTATATGTTTATAAAGGTACTGTTATGTATATTTTTTATGATAAAGTTGGGCAATGTAAACGTATTATTAATCTTACAATGAAAGTGACGATGTTTCAAAATGTCATCACTTTTATTGTAAGATTAATAAAACATTTTTAGCGTGCAACCATGAAAACACTAAAGTGCCTATGAAACGAAAATTTTTATTTGATATTTTTAAAGGAGAAATATTCAAAATTAAGAATCTGTATTAAAATGTAATTCAAGTAAAAATAATCCATTGGAAAATCCCTTTTCCACTTAAGGCGCTGTTACACTATGCAATTTTTCATGCAACTTGTCTCGCAATACTGATCTAGAGGCATGTTAAGTAAAAATGTAAATGCAAGCATTGGCCCACGTTGCACTCTGCTTTTTCTTACTCAACATTCCTCTAGATCAGTGTTGCGAGACTCTCTCCTCCGCAGAGGCTTAGTTATATATTTTATTAGAAAAAGCGTAGCGGGAGAAAAATCGGAGGCGCGCAGGGATTGACGGAATGAATTTCTCGTTTCCCGTCTTCCCGTCGTCCACCACGCGCCTCCGATTTTTCTCGATCCACTCCCCGCGCGCTTCCCCATTTTCCCCGCACGCCTTCCTCTAATAAAAATAAGCCTCTGCGGTACCACTTTGAAAAAAATGGATAACCTTTCAGGAGAGAGGTTGCGCGAAAAGTTGCATGAAAAATTGCAGTGTAACAGCGCCTTTACTCTTCACCTTGATTTATGCGACAATTTATAAGGAGCCTGAGACGAGTAGTGACGAAAATACCTTTGCAATTTTGTTATTGAAAATAAACTCTGGCTGCTAAAGTATTTACGTCACAGGAATATTATGCACATGTTTCCCCGCCCCCGCTACCCTGGTCCCAGAGGTTCTACGCCCCCCCCCCCCCCCCCGAAAACCGAAAGCGGCGAGTGAACCTCTGGTCGCACGGGCAAGCAATCTCACTTTCGTGTTGCGTTAATCTAATTAAAAATTAACCAATCAAAAACATTTCGAAAGTCGATCGGATCTAATTAGGGAGTGGTGGGTTAGACAATTTCACAGTAAACAATTAACAATCGACAACAAATCTCTTCGATTCTGTGATTATGGAAAAGACTACCCTGGTCCTAGAGCTGTTCTACGCCAAACACAAAGGAATAGTTCCATTGCAAATTCCTTGCTCTTCGATGGTATCCTCAGTCAGACTAGCAGCAGTGATTCCTTTAGAATAACTGTCGAATGTGTGAATAAAGTAATTAATCAACTAAGGAGTTTAATGGACATACGACAACAAGAATGGGATCTGCAACATACTGTAATCGTCGAATCGTCAGTTCTCTACAAATGTCTGACACGATCTGAAAAATCAATGATTTTCTATAGCCAGTTGGTAGAATAGCGAATATGTCCCGTCGATTTATGTATGCCAAAAGGGCCTCCTTCTGCGATGCGGTAAGGGATTTAATTTCAGGAAAACGTCTCGGAAGAACGACCGATAAAATGTCATCCAAAAGCGCTTTGTCGATATTCTAATTTTATCCTTAATTTATCGTATACATCTGCATGTTTAATTGCGGTTTTGATTGTTATTGAATGATTTTACCGATAATACGGTCGGGTATTTTGGAATATAATAATACGGGTATTTTACGAATTTCGGATGTATTATTAAAATGCGGGAAATGAATAAAATACCCGACCGTATTATCGGTAAAATCATTCAATGGGCTATTATTTATTACATGACTATTCAAATGAAATAGACAGTTCGCATCCGACATTTTACTTTGGATTTTCCATACAAGGCCGATTTTGGTTGAATTTCCATATCGGTAGTAAAAGTCGAAATTAAAATCAGCTGTTATTTCTAAAATAAAACATTATCGTAAGAGTTAGGGTTAGTATATATTAGGTGGAGGGTTAGGGTTAGGATTAGGGTAAGGTTTGGGTTAGCCACTATGTTTTAAATTTGGGGATATTTATATGGAAATCGAGCCCAGATTTTACCTCTTTTAAACCGGTTAAACTGGTATAGAAGTGTGCAAAAATATCAAATAAAAGTTTTCTTGTTATAAACTGTACTATATATCCAAGGCAACTGTATTTTTTCAATTGAAAAGCTAGGAAAGGATCATAATAAGTTTATTATTTGGTAAAAATTACATGTAATTTTCCTTATCTCATATATCTCAACTCGCATATACTAATGAGTATTTTCGTTACGTCATCTCAGTAAATGTAACGAAACAACGATCTAATGGTGGGTGAGTGATGAGATAAGATGGTATATTAACCGTGACCAATGGTCACTCGTGTGAGAAAGGATTTAAATATCGCTCGGGATAAATAAATGGGAACTGTAGTCAAAAAATAATTTCTTTTAAATAAAAGACCTTTAGAAATGTTATTAACATTATGTTAATAGTTTTACGGCACAGGTACTCGAGAATAACGTTCTCATTCTCGTATTTTATGCTTCTGGATGCTGCCATTTTAGTCATTTTAAGCGTTTGCTCGACGGCGTCCAGAAGCATAAAATCTGAGAATAAAAACGCTATTTCTCGAGTACAAGAACTATTAACATTTCTAAACATTATAACTGAGGTCGGCTATATTGCGAGTTGCGAGTTTGCGAGTTGCGAGTTGCGAGTCTGCGAGTTGCGAGTCTGCGAGTTGCGAGTTGGGGCGTCGTTTAAAACCATAATAAAAAATATGGCCGCATGTTAATCTTACCATGAACCTTTGCGAGCATTAAACTCTATATCTTTAAAATATACCAGAAGACAGAGCTTTGAGGACACCAAAATTAGTAAGAAGAAAGCTATTATCAATTAAATTGATGTTGACATTTAAATTGATGTTGCTATTATAACTAGTTTAGGTTCGCAATGCATTTTGGTAAAATCGATATGCCGCCATCTTTCTTATTATGGTGGATTGGTTTATGGTCCGCTTACTGTACGTTTTGTTCATTACGATTGGCATTTTAACTATGACAGTACAGTCACAGTAGGGCCAAAGATTCATAGGAGTTTTGAAAATCCTGCAATATGTACCGTTTATGACAGTTACTATAGGCATTATTTAAGAAAGGTTGTGTTTATTTTTAATTGTTTTGTTGGACAGACTCGGCGTGCATGGATACCTCAGAGTAACCTATAGCATTTGACTCGTAAAGACGATTAGTTTTCGAGGACGACCATTGAGTTACCTGCTCTTTGATACTGTCTAACTACAGTATGCCGCAGATGATTTGGTTAATACATACTTAGTGTTTTATCCAGTTTCTGGAAACCTATCTTTCTCTAATTCAACTGCGTCACCTTGTCTTTTTTTTCTCTTTATTTTGGCATCGTGAGTGTGACAGCTATACGTTGATTTTAATTTGCTACGTTTTAACCTGTACGTGGAACGTAAAATTGCAAATACCATAATACATTGTACCTTGGGGGTAACTTTGAAGCAATTCATATGGAGTTAATTGGGAAAATGGAGCTAGGTAATTAACAGTATTGTTGTGCTCCTGGACACAATATCAGCAACAGCTTTATTCATATTTGTCTTGTATAGCTTCTACACGTTAACTCGCATACAGGCCACAGGAGGCCCGCCCCCGTCTTAATTTTCTTGGGAAACCTACTTCCCGGAAAACTACTGAGAGTACTAGTTACCAATCACAATGTACATAAATCGCTATAAACACAGCGAAGTAGTGAGAAAGATCGATTTTCTGTCAGTTTAAAACCGTTTAAACTTGCTGCAAATTACTCACAGAAGACAGGAAATGCTATTTCAGAAACCCTATATTTCAAAAACTTCCTTGCCACACCCCCCCCCCCCCCAATAATTTTGCCTTGCTACGGCCCTCCAAAGACTGGTTATCTTAGCGTAGATTCTTTTCTCAAATATTGGAAAAGATTATTTGTTTTTGTGTTGTTTTCTGCTAAATAATTGCAGATTTTTGACTCGCAACTCGCAGATTTTTAACTCGCAGCTCGCAACTCGCAGACTCGCAACTCGCAGACTCGCAACTCGCAACTCGCATGCTAGAATTTAAAACTTTTTTGGGGGGTACTGTTCCCCTTTAAACTACCAACTCCGGGGCCTATGATCCCTCGTGGCCGTTGTCCTCGCGATGCTTACTTATATAATAACAATATATTATTATAAAGCTACGCTTGCTAGCTGGTCTGTAAGCAACTAAATGACGCACGTTGATTGGCTGTCTAAAAGTGTAATAAATTTTGCGTACATGCCGATTAGTTTTGGCGGGAAACGTTCTGGTCGATTTGAGGACAAACAAACAAATACAATTTTCACTACGTTTTAGGTTAACAATAACAAATTACTTTAGAACGTAATTCAGTCCCTATCTCGATGATTTTATGCAAAAAGGAGGAAGAAATGTACAGAAACAACATAAAGTTATGGTTAAAAACAAAACATGTAAAACATAAACCGCCAAACATCGCAAAACAAAACAGACAACGAGAAAATAATCAAAATCTCACCTTGTTTGCTCGGGCAGAGAGAGGGAGGGAGGGAGGGAGGGAAGGAGGGAGAGAGAGAGAGCGAGAGAGAGAGAGCGAGAGAGAGAGAGAGTATCGAGTTTGGAATCATATATGAATAGAGTGCTCAATACCAAGGTAGAGCTAATAATACACACAAGACTTGAGTTACTTCATTAAACTTTTATTCACTACAAATTTGTTTCGTATGGCAAGTAAAAACTTGCCACACTCCTCAGGTGAATATCTTTAGTCTTAAAATGTATATATTCCAACACTCGAAATTTTCCTTCACCATAAATCTTTAGAACCTATAAAAGGTTTTTCCAAGTTACTAAAATTCTTCTAAAGTTTATCTTTCTTTTTGAATCGTGTGTTAGGAGTTATTTTACCCTACCCGAATGAAGGCTCAACACTTGCTTTGGAGATAATAGTGGTGTTCCTCTTTGCACTAATTGAGACAGTACGGTTATTTTTCGGTGAGTTGGATTTAGTATTTTAGCGCATAGGATGGTCTGTAATTTTATATGTTATGCACGAAATTCACTTGGTGAACTCATCCGTAAATATCTTGTCAATCCTTGATATAAATTATTCATTTTATCTTTTAATGGAAAATATACCTCATTCAACGTTTTCTTGACGATCGTTTCGAATTATGTCAGCCTTGACTGACGCGAAGCGTGGAAGACCAAATGACGAAGTTCATATAAAAAAATCAGGTTCCGAGTCGACATGTTTGGATTGTGGATGAATAAGAAAGCCTCTATAGGGTTTTCTGAGAAAACTCGGCGAATTTGCGGAGTATTTACCACGTCAAGTTGACAACGAAGCACTTCAAAACACTTCGTTATCGTACGGAAATATAAACACAAAACGCGCAATGCACGACGGTTGACACTCACTGTTTAGTTATTGTTTCAGGATTATCCTTAGAGTAACACGAAAATATATCTTTATGAATACCACGTGATCTGACCTTGAGAAAAAAGGAATGGTACTAGTATAAGAATAATAATAGTTCAGGGTCCGGTTGTTTAAAAGCCGATTAACTTAATCCAAGATTAAGGATAATCATGGATTAAAAATCTCTAAATCTATATAAGGTAATCGTGGGTTTAAGTAGTGCAACCTCGTGCCCAGGGTCTTCTCAGTCCTTGGGATGGGAGGGGAGTTTCCCAACCCGGCGCTCCTCCGGGCACTGAGAAGACCCTGGGTACGAGGTTGTAAGTAGCGTTGTTCAAAGGTCGATTAGCGGCAGGATTAGCAAATCCTGCATTGAGGATTTTAATGTAGGATTAATAAGATGGCGGATAAAACAAGATGGCGGATAAAATAGAACGAAGAGTAAGAGAAAGTGCAAAATGAATTTTTCCGTGTCCGAAACGGATATAATCATAGAAAAAGTGAGAAAAACTCGATGTTCTCCAGTCAAAACTCGTTAACACAATAACAAACAAAAAAAGCAAGAAATTTGGGCGAAAATAACTGCCAAAAATCAGTCAGTTTTGTATCTTTAAACAGTGGTAAATGCATGTATTTGGAAATTTTCTGAAAGTTTTGTACTAATATATCTTACCATGAAGAGTAAGTATACTGTGTGTTAAATGTGTGCTAAAAAAAATTTAAGCCGTTTTAAGCCTCAATCGACCAATTTGTTAAATAATCTGTCACAGAGACTGGGTGCGAATTTAGTTCTGATAACGTTAAGATGTTTGATAAACAGAGAACTTAGAGAGCGAAAGAGAGGGTTTTTTCGGCAACTAGTGTTGTTAGGTGCGACACAATATCTTCCACCGTGTTTTGTAGCTTTCTCATGCTACATAATTTCTGCCATCTTTACACTTCTTGCAAACACCTTGACTTCACACGAACAAGTCACGTGGTATTTAGCCTTGCGTGGAATTGACCACTTTTTGGCTGAAATGTTCCTTCTTTTATAGCCTATTTCACTGGTATAATAACGTTTTTAATAATTTTCTGTTCAATATGTTCTAAACGCATATTGAACATTTAAAAACTGCAACAAAAAATTTCGGTGAATAGGCACTTTAATTTAGGAACATAATCGTTAATATTTCGCGAGATCGGAGGAAACCTCCGTTTCTTGGCGCAGGCCAAAAGGAACGCAGGCTCTGGGTTATATATAGCAAAGTGAAAAGGTGGTAAACTGCCAAGAATTTAGTGACGAGATACTGACGTTTCGAGCGGAGCCCTTCACCAGAGTAAGACCATGAAGGGCTCCGCTCGAAACGTCAGTATCTCGTCATTAAATTCTTGGCAGTTTACCACCTTTTCACTATACTATATATATATATATATATATATATATATATATTTTCGCTTACCTCAAAACTGGTCTGCTACAACTTGTTTCATCTGTATGCGAAAATCTATTATTTGCTCTAACTATATGTTGTTGAGCACTCTTTGCATTTCGTAGACCAAAACCTACACGTATATATATATATATATATATATATATATATATATATATATATATATATATATATATATATATATATATATATATATATATATATATATATATATATATATATATATATATATATATATATATATATATATATATATATATATATATATATATATATATATATATATATATATATATTTATATATATTTATATATATATTTATATAAAAAAGTAGAGTCTATCAGTATAATATATAGTCTATCAGAAAGCCAGCCTTCACCAAAAGGTAGTTCCATATAATTTACAAATATCAGCAAGGAACACTTCTTTTAAAAAACTTTATTATTATATATATATATATATATATATATATATATATATATATATATATATATATATATATATATATATATATATATATATATATATATATATATAATATATATATATATATATATATATATATATATATATATATATAAATATATATATATATATATATATATATATATATACGTGTAGGTTTTGGTCTACGAAATGCAAAGAGTGCTCAACAACATATAGTTAGAGCAAATAATATATATATATATATATTATTTATATTTATATATATATATACAAATATATATATATACAAATATATATATATATATATATATATATATATATATATATATATATATATATATATATATATATATATATATATATATATATATATATATATATATATATATATATATATATATAAATATATAACACGATATTTCATTTGTTATCTTAGAAACGCCGTAAACTTACAGTCTTGCTGTTTTCTCTGATTGTTGGTCGTTTTTAGGTTATAAAGGAAACTTGGCTGAAAGGAAGTTGGCGCTTGTATTTTCAATTATGCTCACTATTCCAGTTATTTTTCTTGTCTTGTTTTTAATGCTGTGGCAGACGTATGTGTAAGTAAACTAGGCCGAAAACCTCAGTTATTTTACTTGTTTCGATCTATCCTATCTCATTTTCGCATATCGTACTAAGTCACGAAGGAAACAAAACCCGGCCAAATCTTTTTTATTAGCATTCTGCGATAAATCATCAATGCATAGCTAGCAGAGAAGTGGTCGCAGGTTCTACCCTTAAGGTACACGACAGCAAACATGTCGAAACATGTGCTATTTACTTTACACACCTGAGTTCGATTATTTGAATATGAGCATGGTGAACCAGCTGTATATGATTTGATGATCTATAGTATGAAAAAGTGTTTTTCTCACTCAAAACAGTGATAACTTGTGAAATATCCAGGAATAAAATGTCATTAATGCGGCCAGTTTAAATAGCCAACTATTGATCGTCTTTAATAGTGCACAAGCAGTTGAGTGCCCTTATCTAAATCAGATTGATATTTACTTAAGGTGGCTCCCTATGCTTTTATGACCGCGCGCGAGCTGGTTGCTAATTAGGCGGGAAATTTACTGATAATCGAGACATTTTATTACCTCACACACGTAAAAAAGCCCGAAAATAAACTCAAATATTTTGCGTTTCCTTCGGTGAATTTTTTTGAAAAGCTGCACACTTCAAGATGAAGCTTATACCTTTTTAATTCTGTTTTATGTTTCAAAAAACTCTATCGGAGAAATTTTGCTTAATGTTAAAAAAATTAAATTTGGTGATATTGACAAAACCATCTGAACAACCCTAGCGCAAGTTGGCAGGGGAACGGCTGCCTCGGTAGCTCAGTGGTCAGAGCACTGCACTAGCATCACAGGGTCGCGGGTTCAATTCCAGCCGCATGGTCCCGGTTTGGACTTAAAAGTATATATTTCAATACTCGAAATTTTCCTTCACCATAATTTCCAAGACAGGTAATTTCCACGAACCATTTCTTTTATTACATAGAATAAGACATTTAATAATGAAAAACAAGCTTTATTTCGCGGATTAAAATAATTTTCTCCTTACGGTTTGTGATTGGTCGCTTGAAATTCGAGAAATGAAGCAGCGTATGTTCTAATGCCTTCTACTGATTTTGTGAAACTTTCGGTTTTGTATGCCATCACTCATCAGGACCTGTTGCTTTATGCACATCTAACGCACATCTAAGGGTGACCAAGATCTTTTCAGTTATGAGGTCAATGTCAAGAGTTGGGGAATTGCCCCCTCTTTTGGGGGGTAGAGGGCACCATTTTTATCAAGTTGGCACCATTTTGATTTTACTCACCTGCGACTTCTTCTGGCTTAAACTCACTCAATACTAGTTCTTTAACAACTCGACATTCAAATTGACTGAATGTGTTGGTTGATACGTTACACCTCCATGCCATGCCATGCAGAGAAGGAAAACGTTTGAAGGGAACTCGACGCAAACGTGGTTATAAAGTATTCACATGAAACTGTATTTCATGTACAAATTGAAATTTGAACGTGAACACATACATATTTACGAGTTCATACTCCATATTATCTTGATTCTCTGAATATTATATCTTACTAAATTGTTTTGGTGTTTATCTGTTTTCAGATTGAGAGTCGAGTTCATTCTCTGCTGCATAATTCTCGTATTCTTGGGCTTGGAATTTTTTTTGAGTTTAGCAACATTTTTTGCATTTCAACGGTAATTATCAAAAAGTATCTATGAAATTAAACACTCCATAATCTTTTATCCTTCAAGATTAAGTGTTTCAAATTTCACCTTGATGACGTCTGTACAAACAGTAGACAGAATTCCTCTGTGGTCAAAGCGTTAAGAGGTTCACTATGGTTAAACTACCTTTTCACAATGCCATTTTGATGTATGTGATTCACTGGCGAGAGTGTAATTTTAATGTGTGTGATGTCATTTTGTTGTATGTGATTCATTGACGAATCTGTCATTTTGGTGTATGTGATTATTTGACGAGAGAGTCATTTGGCGAGTGATGTATGTGACGTTTGGCTGATACGAGTCTAACGCGGCTATAGCTAAAAGGGATAAGCCAAAAGGATATTTCTAGATCCAGTCTTTTTAGGATCCGTAATATTTAGGTCTTCCTGAGCAAAATCATAATATATATTGTCAGCCGAAAATTTCATCTTCATGAAGTTTTTCGCTGTCAAAGTTACCGGATGTGATGTCACAAGAGGCATTGTGACATCACATCCGATAACTTTAACAGAAAAAAAGTCCTTGAAGATGAAATTTTCGGTTGACGTATTATGATGATTTTGCTTAGGAAGACCCAAATATTACGAATATATAAAATCCCCAAAAGTGAGATAGGCATTTTATATTTTGAAGTGAAATGATGAATTTAACTCTTTCCTGTCCGGCCCAGTCAAAAGGGGTCATAGAAGACCCCCGAAGTCGTCAATCGAAAAACACGGCACACGGTAACGCAAGATTAAAAATTGAAATTCGACAAGCGCCACGCACATGAGATCCACTCACACGCCAAGTTTGATTTGATTTCATAAACAACTCTGCGATTGGTGGCATTTTGAATTTTCATGATGCTATGCGGGCGTGCAAGATGGTCTTTTGTAGAAAAATGGAAGTTTTTCAACCTGATTTATGATAATTAATGCTAATTTATATTATCATGTGTCTTGTTCGGAAAATTCAAAAGCATTGGCAACAGCCGGTTTATTGGACTTTCAGAAAAGGTATAGATTTCGCAACAGTTATGGATATTTCCCGAGATATCAATAGAACAAAGAGGTAGTTCAATTTTGGATGTTTTTCAGCCGGACAGGAAAGAGTTAAGGTGTCAAAGTTGTTAACCTGAATCATTGTCCACCATCTTGGATGTATTTTCGATATGTGTATGACGTAACAACAGGGGAAAAGCGAAAATTTTATCTAGCCATCTTCATGTTTGAAACTCGATTTTTGTGAATGTCTTCCTTTTTCAGTTGAACCACACCATTTTAAAAAGCATTCCGCGGAAACTCGACCACCCACAGAGTAGTTTCATTTACCCGGGTGTGACGTCACCAACTTCCCAGTTAATTAGGCAAAGTATTACAACAAGATGGCGGATGACAAGATTATCTTTGGTCAAAATTAGTGCTGTTGTTTTGTACAAGAGTAGTTTTGTTTACTTCGTTAAGCCTGTTTGTTAATCATAAAGTCAAAAATTTGAAATTGTGATTTATGTTGCCAATGTCCTTTAATAAGTGAGTGAACTCATTTGGTGCATGGTACTTTGATTTTCTGGAAAGAAATCGTAACATGATTTTTCATCGCAGTAGCCCTTTCGTCCTGCAGGTGCTCAATGGTTACTAGAACCTCCGGCTAGCAATCCCGTGACAACAACTTAACGGGTTAAACATTCCATTTGTTGTCAAAAATTTTACTACTTTATCGGGTGTCAGGATTCTTGCTCGTCATTCATTAATCTAACGTAGTAAAGAGTGCCCTAACGGTCCTACAACGTCAGGGCAACCTAACTCAGACTGACTGACTGCATGACAGCGGAGTTGAAAGCTAGTCATATATGACTTCAGTTTGAAATAAACTCTTGTATTTGAAAGAACTCTTGAAATTATAAAAAATATAAATTTACAATACTTCCATATCTCACTTCGTTCTTGAGATATGAAGATTTGTTTGATATGCAAATAACACACTATATACGTCACACTGCAAAATGACTTTTTGAAAAAGCCTTTAAAGTATATCTTTTGGATTCTGAAAAGTATATCTTTGGGATTCTCGTGCTTAGTTTTATTTTTACCCTGCACGCACATGCACGTTCCAAGTGATTTCGTTACATAATCCCAAGGATAAACATGATTTTCAGTACAAGTCATTATACAGTCTGACGTATGCACTGTGATATCTACATATCAAACAAATCTTCATATCTCAAGAATGGAGTGGGGGTCAATCATTACCTTCAGTGATTATTCGAAAGTTGGTGGACGAATTAATTTTTTTCCTTATATAGGCATGAATCCTTTGTTTCAAAATAGTCAAATTTAAACCAAAACAGGATTTGGCTTTTTCTACAACCAGTGGGCTGTGATAATGTGCTTAGGCACTTGAAAATGGTCCTAAAACGAACATGTTCATCAAAGAGATGTTTGAGCACTGTCCCTTTCCTAAAACGGTCTGTCCTGACTCCTGCATCTCAAGAGAGGCCCAGCCAAACAAGTTAATCGATGGATTCAGCTTATACATACCAAAATTATTCTAAGACTAAGTTATTCTTCAGTTATAGTTCGCATTTGATGTACATGTACAACTTGATCTGCTGTAGGAATACCTAGTTGTTCATCTAATTGACGATAGAAAAACTTGATAATTGTGACTCTAAGCATCACCACATCGAAAGAATTGTCAAACGACGTTATAAAACAGGTGTTATATGACGTCACAATCAGAGTTGTTATTTGACGTCACAAAAACAATTTGAATACCAATTCGAACGCGTTTCGCATTTGCATCACGACCAGTGCAAGATGTCTGAACGTTTTGTATCGTCAAAATGTGCCTGTCGGTGCTCTTTGGCAAATGCAAAAACAATTTATGGAGCATTAGATTTAATTGAAAACTCCAGGACAGGATTTACGCCTAAAAAGAAACCTTCGAGAAGCAGTCATCGCCACAACCGAAACAAGACTTTTGTGAAAAAAAGCTGCGATACAAAGAGATTACGAACACCTGGTAATATGACCGACACTGCCCTACAACGGATACCACCAGAAGAGTTGCTGAACGAACGTGAAAAGACGCGACTATCACAGCTACTCGCTGTCTACGGAGAGCAACACAGTTCTTCGTATAGAAGAGGTTTCAATGCCAACAACTTTGTACGTCCACCGCATTTTCCAAATTTGGTAAAACCTCATGCTCCTATAACTATTGGTTCTCTTCTTCGTTCTTCCTCGCAAGTTAGTGAACATGAAAGAGAAAATTCCGGATCAAAAACCCAAGCTTGTACGTTGCCAGACATAAACCAAGCCAAAAAGTTTTAAATGATTTAGTGATGTAATTCTATAACTGTAAATTCTGCTTCTTGTTTTGACTATAATGATATAAACTACAAGGACTTCGTTAGTTTATTTAGTCTTTTGCTCTACGCATTACAATATCTAAACCTAAACAAGAGCGATAAAGTAAATCAATGGACACTGCGTTGTACAATGGACATTTAATTGTCCATTGGATCCAATGGACACTGCGTTGTCCAATGGACATTTACTTGTCCAATGGATCCAATGGACAATGCTATGTTCCACTGGAAAACTGCTTGTCCGTTGGACCTCATGTGGATGGTGGTTTTCGCTAGGTAAAATCCATTTGTCCAATGAACAGCTTGTCCGTTGCATCTCATGTGGATGGTGGTATTCCCTAGGTAAAATCCATTTGTCCAATGGATCCGTTGGACACTGCGTTGTCCAATCAGTTGTTTCACACAAACAAGTGCATGTCAACGAGGCTTGTCTGTGATTATATCGTACGCGTGACTTATGTAGCCCAAATGTACAATGGCATATGACGTTTTCTTGAAATGTTATGCAGTGTTTCTTGGAAGTTGGTCAGATTTCTTGAATAAATTTGAACTGACCACTGGGACGTTGCAGGAACGATGCCCTGGCGTCAGGATTACGATCAAGCTAGCAACTATTAGGAGTGTCAATGATATACAGCGAACAATTTAATAAACCATTCTCATCAATCTGATGATCATACGCACACGAGCTTTTTGGAATGATGACGATGCTGGTAGTCGCTGGCCGGCTATACAAATATTATATAGAGTCGCGCAATAGACGAGTTTCAGGGTCATGCGCAGTAGCAATTTTATTTCAAATTTTCATGCGGTAAAAACAACTGTTTTAGCTAGAAAGATCATTAAAAATAGTAAAAGTGCAAAGTTTGAAACTAATCGGGCAAATAGTGCGAAAGCTACACACTTTGGAAGTTTTGCTCTTCACTATGGATTTAATAGGGATTTTGGCTTGGCGTGCAACGCCCGCCCGCCAAGCCAAAATCCTTATTTTACACAATATGCTCTTTCCAGCTGAAACAGTTGTTTTTACCTACGATGAAAATTTGAATATTTGTTGCTACTGCGCATGATCGTGATTTGTTGCTACTGCGCATGATTTCTCCGACTCTTTTCAATTCTTCCGAATTCAATTTCGCCATACGTCATTCATCTTATTTCCGTTTGTCAAAGGTTAGATGGGATGATTCTGTGGGACCTTTTCCGAAGATGGCGCCAAGTACGTCGGCTTATCGGTCAACCTTCGGAAGACCGTGAAAAGGGTCTTCCGAAGCCGACAGTGATGTACTGTTTGCCTTCTTCGGAAAAGCTCCTACAGAGTCATCCCATCTAACATCTTTCAAGAGGCTGCGATATTTTTAACGGCTGCGATATTGTCAATCAATCGATTTTCTGGGATTAAACGTAATCGAGCCCAGCTCAAAATCCGGTAATGTAATGCCATCACATTCTGAACGCTCGCAACGAAACGTTAGTATAACATATTTTAAATTTTTTGACTTCATCTATTCTAGACCTTATTCCAAAATGGCTGCCAATTTAATATTCTTTTGAATTTCGTACACCTTAGGGTTAATTTTTATCATTTATAGAGCCGGAGATAAATTATATAGTAATATACCGAAACATCTTGAAACGTCTTGTTTTTCCTCCATTGTTTACAGGCTCGTGAGGGCTCACTTCCTGCTGCTACGAATTCCTTAGATTGAGTAAAATTTCCTTAAAATTGTGCTGGAGCCACGTTGTGCAGGATAGTCTCCTTCGCAGACGTTCTACTTTGTGGGTAAATAATGCTTAGGGGTCATTCGGGAAACTAAATTATTATATTAACTAAATTATTATATTAACTAAATTATTAAATTAAATATTCGTGTTGCTACCGACTCCTGTGTCCACGTTTAGGGGGCCAAGCGTGAAAACTGAGAAGGCGCCAAAATGTTTAATTTACTTTTTTGATTTTTACGTGTCACTAGCTAGTTTTCACTGAAAAACAATGTCACTGACAGTGAGGCTGTCAAACTCATTATACAAAATAATTTTCAACCAGTAATATATAATTGTAATGATTAGTTAAACTTTTCAAGTGTTTTAAGTGTCTGATCGACTCTGAGTGATGATCAGCCTATGATCAGCCAGAATGAAAGAAATGTTAGTGGCCAGGATTCTGAAATAGGGCGTCCAATTTGGGAACATATCAGACAAAAGTGATGACACACTTCTAGGGGGCACATCATTGGTCAAACTGTCACATCTGACATCCAAATAGGTATATAAACATCACACCTATTTGGATGTGCTAGGTCATCAGCTTCATCGCGTTGACGAGCTCCAAATAGGGCGAAACAGCTGTCCGCGATTGCTGATTGATTCACTGCTCATCTAGTCAGTCCACTCAGTTAAAACTGTTTTATGCAGTACGGAGTGGATTATGACGTAAGACGTCTTGATGATATGTGTTTTAGACCCCGTTCACACGATGCCGGTACGAAATCGTACCGGCATCAAATCATCACGGTATCAAACTGTTCACACGGTACCGATATCATTTCATGCCTTTACGGTGTTGCGTTCACACGATGCCGGTATGATTTCGAGTTTTTGATTATTGCTGACCATTTTGATCGCAGTCACTATTCAATGAGTCACTATTATATTCGATACTGAATGAGAAACTGTGAATCGAAAAACACGCGGTAACGCAAGATTACAAATTAAATCTCGACAAGCGCCAGGCACATGCTACCACTCATACGCCAAGTTTGATTTGATTTAAAAATATATACTCTGCGATTGATGGCATTTTTTCCATTTGGCATTTACAACTTTTGTTTATTATTTAAAAAGATTAAAATTCCCGCCACCATTTACCCCGTATTTTTTAGCAGAGAAAAAAGTTTCGTAAAACCGTGATAAAATCATTACGGTTAGGTGTTCACACGATGCCGCGGTAATTAATAATTTCGTTCCGGTTTCAGATCGTTCCGGTTAGCATTACGGTTTCATGCCGGTATCGTGTGAACGCAGGCTTAAACCGTAACGATTTCGTTACGGTTTCATTTCGTACCGGCATCGTGTGAACGGGGTCTTAGAGTAGTGTGGTATATCCCATCTTTAAGATTGTGATCGATGTTTTATATATATATATATATATATATATATATATATATATATATATATATATATATATATATATATTATACACACATACATACACACACACACACGCACGCATACACACATACATATATATATATATATATATATATATATATATAAATTCTAAGCAAACTAAAATAACAAAAAACTTGTAGAAAATTAAATAAAAGAAAAACGCTCGTTATGACCATGAGGATGTGTGGTGCCAAGTTTAAAAATAGGTACGCAATGCGTACATGCGTCTACGTTTGGGATCAGTGCCCTCACGTTTAAGGAAATTTCGTTACAACAAGGAATTCATAATGGAGATGATCTAGATGCCAAATTATTGGCAAGAGAAGCTTATTGGACAGCGCAGCTATTTACCTTACAACCGCATGGTATCAACAAGAGAAATGAACTTAGATTAAAAAACCGAATAAATTATTATAACAAAGAATTTTAGTTGCCACTGGGAATAAACCATTTCCCTTTTAGAATGTTAATTATTCTAGTTTTAATTATGTAAATTTTGCTATATCTATATAAGTGAACATTCGATAAGACATTTTATAATTTTACTTTTTAACTGATGAAGGCTGAATATGCCGAAACGTTTTAATAAATAAAGGACCAGTAAAGAAGTTGTAAAGAAGTCTACATTCCATATTCTGGAGGTAACTGTGAATCCAATTCTGGATCCTACTGGAAATCGTCGTTGGTTGGTAAGCCACACCTAAATATATATATATATATATATATATTGTTTTGAATAGCTTAAAATACTCATTAATATTCAATAGACGTTTTGACCAATCGAGATGGAGAAAACATGAAAGTTTAGTTCATCTGGGACTTGAGACAATAAAAGTGAATTACAATGCGTAACTAATTACAATGTGTAACATGAAGAATTTTTGTTGACGTGAAATAACAACATGCCTCCAAAGCGGCCGGTTCAGACCACCGAAGTCTGAACAAGAATATATCCCAAAGTCTTCACGAAGCTGTACAAAGTGGGCTTTCAAACTCTTTTCCGAATGGCAAATTGAACTAGTGAACAAAGATCCCTGTATAGAGCAGCGTTCGTTTAAAATTGACATCGATAAAGTGCAGACATTGGATACGAATATCGCAGACGTTTGTACATGATTGCTGCGGGTCTTCAACGGCATTTAGGCGAAAGTGGAAGCGCTATTCGACTGCTAAATCAAGACGTAGCAAGGTTAATTAAAAGCGAGTATTTTAAAATGTCTTGCATTTTGTGGCTTAATAGGATCTCGTAACTTTAATTTTGGCAAATAATTTGTGTGTAAATACTACCGTTGTGTTCCTGAGTTAAAATAAAATATTGGTGTGTTTTCGTTTGATTTGATATGAAATGCAATTGAACATGAAAGATTATATAATGCTTCATGTTCATTTGCATTCCATTGTTCTTCTATTGTACCCCACTATTTCCCTGGGTGCGATTTCAAATCCCTCCCGGCTTTAGAAATGTAGAGTGTTTTATTGAGTATAGAAGCCTACTCACGTGTGTAAAGAAGGTCATCCGATTGGTCAAAACGTCTATTGAATATTAATGAGTATTTTAAATGTACTATTTACAAAACGAGTTGGAGGGCTTTATCGGTGTATAAAGACGCGAGCCGAAGGCGAGCGGCTTTATACACCGATAAAGCCCGATAACGAGTTTTGTAAATGGCTTCAATTAATGGAATTAGTATTTATCTATTGTGTGAAATTATTTAGCAATGCAAACGAGGGACACGCTGCAGTGCGTTTGTACTGCTGCTTGTGCCGCAGCATAGTTTTGCAGTATAATTGTGAGATGAAGCGCTTCAGGCTGGCTGAATGAGTGTTCTATCAAATTTAAAGACACTGATGTTTTATTAATGAGTGTTCTATCACATTTAAAGACACTGATGTTTTATTAATGAGTGTTCTATCACATTTAAAGACACTGATGTTTTATTAATCAGTTCTGTACTACATGGTAGAAACATTGATTAAAGATGCATTTCTTTTGTGTTTTCTTCATGCATTATTAATGAGTTTTTGAAATATATTTATAATATAGCCATCCATATATGAGCTATTCTGCAATCTGATTGGTTCTTATACAGCAAAGTAATGAAAAAAACAAAATGGCGGCGTGATTTTCTTAACCAGCTGCAGATGAAACGGGTAAATAGGTACCTAAAATGAACAGGTTTTGTGATTGGCTATATGGAACAAAAGTGATAGGGTTAGGACATTGGTTTCTTTGTGGTTGATTCTATAGTTTTATTGTTTGAATCAACCAATCACAAAACTTGATAGTATAGGTAGGTGATGACCCGATGAAACTGGCCGTTTCTTTAACGCACAGTAGCGAAAAACATGAACTGAGAGGAATAAAGGTAATATTCAACAGAAAATACATTAACCAAATGCAAAATTTACTAAGTTATGATGCAAAATCCACTTTAAAAATCGTTTTAAGGCTTTGAAAAACCCGACTGAACAGTTGATAATAATGTTTTGTCAGACAAAATATATAGGATACAAGTTAGCTAGCAACATATATTTATTACAATTATTATGATGATAATTTTTAAAGTAATAAAGCATTATGACTGAAAACCTTGTTATTTTTAGGTGATAAACATCGAAAAACAAGCTTTCTTAAAAGCCCAAATATTCACAACCGTGATACAATAAGTAAAAACTGACCCACATTTTGGCTTTTCAAAGGAACTTTTTTCTTTATTCAACCATCTCAACGAATGTTTGGCTCTCAGAGAAAATTCTAAAGCTGTTTTCAACTCAGCGAGAAACCTTTCTTGTGGCGGAAGTTCGTTGCTTTCAATTACATTATAATTTATTACTGTGACATATCAACAATTTTGCATTATTATCTTAAAATGTTTTGCTATATTATAAAACAATTATACCATTCGCTCTCGCCGCATATGAACTAATAGCCATGAGAGACAGAGATTTTAGAGTTGGCGCGGAAGTCTGAAGTCCTCAAATGACGTCAATCAGGTAGGTACCAGATCCTTTGCAATTTGCGGATATTTTTGGGGAGGGATTCAAGATCTTTTTGGATTGAATTTTATGGTGGGCAATAACCAAAATACCAACGTTCAAAGTAAGCGGCTTTTTTGTTATATATAATTAAGATGAATTGACTGAAATCTTTTGCCAATGACTCCAGTATACCAAATATTGAGTTCTGATGTCAGCTGATCACATGTAATTTACTCGTGCTCTCCACTAAATCTAAATCTGGATGTTTATTCAAAAAGACGACATCATTATGTTGAAGGTCTTGAGGTAACGCTTGTTTCTTATTTATGATCTCTTGAGTGGGCTGACCAGCTGTCTCCGGTAAAAGTAGACATGCGCAACTTGCGAAAAACGCAAGGGTACCAAATATGGTATATGGAATGAGAGGATGGGTTCGTGCCTAAAGGATGAATAAATGATCGAATAAATGGATTGATTGATTAATAATAATAATAATATTATATTTATACAGGTTAAACTTGTTTCAGCAATATAAATTGCTGGTATCAATCAAGGACCTGTTGATATATCTATTATTACACGCAATGAATTAAGTCAAACTATGAATAAAATTAAAACTAATTATATGTACAAAAAATAATATAATACTAAGCTATAAAGAATTATAAAGTATGTATAGTTAAAAATCAAAGTTAAAATTATTGAAATTGTACTTAAATCTTAAAAACGACTGTTCTGTCTTCATATCACTGGTCAGTTTATTAAAAATAATTGATCCTTGATATGCAAAAGTTTTCTTTCCCGCTTCAGTTTTGATCTTTGGAATAACAATATTCTTGTTGTTTCCACGTGTGCATTTGGAATGTGAGACTCTTGTGAAATAATTCTGAAAGGCCATTAGTGTTATGCCATTTAAACACTTGAAAACCTCAACAAGTTCTGTTTCTAATTTCATTCACTGTTGGCAGTTTTACAGAACTTTGTTGACCATTTATTATCCTTAATGCTCGGTTTTGGATTCTTTCGAACTTTTGCTGATTAGTTATTGATAAGTTCAGGTAAACATTATTACAATATAGCATAACTGGAAAAATCATCATTTTGTAAATTGTTTCTGCTGTCGATGGATTAATATTCTGTCTTATTCGGGATAGCAATTTAACTCTTGATGACGTTTTTTTTAGTGTCTTCTCCAGGGGCGGGTTGTTCAAAAGGCGATTAGCGTTAATCCTGGATTAAAATTTAATCAGCTGTTTATCTTGGTATGTTCTGTTTGACAACTTAAGTTAAAACTTTCTAAGGCAAAACATTTTATAATTTCTATGAAATCTAAACAGAAATTTCCAAACATCTTTGTCTGCATCTTTAGAATTTTGTCCACAAAATTTCCACTAATCCTGGATTAAGCTAATCGCCTTTTGAACAACTGGCCCCAGATGTTCAGCGTAGTTCAGGTTTTTATCCATCTTGACACCCAACCTCGTTCCCAGGCTTGACACCCAGATACTCATATACCTGCGATTGCACAATGTTGGTTCCATTGATTTTAATTTCCATTGGTCTCGATCTTTACATTCTCTGGTTTGTACCATAAAGTACACATTCCGTCTTTGATCGTTTTAGGTTTATTACCAAATTATTTTGGATAAACCAGTTAGATATCTGTCCCATATCGTTGTTAAGATGTTCTTCGATTTTTTCACAAGTTTTATCGGCATAGTATATGGCGGTGTCATCAGCATATAAGATTATTTCACACTGTTTCAAATGAAGATCGATATCATTAATTAGAAGGACAAACAGCAACGGACCCAGGATTGAGCCCTGGGGCACCCCACAAGAAACTGTCTGGGTTAATGATTCAACACCCTCAAATGCAACGAATTGTGTTCTGTTAAAAAGATAATCTTCAAACCACCTGAGTTCTTCATTCTTGATACCGTAGATGTACAATTTAGACAACAAACGGGCATGATCTACGGTATCGAACGCCTTTCGTAGGTCGATAAATATTGCACCTGTCATTAACCCTTTATCCATGTTTTGTCTTATACAATCGGAAAATTTCGTCACAGCATGCTGGGTGGATGATAAATTTCGAAAGCCAAACTGACTTTTTGAAAGGAGATTGTTTTGTTCAAGATAGGCATATATAGATGTTGGTGCACAACTCGGCGCTCAAGCACTTTGGATAGAACTGGCAGGACAGAAATAGGCCTATAGTTGTCCATAAGTGATCTTTCTTCAGACTTGTATATTGGTATGATTTTAGCACATTTTTCAGCTGATGGAAAGAGTGAATTGTGCAAGCAACGATTGATTAAGCTGGCTAGCGGCTCAGCTATTATGTCAGCACCATCTATTATAAGGCCTATAAGTGATGTTGGAACATCATCATATCCTTGTGCTTTCTTCCGACTTAGTTTCTTTATGATATTCTTGATTTCTTTACTGCTTATCTTCTGGAATTTAAAGGTGCAGTTCTGAGAATCCATGGCTATATATCTGTTAGCTTTGGTAGTACATCTTGTAGCTTTTTCCCAATGCAGGTGAAGAATCTGCAGAAACCATCCTCGACTTCTTTCTTATTTGACGTAAGCTTACCATTTATATTAAAAACTTTGCAGCAGTTTTCTTTCAACGAAGGCGTTGGAAAACACTTCTTAATTTGATCCCAGAATGTCCTTGGTGTGTTTATGTTTTCTCTGAAGATCTGTCTTGTATAAATCGCCTTACTTTGTCGAATTGATCGCGTAACATTATTTCTTAGACGGCGATAGGTTGACCAGTCGATCTCTTTCCCTGACTTTCTCGCTTGTCGGAGATAATAATCCCGATTATGTATCTTTGACTTTATCTCATTTTGTAAGCCAGGGGCAGTCACGACCACACACGTTTTTCTTGATGATAGGGGCATGTTTATTGATTACAGATTTTAATTGACTTTTGAAAATATTCCATGCCTTGTTGATATGTCAGTCTCTTGCGTCACATTTTCCCAATTTAATAGGTCAAGTAGATCCTTCTTATAGTCAGCTTCATTATACTTTGTAAAATTTCTCGCGTATATTGTTCTCGATTTAAATTTACGATTGTTTTTCTTCATAATCGTTCCCACGAGATCATGATCGCTAATATAATTTGCATATGTCACAGTTTTTAAAATGTTTTGTTCATGGGTTGTGGCTATAATGTCGATAAGTGT